>CM042553.1:16537519-16730019 GCA_023630585.1 Cranoglanis bouderius
CGAAAGTCAAAGTCTCCAGAAGAACTGTGTCTGGTTCTGCAAGATGCTCAATAAAACTTACCAGCTCATTTCCTTATAAAACTGCACTAATTGTACCAGAGACTAGTATTTTTATTTTTATTTTTATTTTGTCACACCAAATATTGACTTTGTTTCATTTACTACTGTTTACTGCTCTTTACGGTATTTTTTTTTTTAAATGTAGAAACATTTATTTTCATTATTTTGAAGGCATCTTTGCTCTACAGCATTTCGTTACATGTGCCTAAAACTTTTGCACAGTACTGTATTTTAAAATTACAGTGTAGCTCTATACATTTAGACTAATAATAATTCATTATGATCTGACTATATCACTCAGTGAGTGTTGATAATTCTGGATTCCATTATTTTCTGACCGTTGGTTTTTCATCCCTACAGAACAGAATGAAGTATGTAAAGAAATTTTAATTGATACCCAAAGAAGATCATTTATACAAGAGATTTAGTTTGTTAGGTTTCACTGATGTTTCTTCATGATCACAATTAGCAAAAAGGATCAAATAGTGTATGTTAGTAAATAGTGTACAGTTATTGATGATATTAGATGTGAGGCTAAAATTTAATATCCATCAAAATCTTGACAAAGAAACTATTAGTGTTGAGCAACGCATTAAGTCACAAGGCCTTATCGATGACATACTAAGAATGATGTAGGGCAAACTACACACTTAAAGGCAGATAAGTAGCTGAATTCATGATTTCTTAGTTTTTTAAGTGTTTCAAGTACCTAATACTCTACAACCTTCATGCTGTGTTTCCTTTCAATATGAAACAATGCATTTGTTATAGGTTTAGACACACTTTAAAATTACAACCTGCACCTTTAAAAAGAATGCATGTGTAGCAAATATTGGGATTGCCGATATTAGGAATGAGTCCTGATATCACACTTACTATAATCTCACACTGACCTTATTATAATTAGTAGGCCTATGTTGGTTTTGGTCCATTATGGATAACATCATTCTGTCTCATGTGGCCTCTATGATACATGTTTTGCTCATTTCTATTAAACTGTGGCTTACCTCAGAGGGAGAAATGTTGAAAACCTCTGCGATCTTGGCATAAAGCTCTTTTACATTGGTGAAGCCATGAATGCGGCCTGTAGGACTTCCATGAGCAAGCTGAGTGTGAAATATCAATTTCGGTCTCTGGCACGGTGGAGAAGGAGGTAAAGTAGGTAATGGTGGTGCAGAGGGCACTACACTGCTTTCCTCCTCCCCAGTTGAGCTCTTGGAGTCCTGCATTTGTGGGCTCATGGTATCTCCGTCCTGCATCAGTTCGTCTTCACACTTTTTCCCCAAGCCCTTCTGCATGCTGTCTGGCCTGAACATACACACACAGCTGTCTGGTACTGGGTCTGATGTTGAATTAGTGATGAGGGTAACCAGGTAACAGGAACAGGTGAGTGATATTGGCTTGGCTAAGGAGAAACGTGACACCACTTCAGCCAAAGGCTCTTATTATTGATATAGGAGACGAGAGCAGGACAACAAACTCGCAACAACCAGCCAGGCACCTGAAGAATATTGAGTCTGACTGTCATTATTCACATCTGGCAGAAGAGAAGGTGTTTACACCTGGGAGGAGAGAAGAAAGAAGCAAGGAGGAAGTTGGTGGTTAGTGGAAAGAAGACAGTTTTAGCAGGTTGCTCCAAAATGAAGAAAGAATTAGCTTTAAGAGTTGAATTTCAGTTCATTCCACGTCAACCTCAAGAGGCCAGTTGCAATTTACTCCAATTCAGCTTCAAGGGGCCATTTCCAGTTTTCTTCAAGTCAACTTCAAGGGGCTTGTTTCAATTAATTCCAAGTCGGCTTCAATTGGCCAATTCAAATTCATTTCAAGTCAGCCTCAAGGGTCCAATAAAAATTTACTCTAAATCATCAAGACCCAGTTTTAATTCACTCCAAGGCAACTTCACAGGTTTCATTCTATTTTTCTCCAAGTCATCTTCAAGAGGCCATTAACAACTGACTCAGTTGTCAATCGTCAGCTTCAAGGGTCCATTTCCAATTCCTTCCAAGGCAGGTCGAGGCACAAATTTCAGTTACATTTTGTTGCAAGTAAGATTCAAGGGGATAGTTTTGCTCACATTTCTAGATGTTGTGCAACCACGGTGGTTGCCAGATAAAACTAGTTTAAAAATACTCCACGGCTGCGAAAATCTTGTTTTATAACAAATAATCTGATTTACATGTAATACATTTCCACAAAATGGCAAAGTGTAAGTGCATCATTATGTCTATGTTTCTATTGTAATATAGATTGAGAGGGAAAAGATTGAGAGGGAAAGTAGGATTTTTTAAGTGAATAATGTCTGCACATCACAAGTACATGTAAAATACTTGATTCCCACTCAAAGGTTGAGAAAAAGAAGAAATACCTCTATTTTCCAATTCCCAATTTTTTGACTATAGTTTCAGGTATTTTGTGTGGTTTTTTTTTGAAGGTGTATCTTGGCATTCTTAATGATATCTTTGTTAACTGATTTTTCCAGATGATTCATTAAGCTCCTCACCTTATGAATAGATTTTATCTCCTGGTTTGACCCTGAACTGATAGAACAGACTCCATCCCTGTGGACTGTATTTTCACCTAGTCACTGATAAATACATGACAACCAGTGCTAAAAGCTATAACAAACTGGCAATTAAATATAATGTCTATAAATATGCAAACATGACTGTCTAAAATGTATGCTATTTTTGCAATTTCCAACAAAGATTTCAGCATGAAGATTTGTAATCTTGCAATCTAAAATATTTTACAAATCAGTTAGTTTGTGTGAATTCAATATATATATATATATATATATATATATATATATATATATATATATATATATATATATATATATATATATATATATTTGTGTGAATATTTCATATCAACTACATTAGTGTGTGAAAGTGTACAGTATATTGCACATTATGGATATGCACATAATGCATATTACCAGTGGGATATACTATTTTAAAAGATATAAATGATGCCTATTTACTTAAATGTTGCATTTTATCTTTTTTTTTAATCAAACAAGCTCAGTTATCACCCAACTCAAAGAGTCCTGTGCAAAGGTATCCGTTCTGTAAAGCTATCCGCAAAGTGAGTCAGATAGTGCATAAGAAACCCTGAATGAGACACTTTATCACAATTGACAGCCTTGAACACACCTGTAAAGGACACTGAGCCATAAAATATGGCTGTAACTTTAATGTGTAATCAGCAATGACCTTTTACAACAGTTCTGCTTTATGTTTTATCCTGCTGTTCACCACAATTTTATATTTAACTATAAAAATTCATACACTGGATATAAAACATATTTAAATTATTTTTAGCTATAGAGATTCCAGTCAGATGTCATGTGGTTGATTGTGACTCTAGCTCATGCATACAGAACAGGGCATTTAGGTCCCGATGTACTAAGATCCCATACTAATTTGCATGTACAAGGAGAGAGATCATAAGAGGAAAAAGTGGGCATGTTGTGGATGATTTACAAAGAATAATCGCATGAATTACATCATATAAATGTTTGGTGAATATATAATGAGAAAAAACTTATACAGTCATATATACAGTCATCCTTCCCTTCCCAAAGTGGCAGAAATGCCCCAAATTGCATATTCATTAAAGCAAACATGCAAGCGACAAAACTGTATTGTATGGTCAGGAATATAGCAGACCCAAAGCATATCCCAGGAAGAACAGGTGTGGGATGTGAGGTGGGTACACCAGTCCATTGCATGTACACACACATTCTTACACTTATTAACACCTAGGGACAATTTAGCATAGCCATTACACCTACTGGCAATTTTTTGGGAGGTGGGAGCAAACTGGAGAACATGGAGGAAACCCAGGAAACACAGACATGGGGAGAAGATGCAAAACTCCATACAGACAGTAACCCAGGCTTAGGATTGAACTGTGGAACCTGGAACCATAAAGCAGCAATGCTATCCACGTCGACACTCTGCCTCACATGCTATTTTGTTCATTTGAAATCCTCTGTAGACTCTGTTAGAAAATCAGCTTGCAAGTTTTTGTGGATGTTATCATGTTTGCATGTGTTTTATACACGTAAATCTTTAATAAATCAGGGCCAGAGTGTGTGTAACTGCCCTATAATGCTACATAAGCAGTTAATGATGGAAATATCCTGTTTCCAGTGCTGTTATGCTGCTATAGATCTAACTAATGCTAATTGCCCTTATGGTCCGGCTCTAAATATCTGTCAGGCAGCAACAACATCTTATAAGTGGATAATACAAATTAATAGTAAGAATCAGAATAAGCTTAATAGCATCTTTCCAAAGTTCACTGCTTAACAAAGAATAATACAAGCAACCTTTTCACCACGTGTACATTGCAAAACTGCTATGCAAGCGGCAAAATTCACATACTTGCTTGTGTATGTACATCTGTAGGATTAAAAGCGGCATCTACTAGATGGCGTGTCAGAGCCTAAACATCCCTGTCCATCTGGCTTCCATTACAAACTGTAATATTTCACGATTTCGTGAACAGCAACGTTAAAGACACTGATGAGCTATGTTTCACTTTAAAACTTTCTGCTGTCGGCATGATTGTTGTCATGATCTGCATCTCAAATTGAATACCCGAATAACAAAAATCAGCCCTTACAGGACAGAAACAGAAAAAAGTCCCATGCAAAGGACCATATTATACATACCAGAGTATAAAATTGTAGAGACTTAACTAAGAGGCAACTCTATGAGGCAAAATATCTAATTTACAAAAATTTCCCTTTACACCAAAGGTAGTGAGCCTACATTTGTTTGATGTCCAGTATTTGCTTTGTTAGTTTTTCCCTGATGTTTCAATACAGGATTTATGCTAATTGCTAAGCAAATAGGGTTGTTGCTGCTCAGTAGATTGGTGAGATCACCAAAACAGGCTGCAGAAAGACAGTCCATATTAACATACATGGTTAGCATGGTTGTTCTTTTTCTGATGCTTCATTGCTTGTTTGTTCTAAACTCACTGGATGTTCTGTAATGTGCTGTAATCATTACCACCTTCACCAGTGTCCTAGTACACACACTTTTTACACACCATGATGAATGATTGTTTGTACAAGCTGTGCATGTAGGTGTGCAAGGTACATATACGCTGGCTTGGTAACACAGGATGTACTCTTGGCTTGTCATTTACTTTGTGAGGGTCCTTATATAACAGCAGCTCTGAGAGTAGTGCCATCTGCAATTCTAATGATAATTTTATATTAACGCACTTGTTCTAATATATTATTAATATAGTAACATTCACCTGGATTCACAATGTCAGCACTTCGTAACATAATGTAAAGTTTCACAACATGGGAAAGTTAATGAAAGCATGACGTTCATTAACAAATTAAAAATTGTACTTGTTAGCAAATTGCTGTGCTATAAGAGGAATAAAACACTTCAGGACATGCTGTTACATTAACCCCATTTCCATAAAGGGTTGGGATTTTTTCTAAAATGCAATAATAATAAAAATCTGTGATTTGTCAGGTCTCTTGAAACTTTAATTAACTGACAAAAGTACAAAGAAAAGATATTCATTGTTTTCACTGACCAACTTAATTATATTTTGTAAAGATAAATAAATTTAGAATTTGATGTGTTACATGTTTTACCGATGTGTTACATCACCCTTCCTTTTAATTACACTTTTTAATTTTTGCCCATTCTTGCTTGATACAAGACTTTAACTTCAACAGTCCTTGGTCACCATTGCCTGATTCTCCTCTTCATTATGCACCATAGGAGACACCATTCATTGCTGGCAGGCCAGTCAAGCACACGCACTCTGTGTCTGCGAAGCCACGCTGTTGTAGCATGTGCAGAATAAGGCCTGGCATTGTCCTGCTGAAATAACCATGGACTTCCTGGGAAAAGACGTTGCCTTGATGGCAGCATATGTCTCTCTCAAATCCCAATAAACGCCTCCGCATCAATGGTACCTTCACACATATGCAAGGCACACATGCCGTGGGCGCTGATGCACCTCCATACTATCACAGATGCTGGCTTTTGCACCTTTCGCTTATAACTGAAATGTGGACTTATCTGACCACAGCACACATTTCCACTGCCTTTCAGTCCATCTGCGATGAGCTCTGGCCCAGAGAACTCGGAAGCATTTCTGCATAGAGTTGATGTGTGGCTTCCTCCTTGCATAACAGAGTTTCGGGCTGCATTTCTGGATGCAGCGGCGGACTGTGTTAAGTGACAACGGTTTTCCAAAGTACTCCCGAGCCATGTGGTTATATTTATCACAGTAGCATGACGATTTCAGTAGCATGCCGCACAACCCATCCTTGCTTGCAAAGACTGAGCTTTTGGTGGATGCTCCTTTCATGCCCAACCCTGATACCCTCCCCTGTTACCAATTTGATCCTCCAAAATGGTGTTACTTGAATATTCTATAAACTTTTCAGTCTTATTTTGCCTTGTTCCAACTTTTTTTGAGTGTGTTGAAGGCATCAAATTCTAAATTTGTTTATATTTGCAAAATGCAATTAAGTTGGTCAGTGAAAACATTTAATATATTTTCTTTGTACTTTTGTCAGTTAATTAAAGTTTCAAGAGACTTGACAAATCACAGTTTTTTGTTTTTATTGCATTTTAGAAAAAATCCCAACTTATATGGAAATGGGGTTGTATGAACATAATCAATTTCGGGTTGATAGCAGTAACTCCACTTCACCAAATCTCACCACCCTGTTATTGATTTTCTTCCTATAACAGCACTTTTTGTCATATTTTATTCCTTGTTAAATATACAGTGAACACCTTAGTGTTAAGATTTTTAACTTATTTTAACTTATTGATAAAAACAAACTAAAAACCTTTAGCACAAACCTGAACATGTAAAGGAGCTTAAAAAATTTTCTGCATGCAGGAATGGTCCAAAATCCACTACAACCTTGTTAGACATTACAGAAAGAATCCCAATACTTTTGTTCTCTACAGAGGAAGCTTTAAAAATGCTATAAAGTAAGAATGCTTTCAAAAATAGACATTTTAATAGTTTATATTTATCAATTAACAAAATGCAAAGTGGATGAACAGAAGAAAAATCAATATTTATATCAATATCAATATCAATATCTACATCAAATCAATATTTGGTGTGACCACTCTTTGTCTTCAAAACAGCATCAATTCATCAATTCTTCTAGGTACACTTGCACACAGTTTTTGAAGTAACTCGGCAGGTAGGTTGGCCCAAACATCTTGGATAACTAACCACAATTCTTCTGTGGATTTAGGCAGCCTCAGTTGCTTCTCTCTCTTCATTTAATCCCAGACAGACTCGATGATGTTGGGATCAGGGCTTTGTGGGGGCCATACCATCACTTCCATGACTCTTTGTTCTTCTTTACGCTGCAGATAGTTATTAATGACTTTTGCTGTATGTTTGGGGTCGTTGTCATGCTGCAGGATAAATTTGGGGCCAATCAGATGCTTCCCTGATGGTATTGCATGATGGATAAGTATCTGCCTGTACTTCTCAGCATTGAGGAGACCATTAATTCTGACCAAATCCCCACCTCCATTTGCAGAAATGGTACATGATGTAATGTTACCCGCATCAGGGACAGTGATCTTCTATTTATTTATTTATTTATTTATATTATTAAAACAAATCCAAATATTGTACATGTTTCTAAGCTCTAAAATAAGCTCGAAATAAAAGTATTTTAGATCATATTGCTTTTCTCTTGACTTTATTTACATATGTGACCTTGAAGTAATCCAAAAATAATCAGATTACATTACTTTCATATTGTGATACATGGATTACGTTACTGATGACATTTTTTATGAAGTAATTTGTAGCTGAAATGGAATACATTTTTAAAGTAACCCTCCCAACCCTGTTCATATATATATTAAATAACGGTACAGTTCCTCCCAATGATAAGAATTTGTTAGCGATATTGACGATATAGTTCATGAAATGTTTATGCCGCAACGTAGGCATCTCCCATGTAGAATGAGAATAAGCATGCCGTAAGGTTAGATTGTACTGTTTTTTTTTTTTTTTAAATATATAATGGGGGGAGGGGCAAGTTAGGGGTTAGTTAAGTGTTCACGGAAGAGGTGGGTCTTTAGCCATTTTTTGAAGATAGTGACAGATTCTGCTGTCTGGATTGAGGTTGGAAGTTCATTCTACCATTCCTGCATCATTGATGTGAGCAGCTACAGAAAGCCAGTGGAGGGAGATGAAGAGGGGTGTGACATGGGTTCTTTTGTGCTGGTTGAAGACAAGGTGTGTTGCTTCATTCTGAATCATCTGAAGGGTTTTGATGGAGCTGGCTGAGATGCCTGGGAGTAGTGCGTTGCAATAGTCCAGTTTTGAGATAGCAAGAGCCTGGACTAGTAGCTGTGTAGCCTGTTCAGTGATATAGGGTCTGATTTTCTTGATGTTTTACTGAATGAACCTACAGGACGTACAGTTGTTGAAATGTGGTCTGTAAAGGTCAAGCTGTCATAAAAAGTCACCCCAAGGTTTCTGGGTGTCCTGGTTGGCTTGAGCGTGATTGAGGCCAAGCTTTACGGTGAGGTTGTGGTTGATTGATGGGCAGGCAGGGAGGGATGACGAGAAGCTCAGTTTTTGCCCTATATGCCCTACATGTGTGTATATATATATATATATATATATATATATATATATATATATATATATATATATATATGTGTGTGTGTGTGTGTGTGTGTGTGTGTGTGTGTGTGTGTGTGTGTGTGTGTGTATATATATATATATATATATATATATATATATATATATATATATATATATATATATATATATATATATATATATAACTTGAGTTACAGGACACGAATGTTTGCAATACATAAATAAATAAATTCCATTCACTCTATGAGTGTGTCATTTCTCATAGAGCGAGTAGGCTGTCGAATAAAGCGTGACAATACAATACATGAATCACAAGATGTTATCATAACAGAACATGTGAGTGGGGAAAAAACACAAATACACCGTAACTTATTCACCAAAAACCTCTCAACCCTATAAAACAAGACCTGCATTTTACATTCCCCTCCCATATCGCCACGCTACAGTGTCCTTAAAAGGGTGTGGGTGGAGCCAGAACGTGAGAGCTGCAGTCTTATTGGTGGTTAATCATGACATGCGATTATTTTTTTAACACGCGCTTGATTTGATTGGTCAAAACCCTTTGGTTCGATTTTGTATCATTTTAATTAGCATATATGGGGGAGGTGTTGTTTTTCCCCACCTACATATCCGGTTTATCCTGCTATCTTGCAAGGATTGGCTGAGGGTTCCGCCTTTGTACGCTCTGATTGGCTAGTTGTATCCCGCCTCGCCTACAAGGATTGGGTAGCGGCGCGTGGAGATAACTCCAGTTTTGATTGGATAGTGTTCCGCGTGGTGTGAGCTCCTAGCCAATCCTAACACAGAAGGCAGGGTTTGTGCTACATAGCGTTGAGAAGGGGAATGGCGTATACTAGACTGAATGGCTTAGCGGAAAAGGAGAATCGTTTCGGCACATCCGTGGAGGAGTAGCGGAGCGGAGTTAAAACTCGGGAAAGGGTGTTAGAATTCGGCACCGGTCGGGAGGAAGGATGCTTGAAAATAAGAGAGAGAGACTGAAGACGTTTTTAAGGAAAATCGACGAAAAAGCTATCTTCGGAATCAAGCGTTTAATGAAGGAAAGGTGAGTCCGTTAGCTAGCTTACCCGCTAGTTTTTAAAGCTAGCACCGGCGAACAGTTCATTCAGAAAAAAATCATTCTAAAGATATTGAAGTGGGTTTTATTATATATAAATTTCTGAATATATTTCACATATTATCTGTTAATACTTTATCATCCTTAGTGCGTTAATATTTTAATTATGTTTACTAATATATTGTGTATCTCTACTTTTATCATCAGCATTAACTTTATTAATGAATCATTTTCCATATTTGTATTTGTTTTTGAACATAAAATACAAAATGCGACTTTATTTAAACCGTAATTGTTATTATTTTACTCAATTGCATTAGCTTTCTCGGTTCATTTCTCACAACCGTTATTTTATTATATTGTAATTACTAGGTTCGTTAACTTATGGGACCTGATGCATATATAATATGGTATTTTCTTCAAAATGTATTTTTATTTGTTGAAATAGTAAAAGTTGGCAGTCAAAATACTGATGTTTTACTTGTAAACGTTATAATCCACACTGTCATTACCCTGTCATGAGCGGATCAGCTGGCATTCCCCCAAAAGGATGAACAGGATGCACTGATTTCTAGTATAGAGCATAATTACATTATACATACAGGGGCCTCCACTAATATTGGCACCATGGGTAAATATGAGCAAAGAAGGCTGTGAAAAATTGTCTTTATTGTTTAACCTTTTGATCTTTTGTTCAAAAAATTCACAAAAATACTCTGCTCTCATGGATATCAAACAATTACCAACACAACACAGGTTTATCCAAAAAAAATCTTTGTTAAATATAGGTGTACAACGATTATTGGCACCCCTATGAATTCATGAGAAAAATATATTTGATGTATATATATTTTTTTATTTTTTTTAGTACACCTGGGTGACTAGGAGCAGGAAGTTGTTCAACCATGACTTGCTTCACAGGGGTATAAATATGAGGCAACACATCAGGCCTTAGTCATTCATCATTCATCATAAGACCAAGGAATATAGCTGTGGTGTGTGTGTATATGTATATGTATATGTATATGTATGTACACACACATACATACACACACAAACATATCGATTGTTCCTGAGCCAGTGCATTTGTTTCATTTGTGTGGTCTTCACTGTAATCTTCTCATCTTGGGGATTTAAAGCCACTATATTTAGCTTTGGCTAGTGTTCTTGTTGTTTTATATTACATGCTGTATGCTTTCCGGTGCTTATTTTAAGCCACAGAAAATGCTTCATTTACAAAATATCATCACATGGGTGCTATTAATCCACACGTGAACATTCAGGCCTATCCCAGTGCCAATGAGCTAGATCAGGTATCAAGCTGGAAGATGTCGTGTTTAGCACTGAGAAATCCAAAAGGTGTGAATTCCCGACCATTAAAGGTGTCGAGTCCCAATTAAAGCCAGTTGTCTGTTGTGCTTTGTGTTTGCTGTTCACCAGGCGTGACTCAATTGTCTGTTTTAAACTACTCTGGTCCCAAATCGTTGCCTTTAGTCTGATTACATCAGGTACTGCATAATTAATTTAATGGTGCACAACAGGACATTTTAATTTTTTTTTTTTTTTTTTTTTTTTTTTTACAAGACCAAACCTGTTTTCCAGAACTTTGTCCCACACTTGCTTTGTAAGCTCATCAGTCTTCATCGTGCTGTTTGTTTGGGTGTGTTTTCTGACAAACTCTGGACCCTTCAGCTTGCTTTTCACTGTTCAATTATGAAAATTTTTAAGATTAGTATCCTACTTTTCACACTATAAATGATCCTAATAAAATCCTGGTTCAAAAACGTCTTCTCCATGTCATATTATTCAGTGAAGGTCCTCTAATGATAGACCTGCAGTTAAAGAAAATTACTACATTCTGCTTACTTCTTCAATCATTGCTCAGTGGGGACATTTTTTCTGTGCAATAGCATGTTTCCTTTATGTTTTGCCATTGCCAGTACCATATTTGTAGCTGTTCTATGAGTTTCATTTATGGCTTTTAGATGAGCCCTGTAGCAGCGCTCAAAGTTTGAGATTTTATTAAAATATTTCTCGCGCTTTCAATGGCACAAAATCACGCCATATTATTCGTTCTAAGACCACCAAGCTCAAGAAATCTTTTACTATGCATGATTTTTGTCAGAAATTGGGGCAAAAGTCTTTGACAGTGCAAAGCCTTTCCTGGAGCCGGTGTATACATAGCCGAAATCATGTGACACTTTAATCACACACTGATTAAATCACTCATAAATCACTCAATCACTCATTTCAACTAATTATCTGACTTCTGATGGTAACCAGCTGCACCAGACCTGATTTAGGGATTTCACAACAGATGTGAATAGTTCTGCAATCACAATGTTTACATTTTTAATCATTTTCCGAACTATATAGATTTTTAACTGTATTTGGGGGGGGATATTTGTTGCAGGAAAACAAAATGTTTGCCATGATAATTTCAGTCTCCCGATTTGAAGTAGTTTAATGCGCAGTAAGTTTTTTGATCAACAGGTACGCATTCACGCGATCGCTGTATTTGGTGTGTAGGCCATTTGTTTGGTGTTTGTCGTGCTATTTTTACCCGCCATGTGTAGGTCAGTTACAGGTGCTGTGCCAAGTGTTGAGTTCTTCACAGCCTGTCTGAGCTAATGCTGCTTCCAAAAGAAGCCACAATCCAATCTCCAGTACTCAAAACAGCAGCTGACGAGCTGATAGCTTGTGCTTTCCATAGTCTCCTGTGGGAACGTGTGCCATGGAGTAGATGTGGGCTGTTATGATCCCATCGTACAGCAGCAAGTGTATAAAACAAAAACTCAGATCTCAAACCAAGTGTTCTCGCAGCTATTGCTGGGCAATACGGCAATTATTGTTTCAATATTACGGTAAATTTCATGATGCATTTTTCATAGTTTTTTTTTTTTTAATACATTTTCTCGTTGTTTTTTTTTGTTTTGTTTTGTTTTGTTTTTTTTTAAATAACATACAAATTCTGGAAGAAGATTTGATAACGTTTCTACTGTCTGCAAAACAATCATATAATTTAAGTTAACTACCGTGTTGCTGGCAAACCTATAAATCATGATGCAGGTCATGTATAGTAGACATGTCTACTCACAGCCCAGCTGGCTAGAGAGAGAGGAGGAAAGTCAGCCATAATTACAAATAGCTACATAATGACACCAAAATTACAGACCTACATATGTGCATGACTTTAAAGGGCCACATGTGGACGTGCCTTGACTTTGCTTCTCAGAGACATGTTAATGATTTCTCTCCAGGGTGCTGAGCCGAAACAAGTCAAGCAAAAGGACAGTTTGCTTGCTTTTTGACCTCAGTAAATTCCACACGAGTCATTTGAGAAGCTTGCCTTTGTCACGCTTTTGTCTTTCTCACATCCTTTCTTTGTGTTGGTTACTTCTGAGAAACACAAAATCGCACACCAGCCACCCATTTCCTCACTTCTTCTACATTAAGGGTGTGATAGACTGGTTTGGCCTTGTATCAGGAAATCTCAAATATTTAGTAGCGGCATTGTCACTGGCATAGATGACCGTAATGATAATTGTTGTCATGATGTGTGGCATTTCCCTTGAAACGTACAATGATGTTGTAAAAACGTGGCCTTGGAGCTCATAAATAATAAATCTAGCAGATTATCTAAGCAAATACTTGACCACTGATACCACTAGTGTTATTGATATGTCACTGATGTGCAGTATGACAGATACATATATCACACCACATATCACAAATGAATCAGTGGAAAACACGTATATTCTCAAAATTCTCAGAATTTTAACGTCCTTCAGATGTTCGTGCGAGTAAGTAAGGAATAAACGAGTATAATAAAAGTTCTGATGATATCCACAATATTCTTTTGTTTCTTTTATTTATTTTTTATTACAGTAACAGTGTGTCACATGATATTTGACAGTTTGGTTGTCATGCTCCATCCCGTCCCACCCCGACTTCCCATCAGCTGTCGCATTTCAGAATCATGTGAGTCTCAGGTGGGAATTCCATGCAGTACTTTGCCAGTCGTGTTAACCAGTAGGAAGAAAGGCTTCCTCTGTGTGGCAAGTCAGTCAGAGGAAGTTTGTGTGATGCATCGCGCCACATGACTCCAACGCTGAGGTGCTGGACCCACTCACAAGCAGCCCATTGTTGTGTGGTGTCTCAGCGATTGGTGTTCAGGCTGATCTGACCACCGCACTGGGTTAATGCACAGCCCAGCACAGCGGCATTTACTCATTGGTTCTGTTGGTTCTTCTGCACATGGCCTCTAGAAGTTAACTCGCTTTCAGGCACACTTTTCGCTCTTTCAGATACTACACATAGTATCTAATTTTGAAATAGCAGTCCTATGACTTAATACAATGATATACTTAATATTTTATTTGAAATTCTATTTCATCAGAAATGTTATCAGATTTTATCAGAAATGTGTGGGACACAATGCAGAAAATTAATTATTTTTCATAACTTTATCTAGTGAGAGATCGGATGTTAATTGAAAGGAGAATTTTTTTTTTTTTAATTATCTAAAAAAAATTACTTGACTAAAGATATCTTTTTTTTTTAAAAAAAAAAGGGGGGTGTAACAATACACAAAATTCTAATTTGATACGACAGTGTCTCAATAAAATGCGCAATTTTATAAGATAAATTTCAAAACCGCAACCAAAAAAAAGCATTGCTTGAATATGTGTCTTAGGTTTCAAGTTTCAAATTTTTTATTTAACATTTTCAATTAATTAAAGCATGGTTGTTGTTTTTTATTATGGCTTTCACTAAACTGTCAGTAGCATAGCTACAGATCTCCCTGCTCTACAATCCAGACTTTGCTTCCATAATATATTTAATCCAATCTGATCACAGAAAAAGCAAGAAAGAAAGTTGCTACTTATGTTTCTACCTTCAATCATGAACAGTACTCAGTATTTTATTCATTATTTCCTGCTGCTCATTTCAGGCCCTGTTTTACTGACCTTTCATTAATATGTTATAAAGAATGAGATGCCCGGGTTGCGTAACACCTGAGCGGATTATGCAACGTCATTAGAAAAGCACGAGAAAGAGCAATTGCGTCCTGGACTGGCTTACTCATCAGAGCTGTATCTCGCACATTCTAGCCTCTGATCAGAAAACGGTGCAGACTGGTTTGGCTTGTACTGGATTGATTAAATTGTTTACCTAGGTCACTACTGAGATAATAATCTTATGTAGCCTAATTTTCCACCATTACATAATCAAGCCCCAAGTCCTAAATGGTATAAACCCACTGAGTTACAACAGAGCAGCCAGAGTGACAGCATTCTGTAGAGGAATGATATGAGGTATGAGATGTATGAGGTGTGACATGTATGAGGTGTGAGATGAGGTAAGTGTGAAGTCAGCTGAACAGTGAGAACCACGCTACTGAGAAGGATCAGGATGAGTGAAGCAGTGACTGCCACAAGCCACAGTCCACGTACATCATGATGGGGTGC
The DNA here is from genome assembly GCA_023630585.1 of Cranoglanis bouderius. NCBI lineage: Eukaryota > Metazoa > Chordata > Actinopteri > Siluriformes > Cranoglanididae > Cranoglanis > Cranoglanis bouderius. Next base: position 16,552,772 of record CM042553.1, read on the forward strand.
TACTAGGGCTACACGATTAGTTAAATATTAATCATGTTTATTTTGGCTTAGAATTGAGATCATGATTCCCAATTATGATTCTTTAACCAGTTTGGAAAGGAATACTATACGTGTTTAGTATAGTATTCCTATTAGTATATATAGTATATAGTATTTAATTCTGCTTGGTAGCTTCATTTTCTTAGCAGATATTTATGATGGATGCTGGTTAAATAATTGCTCATTATTTCTGTTCTTCTGCTGAGATCAGTGCATAGCCAGTTGGGTGAAAATCTTGATACACACTTTATGTGATACTTCATCACTGACGAGTTTTGAGAGAAATGACTTGCTTGCCCCATTCATTCATTTCATACGTTTAGTCATCGTTTATTCTCAGTACTTAAACATTTGTTTTTGGACAGCTTTGTTCTGCATGATGATGCAGCAGATGGAGTTGCCTCCTCACATCTCCAGGCTCCCCGGTTTGATCCTGAGCTTGCGTTCCTGTCTGTACAAAGTTTCACGTTTTTCTCGTGTCTGTGTGGGTTTCCTCTGGGTTATCTTGTTTCCTCCCACCGCCCCAAAGCATGCCATGAGTGTGTGAATGTGTGTACACTGTGCTCTGCGATGGACTGTTGTTCCCTCCCAGGTGTATTCCGGCCTCACGCCCAGTTTTCCTGGGATAAGGTCCAGATCTACCATGACCCTGACCACCAAAAGAGAGCTTACAGAAGATGAATTAACTTTGTTCCCACTCACTATGAATGTGTGTGTTTGTCCTTTTTAAAATTCAGTCACAGCTTTCCAATGTTGTTCTCTCCTTTTTTTTTTTCTGGAGACTTGCTGTGCTGTTGCCTGAATGCAGATGCTGCAGAATCGACACTGTTCTCGAATCGAATTGCAATGGGAAACAAATTGAGATCACAATTTTAGTAACATTTTTTTGTGCAGCGCTACACAAATGAAAACCACTAATTCAATATCTGAACTCCAGACACTGTAATGCTACAGGTTAACTATTCTCTCTATACCCCGTGTAATATACAGTTCAGTCAACTGATTAGTTTGGCCTTTATTTTACCTTCAATCCAGGCAGCCATGTTGTTTTGGAATAACCCCGAGCCCTGTTCGGTTTTCCTCACTATGTGCTTTTGAGAGTATTCTGAGCTTAACCAGGCCCTTTTGTAAAGCTTACCATTGTCTCGCTCTGTTCCGGCCATATGCACCTTTCATTCCACCACTTTCTTTGATGGAATTTAAATGAGAAAGTGGAAGGACACTGCGTCGTTTTCCACCACCCACCGATCACAGCGCAGCCCCCTTGTTGCCAAGGAAACTGCACAGTTGGAGGTAGTGCCTTATGGGTAAAAAATCCTCTCTCTCTTTCTCTCACTGGAAAGCTACAGATCTGTTTGTGCAAGAGCAGTGGCTGTAAAAAGAGACCTTTAGACCCAACGTTGTATCTCAATGTCTGACTGTGAGGTAACGGGTCGAGGTTTCTTCTTCAGTCTAAACTAACAAGGATTCGCGATCTCCGTTCATCATGGAGCACAAAAAGCACCCAAGCCCTTTGGAGAGAACCGATGCAGTGGAGGGAGAGGAAGTGGTGAGGTAGGGGAGCTTTCACATCACTGTTTGGTTTTCACAGCGTTGGTGGTTGGTTTTGAGTCATTATGGGGAATTGAAGAGGAACAGCTTGTGGGCTTAGAAAATTTATTGTGGTGAAATTGGTGTTTGAAATTGTTCTATGGGTAGTTTAACAGAAAGTTTAAAAAATGCTGTGTTCGGGTGATTTCTATGGTGTCATTAAGAAAGTAAGAGATTCGGTCACTAAAAGACATTTGTACACAGGAACTTAAATGTTTTATTGGCTCGTATTATTTTGCACACCAGTGCTTCTGCATATCTTCTGCTCCTTATGGAATTGTTGCAAAGATTCATGACATCAAGTGAACTATACCCTAGAAAGAAAACAAAAGTTCAAGGACTTGCTTAATCAGATGATAAAAAGAAACACTCTCCCTAGTTTGTGACAGCGCAGAAGACATTACCTGTAGCAATCTTGATACAGCTGGATACACTGTTTTTTCATTTGACGACTTATGAAAATGTAAAAAAACAAAGAGAAGCAGGAGCCTCCATCAGCAATCATGTTCTGGCTGTTTTGCTGTGCAGAAATCAGATTAGTGAGCCACATTTTGATTAGGTAGCAAAATGGCTGACGATTCATTTCTGAAGGAGGAAATGCGCATTTTTAAGCATGATCCAGGCAATTGGATGATACAATATCGATTGCTAGATAAATGATTCCACAATTCGCTTTTCTGAGATATCATGGATGTCATTGTATCTTTTTTCATTTTTCTTTAAAAAAGAAGAAATGTATTTTTCCCTCATTTCAGTGTTTGGTTTTTTTTTTTTTTTAGTTTTTTTTAAAAATTTATTTAACAGGATATGACATCGTAGATTTATTAGATCATCTGTTTCCCATTTAGCTTTCCTCGGACATATGGCTTAATTTAGTTGTGGGATTGAGTCATTTTATGGCACTGGCTAACTATTAGTTTGTATTGCATTACCACAAGTTAAATTTGTCTTGTCACACATACATTTTACGCTTCCTGATGGTCTTCCGCAAAACTTTATGAAAATTAAAAGGTTTCTTCCTGTGAACTGTGGTGTTTATACTCAGAGTGGGCACATACTCAATCTCTCGTACTCACTCTGTTGTTGTGGTTAGCATTTTGTGCTGAATGAGGCTAGGCTACAGAGCTGAAAGACTTTTTTCCCCATAAGCCACAGTGACCTAGTTTCCTGTAAACTATTTGTTCTCTTTAAACTCTGGCCAAGTATGGACAGCAATGGCTTGAGTTGGCTGTCATATTCTGTTTGGTACATTGTGGTCATGCACCAGGTCCCAAATCCTCCATCGGCCATGCTGTTTTTGAAATCAGCACATTCATGTGAGCACTGTCACTACCTGACAATTAATAAGTGTTTTCTTGTGCACTTGTATGCACAGGAAATAATCCAAAAACTGATGTGCTCATTTTGCACTCAGAGTTAACATTGTACGATTGGCCAGGCTGCAAAGATGGCCTTTTTTCCACACTTGTTCCTGTCAACTCCCCATCCAATCTCTTGCCAAGTTCAAACAGCAGCAAGTTGAAATGGGAACAGCCCAGCACTATCATGTTTTGCTTGGATGTCCCAGCCATTTTAGAAATGTACTGTATGTGTGTGCCCTTTCTTCTGTGCAACGAGGCACCTCCTTCCAGTAATCCTTCAAAAGTAAACAGCCATGGCCTGATCCTGCACTGATATGAAATGCACCTATGGACATGAAGTAATCTGATTCCTGCTGCTCCCTAACTGGTATGCGGATTAAACGAAGGCTCGCTGCCAATTCACTTAGGATTGGACTGGCTTCCTAGTTGTTTTATCCATTTACAGAGTCTGAATCAGAGCAAAATTTATGCTTTTGGTTAAGTTTGGTTTGTCCTTAGGGTCAGTTTAGCAGCTTGTATCTGCAAAAAGTAGATATGCACAGCATGTTTAGTTCATTTCCTGCAGATGAGTTGACTCGGAGTCAAAATGCTTTCTCGCTGAGTTTGATTGGTTGGAAGCGGACTGGGACCACCTCCCTCCGACACACTCGGACCAGTTGTTTTGGTCCGCACCCGAGTGTGAATGGGGAGAACACACTATTTTTCCATTCACACGGACTTATGACTTATGAGATTTTCTCTTTGTCATCTCTGTAGACTGTAGGAGTTCAGCCATTTCCGGACACAGACATTGACCTAATTCAGTTCTGTCAGCAGGGTCTTTTCTTTCAACAGCCATGATATAAGCCGTGAGGCACATCATCTCACTAAGGCCACACTCGAGCTTGATGTAAATTTTTATTTATTTATTTTTTTGCTGTCAATGCAGCTGGCACAAACACACACATGCTGCTTCACAGTGCTCCCTAGATGGAAAAGACACACAGTTGGGGACCTTTTAAGGATTCAGACAACTGGGACTTCCAGTAGCAGCTGGAAGAGACATCAGCATAGTGATGTAATCAGAGCGTGGGCTTCACAGACACTTTTTAATGAGGAAGAACATAATCTATACATACAGCTGAACACACACACACACACACACACACACACACACACAGTGGATTTAGACCCCTTTATTTGTTGCATACTTTGTGCCATTTTACCCATCAGTCTACACTTGATTTCATATAATGACAAAGTGAAAACATGTTTTTAGAGATTTTCAAAAATTAATTAAAAATGAAAAACTGAAATCTCTTATTCACAAAAGTATTCAGACCCTTTGCTATGGTACTCCAAATTGTGCTCGGCTGCATCCTTTTTGCTTTAATTATCCTTGAGATGTGTATAGAACTCAATAGGAGTCCACCTGTTGTAACTGGTATTGATTGTACATAGTTTGGAAAGGCACACACCAGGGTCTAAAAGGGCCCACAACTTAGACTGCATTGTCAGGACAAAAACCAAGCTATGAAGTGATGCTGTGGTGCATCATATGTTTCTCAGTGGCAGGGACAGCGAGACTGGTAACAATTGAGGGGTGGATGAATGCAGCCAAAGACAGGAACATTCTTGAAAAAAAACCTCCTTCAAAGCACATGTAAACTCAGACTGGGGTGACAGTTCACCTTTAAACACAACAACGACCCTAAGCATTCAGCCAAAACAACACTGGAGACATCATTTTCTTCAACTAAGTAAAAAAGATGTAAGAGGAAGTTGGTAAAACATAATACAGGCACAAGCACTATAGTTGGTATAATATATCTTTTAAAGGTTTTAAAATGGATTTTTTCCCCTAAAATTTATCATCTTCATAGGAAGCAAACATAAGCCACTTTAAATGTTAAAAAATTACAAACAATCTAAAGGATTGTAACCCCTAGTACAATTTTTAGCTAAAAAAAAATTGCGAAGATGGCCACCGAGTGGACACACTTTACCAGAAGGACCACATTACATGTACTCACAGAGCTGGAAATGTGGGATTAAATGGGTTAAGTTGATCATCACGGTGCGTTTGCCTCTACAATTTTCCGCCCCACTTTGCATGATGTGCAATGTGCGTCATGCTGTAAGGAAACCAGACCTTGTGTTTTAAGGAAATGCACCTTAAACCTGTACTTGTGATGCATATTAACTGGATATGAAGGGAAAATCACATAGCAGGAAGTTTTAACATCTTCACCATCGCCCACAGAATTGAGGGCTTCCACAAAAAGAACCTACGCAGGAAGCTGATGCTGACTCCTACTCCCTGCATTCTGTCTCTTACTAATTTTTCTCCCCAGATGGCTTCAGGAAAGAGCAAGTCTGTCATTAGTGCCGTTCCACCCAGAGAAACAGGCACGTTCTCTGTCAATCTGTGCACTTTCATTTCAAAGCTCTTTATAAATTTTTTTCTGAAATGGCTCTGAGCATGGTTAGAGCGTCAGATTTTTGAGTTTCATTCTGAAGAAGAAGGAAATGGGAACAATTAGGGTGAGTTCTTGTCTGATCCAGGCAAGTCTGTACCTGTATGCTTGCGTTTGCTGCATTGTGTGCAATGTCGGAGGTGTTTCATTTCATCACGCGATGGGGTGTCACACCTTTTAGGCTAGGACCCACCTCTTTTAAGAATTTGTCTTCACTGAGAGCAACTGGCTTACATTGTGCACTCTGTTTTTGTTCTGACGATACACAGTGTTGTTGTTTTTTTTTTCTTCTTTTACTAGACATACTCGGGTTTTTATTTTTTTATGGATTATACCAAATTAGTGTAATTTACAAAGGAATGGCTTGAAACTAGGGGTTTGTTTGCTATTATTGCTGCTACTACTAAACTATTACTATGCATAGATCTCTCAGTTTGAGATTATCCAGAAGACTACATGATTACGGGTAAGATCAGAAATCGGGATCGGCATTGAAGCAGTTTTTAAAAATATAATTTTTATTTAACAAGAGTTTTGTTAATGTTCAGAACAGTGGCTAGTAATATGGACAGAAATGTAATAACCAAGACTATAAAATACAGATAAGATTCCTGGAATTGTGATAAACCCTGAGATGTTGATGTCAGAAATTGACTGGTTTATCATGTATTATTGTCACCCTTGGCCACAGATTACGTGACTGGGTGGAAAAACAGAACCTTTTGGACATTGTAAATGTCTCATGGTTTTGTTCTCATCATGAATCTGATGGATTCTTTATACAGCTTATAAAGTTAGAGATTATGTTTGTCTGGTGGAATAGCTTTGATTAAGGCCACAGTGGCACATATATCTGATCTTTAGGATCTCATTATAGTCTGAGCAATTGTAGTAAAAGATAAGTAAAAACGGCTGAGTAATAAGGTCAGCAATCACAAGCTCCAGATGAATCTCCTGTTACATTGTTAATCTTCTGACTGACTTCTGCAATACATCTCCTATTTTTTTCCCGGGTTGTCAAAGCTGTCAGACGATTGCATAGCCTTTGCTACATACAATGCTACATTTCAGTTTCTTAACCTTCTTTTTTTTTTTTTTTTACTTTGTGCAGCTACCCGGTGGAGAGCGGGACTCTCCCCATGAGAGCCAAGAAGGAGAAGATGGTGAAAAAGAAGCTGGATCAAAAGAAAGCCTTCAGTCTGGAGGAAGCTCAGCTCGAGATGGAGCAGCAGAACAAGTGCCAGAGCAGGCCGGCCCTGCCCAGGTAGAGCACCTTTTACTGTAAAAAATTTTTTGCTTACTTCCCGTTTTGTTCCAAGAACCTTCTGAGTCACCACCTAATCCTGAGGCACATACCACCAAGTCATGAGTGGTATGAGTTATTTATTAGCATGCAGTGCTGAGAGTCTGCTTAAACCTTTAAATGTTTCAAATCGTTTTTTTTTTTTTTTCTAATTTATTTTCTCAGGTCTCAGACAGTCGGAGGATCTTTGGACAGGAACGACAGCATGAACTCAAGAAGTGTATGTGTATTTTGTGTTACCACCAAGTCATCACTAGCATGATAAAAGCTGCATTGTAGATGAAATCAAAATGGTTATTTATATATATATCACAATAATTTATCCAATTCAGAATGTATAAGGAATGTAGTACTTTCACCAGAGTCATCTTAGCTAATGGTTAAATCCCATTTTGGGTTTGTGATTTCTTAATTTAGTTACAGTGGTATAAAATCACAACCCACCATTATCAAAATTGATATCTTTATTATTGGGTTCTGATAGTTATTTTCCTATTTGACTGGTTTGCTGAACTAAATGCATTTAATCCAAATCTTCTGAACAACTTGGACCTGATGTGATCTACCAGTGGAAAGCACATGACTAGAAAGCTCTGGGTCTCTCTAATAGATAGACAAAATATTATTGTACACATTTAAATTATGTTCTAGAAATGAATCTGGACCAAAGGTATCCATGAAAAGGTTCCTGGCCACAAAAAGCTCACTAATTAAAATAACTACTGCTATAAACTAAATAAATAAAATCTTCTTTCCGTTCCCCCTCACAGAGCTTCATGAAGCACAACAAAACATTCCACAAACTCTTTCCTGACATCCCGGAGAGTGAAGACTTATTACACGGTGAGAGATCGTGCAAATCGCATATAATGCAATATTTACTTTCATTTTTATCATATCGTGATCTGTGCTGTCATGCAATATTGACTTTCCTGTGCATATGCGTCTGCGTATTGTTAAGATAAGTAATGGCAGAAACTGACGTAGCACTGCTCATATTCTCGGGTTTGTTTGCTGAGGTGGTACCGACCTTTAGCTTAATTGTCTGAGGCTTTGAAGCTGAAAGGGAAGGGTGAAGCAAACGGAGCTGCTGATGGGAAGCCTGTAAAATGTAGTGATGTCACACTTCCAGGATTGCTGTGTAACACTTTTCTGTCTGTCGGTGTGTTTTTTTTCTACAGCCTACATCTGTGCTCTGCAGAGAGAGGTGCCATACCATGGCCGTCTCTATATCACAGAAAACAACGTGTGCTTTCACTCCTCTGTGCTTCTCAAGGACACCAAGGTAATATAGAACTGACCTTTGAGACTGTAAAACAGTCAAACTTGGCTACAAGAAAACATTTATACCTCTAACACAGCTGCTCACTTAACCCTGCCTTCATGCAACTTGTCCTATACTTATACTTGCATGTCTTCACAGTCAACCTGAATACATTTCCTCTTTCTGTATCTTTACAGAAAATCTCTTTAGATTTACAGATATACAGTTGCCATTATCACAAATGTAAAAAATGGTCAAATGATGTACGTTATACCACAGTGCTATTGAATTCTTGATTCAGCAGTTCTGATAGTAGTGCAGCTGCAGACTACATGTTTATATTGATGTGCTTGTAATATGTTACTAACACGATTACTAAAAAGTTACTAATCCCTGATATGGTGACATTTTCTGTGAGGAGATTTGTATTTGAGTCTCCAGTTTTAGTGCTTTTGTAGCAGTTTTTCAACACAAGAAATTCAGGTCATACCAAACCTTCTTTTTAAATAGTTTCAGTTGATAAATTAAATTAGATTTTCCTTTATTTCCCCACCCATAAACCATAAGGGATGCAACCATTTCATTGTACAAGGCACATTTTTGAAGCTTTTGTTTAGTAACCGTGAAGCTTGTTTGACTGCTTGCTATTGTTCATGATCCATACTGAAACTGATACTCTGTAACTTTCTCTTCCGTTTTACTGTAATCCAGGCCAAGTTCAGTTGAAAATGAGGCTCTTACGAACCAAAAGCAATTAGGACCTAAAAATTTGATGCATGACTACGCAATATAATTGATCAGAGGAATCATTAGAATTTGACAGTCGATGGTGTCATAACTATTTTGCAAAAAAATAAGCACTTGTGTGTTAGACTGTATATAAGTAATATTAGCAGTACTCTGTGTTTAATAGTTCAGTGGGATCAGCTGTATTATATTAATTTTAAGTGTTTCTGTGTGTGTGGAACAGGTTGTGATCCCCGTGTCTAATATCACTGTGCTGAAGAAGCAGAACACAGCACTGCTGGTGCCAAACGCTCTGTCCATCCGCAGCAACCTGGGAGAAAAGGTCAGCCTCAAACTTGTGTACATTATACAGGGTTTGCTTAAAGTATTTAATGTCATCCTTCTGAAATTTGGGACATGTTTGAGTGACAAATGCCTGGAAAATTAATCATTTTGCTTTAAAAGTGCATGAATTAAACAAAACACTGCACTAGTTTGACAAGTGGATAAAAAAAAAATTCTTGTAAATGTAACTTTAGAGAGATGTGAAGATTTCAGTGCTGAGCCATGCTTTTTTTCGGTGTGTGTTGTAGTATTTATTCGTGTCTCTGCGGAACCGTGAAGGCTGCTACAGGCTGCTGCGCACTGTTTGCTCACATCTGGAGGATGGCAGCACCAACAGCAGCCCTCTTTTCTCATCTGCAGAGAACAGCTTCGATCAGGGCAAACTGGTGGTGAGTAGATCAGCCTTCACACACACACTCTGCTTTAGTTCATCTGTCTGTAGTAGTGGCTAAGTGTGTGAGTATGTGTGTGTTTGCAGAACTCGAGCCAGTCGAGCCTGACTGATGCCTACGAGGAGCTTGATGGAACAGACTCGAGACTTTTACTGCAACCTTCTCCTACTAAACTTCACAGAGGTAGGAGACAAGACACACATTACACATTAAATATCATTATATATTCCTTTGAGAATGATGATGTGATATTTTGTCATATCGCCCACCCGTGTGTCCATGACCAGTTACTGTATTATAAGCAAACAAAATGTGCAGTGTACAGTTTTTGAATCATGTGTGTGTTTGTTCCTAGCCTCGATCTCGAACGGAAGTCCTTCGAATTTAAGAAGTCCTCACAGAGATGAAGATGAGAGTCCGACAGAGGAGCACACGGGTAAAGCAGTTTATACATTATACATATACATATCATATGGATGGTTATTGGACTGAATATTCATGTAAAGTGTTGTGTGTCCGTGTGTGTGTGTAGAGGGCTCATGGATGTGGAGCGTGACTGACGGAGCCAGATCACTGCTTATCCAGAGAGGAGCCACCAACCTCAACACACTGCTGCTCATCTACTTAATGCTGTAAGTTACACGCAGTGTACCAAAGTTATCTAGCTGTGTCCAAACAAATCTATAAATTACAACAAATAAAACTTAGCCATTCAGTTAGGACAAAAGTAAAGGCGACCTATAAAAGGAGGAAGAGAGAGTGTGTGTCTGTTGTCGTCTACTCCCTGCACTGGCTGAGCTGCAGTACTTGAAGATTTAACACACACTACATTAAGGGAATGCTCTTTTATAGTTTAGTCACAGTTTTGTTGCATTCGTCTCTTTATGGAGTTTTGTGAAAGTCACTGAAGTTACTCAACTGTTCCGTGAACATGCTTGGTAATTTATGATTGGCATTTGTCAAACTATGCACGAAAGTGCGAAGAAAATGAGTTTCAGCAAAACTTGAAACTCTAGCAGGCACAGCTGGTTTGGCCTATGCAAATATTTACACCCAAATTTACTAAATAACTGATCACTTATGCCCAGTGTCATCTTCATTGTTTAGCTTTTGCTGTTGAGATGGCGTGAGCAAGCAGAGATTTGTATTAGCCAGTTATTGTGCACATCACTTACAAAGATGCAAAATGTTTCCTCAAGGCAGAGTGGCGTTCAGCTAGTATGCTGTTTTTCAGGATTCTGTTTCATTTCAAGTGAACTTAATTTGCAAGGTGTTGGAATGAAAGTGATCTATTGCATGTTGACAAATTACTTTTGGTTCATCAAGACTGTTTGCAGCTGTATGTAATGCAATGGTATAACACACTCCTGTTTGTGTGTGTGTGTAGGGTGGTGCTGCTCGTGTTGTCCTCTGGGTATATCGGCCTGCGCATTGTGGCTCTGGAGGAACAGCTGACCACTCTGGGAGCCTTGCCTGAATTCACTCTACATGGCGGGTATGATGTGCTCAGACCCTGTTCTCTGGGGTATAAGACACACCCAATATATATATATATATCTTATATATAATATATAATATATATCTTGCAATATAAATATATTCAAGCCTTCCTGTTTTCTCCAAATCAAACCTACCGCCTCTACAACCCTTTAAAGAGTTTTGGCGTTTTCTGATTAAATTTCAAGGCTGGAAAAATGTAAATGGCAGCCTGAAATATATTTCAGCTATTGCATTGCAATATTATGAATCACAGATTTTCTGAAGTATCTGCAAATATTTAAAACTTGTACAAATTAAATAGTTTCACTTTTAAAAATTACAGACCGCACCTGTAATCTGTCTGGCCTGTGAGAAGTCATTATATAGTTTTTCCAAAGCACTGCTGGAATGATAATACTATTTTTTTTTTTTTTTATAGCAAGGCTATGTTGCATTCAGAGTAGTGTATCGAACATACAGTATCCCATAAACATCCTTTATTGGTTTGAGTTGCACATCTGTCACAAAAACACTGACAAGCTATTAGTCATAGCATCAGGTGTGTCCTGTGCCCTGGAAAATGCCACAGCTACTCGAAAACAACAATTTTCTAACCAGAGTCCTCTCTCACTCATGCCTACAGGTACAAGGACACATAAACATGCCGGAGAAAGGAGAGACTCGTTAATCTGATGACCCTGAAGAGGAATTATGGTTTATAACGATGTCAGTCCACATTTCAGCATTTCTCACACCCCAGTAGAGCCAAAATGCTGTGAGCATTATTCACTCTCACCAAGAAGAAAACCAAAGTGCTCTGTGACTCTGCATCCTACCAGGAGTCTTGCAACGCTTTTCCTCCCGACAAACCAAAGACTCGGCTCTGAGCGGGAAGGGGGGGCTGTCTAATGACAGCAAAAACAGAAACCAAGCAGTTTCCAAAGAGTGGCTGACTGCAAGTGTAACCCGGTTACACTTTGTTTCAGGCTTTTCCTCCTTTCCACTGTTAATCTCAACTTGGTTGATGGTTGAATCTCTCATCCTTTCTGTTCAAGCTTCTCTCATGAAGATGATTTTTCTCTCTTTTTCGAATCACCAGGTGGCAGTATTACACCTTGCTTTGGCATGATTCAGAAAGTCATGAATGATCTTTTCCCTTTTTTTTTTTTTTTTTGTTTTGTTTTGTTTTTTATCCTTAATTTATGGATGAATGCATCTTCTATGCACAAAATAATCTCCCAATCAGGTATTTTTAGCCTCTTTTGTTTGTCTGTTTTGTATTTTGGTCGACAAAGTAGTCGATGCCCGTTTCTAATCAGATGAACTGTTAAAAAGATCCAGAGGCACTGTGCAGCCCAGACGGGACGTTTTTGAGATTCACCACACAAAAATACTCTGACGTGTCTGAAAGAAGCAAAACTGCAACAAACAAAAAAATCCAAAAAAAAAAAAAAAAAAAAAAGAAATGTACTTGAGTCACATTTCAACAACTGACAAACCATTGACATGGTCCAATATATGCATGGTTAGTGTGAGTGTATGCGAGTGTACATTCGATTGTAAAATAAGAGACTTGAAGTGAATCAGCACTTTAATGTATGTGGATAGTACGAAGGCATCAGACTGTACTACGAGGAAGTCTGCTATCATCATCCGGATCTGGAGTATTATTCCGGCATTATGCTTCATTTTATCTGCACATACTTTTGCTTTACTGCGTACCAGGGTGTCCACAGCTATACACTTTAGTTCAAATATTTGTTATACAACTGTTGTATAGGAAATATTAAAACATTTGCACATAAGGAAAATACTTGAATTGCATGTATTTTGCATTAAGAAAAATGCAAAAACTTTAAACACACTTTAACAGTGAGATTTTTACAGTAAAGTTTTAATATCTATAGCTGTAATTTTTCTCTAAAATCAGACCGAGATGTTTTAAGCAGCAAGAATGAAAACTATTGAATTTTCATTTCCCCAAATCCTCGAGCAGGAAGCTAACACTGACCTTGATTTAACATACTCTTCTGGAGCAAGTGACCCTGGCATTATCCAGCATCAAATATTTTCAAAACAGATTGACATGAGAAAACTAAGTCAATCATGCCTGATTAGGAATAGCCTAAAATCTTGGACATTTGAATTAAAATGTAAGAGACTTGGGCCTTGGATTTGTACTGTATCAGTAATCTCAGACCAGTCGAGACCGTTTGAGGACGTGTGGACACTCTGGTACGCTTCGTCTTTCAGTAGGGTTAAAATCTATCCACTGAGGAGGGCAGATTTGAGCTCATCTCTGGTTGACAGGTTTCCATTTTACAGTTGACCTGTAAAATGTTAGCGATTTCACACCAACCAGAGCAACTTGTATATTATCACACAGATATGGTTGTTACGGTGTCACTTTTAGATTAACTTATCGTACGCATACCACATCTCGCTACACTGGTTAATGTCAGTCGTGCGTCCTGTGGAAGTCCACAAGCACAGGACAGCCATCTTGCACACAGATATGGTGCGTGTAGTTGAAATGGAGTACAACGCCGGCTCCAGATGGTGCTAAAGAGTCTTTTACTCAGGGCTTCTCGCACTCCGCGCCCTGTTTCTGTCGATCCCTTACAGTGTACATCTGTGCTTTCTCAGCTCAGCTCATAAAGAATTGGCTAATAATTGAAGTATTGTGTGTTATAACAGGGAAAGAACATGTTGAATTCAGCTCGGGGATTTCCTCTCCAAACCTCTCTTCTGCTGTTCCTTTATCAGAGTAGCACAAGACTAACTCAAGTTGTGTTGATTACTAATTACAATGTCTGTGTAACACCAGGATGGTCTTTTGTTTTTTTTTTGTTTTTTTTTTAAAAACTATTTAAAGGTCTATCTATCTATACCCCAATAAAGGTGCATGTTGATCATCCCGCTGGGGTATTTCAGGCTCCAATCAGTTCATTATGATTTCCTGATTTGATGGATCATTTTGTCTTCATCTAGTAACAAGGAAAGAAGTGTTGCACAGAGACTAATTAAGAGACTAAAAGTGTTGGACGACTCACTTTGAGCTCTTCTAATTTCCTTTCAATAACAACAATGCAGGAATTCAATGAGTGTATCATTTTCTGTTTGCACTATTGAAGGGTATGTAAATATTTTATATCGATTTTGTCTTTAAACAAGTCCCCGCTGATCTATTTATTGCATTTTCTGTAAGGCAAAGTGATCTCTGTGAGACCGGCTTTGACATTTGAATAAATCAAATGATTGGGGAATAAGTGCGCGTGGTGTCATTTGTGTTCGTCAAACAATTACGGGTAAGTACGGGTAATTACGGTTAGTTTTATTGGGTGCGTTATCAGGTGAGACGACTTACTGGCACATCCGTCCGGTGATCATCAGTTCAAATGTGTGCTCAAGTTTAGATCACTGGACTGTGTTTGTTAGTAGCATTTAACTCTCAAATCTGGTGTTCATTAATTTTTTTTAATAACAGCAGCTCTGACTGTATTCTGGCTATAATTCAAATGATATGTTTATATTAATATGCACATTTCTATAGTAACAGCAAACTAACAAAGAGCCTTGTATGATGGACAAGACAAATAATAATAAACAATTTTTTTTTTAAAAATGTGTTATTTAACAAGTAAAAAACCTTTGGTATGGTGATGTTTTCTGTGAGATGTTGTTTATTTAGCATTTTCTGACATCTTAAGAACTCCGTAACATTCTCTGTAACATGACGAGCTGCAATCTTTCGTCTTATTCAGGAGTGAAAAGAACTAACAAACTTGTGGACATTCCAAAACAGAGGTGTCCCAAACTTTTTTTTCAAAGGGAGCCAGATTAGACTGCATCAAAATACCCAAGGGCCAGTCACCAAAATATTATTTTTGAATGACATAATTTCAGCACATTTTTTTTTTTTTATATGTGGTCCCCCTAATTTAAGGGATCACAAGTAACTGGACAAACTAACAATCATAAATTGTCATTTTTAAAACTTAATGTCCTGTTTGCTCTGATAAAAAGTTGCTTCTGCCAGGATAGCTTCCAGCAGCTTCAGTTTCTCTGTCCTCTAACCGTTTGAATAATTTTTGCATTGCCCATGATTTATTTCATAAAGTCTCGTGATGTTAAATTCCTTAGTTCCCGCAGCAGTCTTTGACTTATGACGCACATGCATTTGCTATGACTCTCAAAGAAAAAGTATTTTTGTTTCCAGCGTTTTTGAAATCACCCTTCTTCGAGCTGTACTCACTGTACACTACTAAATACTGTTCCGTAAATTAATTTTGCAGGTGTAGTCAGAGAAAAAAGGGCTCTTGCAATTTTACAGTCTGCTGCCACTGTAGTGTGTTGGCCTGCATGCCACCTATCAACATTCTAAGCCAGAAGCCATGGGTCAGTTAACGTCTGTCCAAAGGCTTTGCATCCATGGCACTGTGCGCTTGTTGATGCGCATTCTGACATTGCACACCTTACAGATAACAAGACAAAATGTCTACGTGCCTGTGTATAGTTCTGTGCTATATGTGGAAGTAGTACATTTATAAACGCTTACATGACCCGAGATTCTCACTGCTGCCCTCTGCTGGACTACACGCAGTGTGTTAAGAGCACACTATGAGGATATTGTGCCACCAAACAATCCACAAACACACACAACTGAATTAGCTCAGCATCCAAATAGTGCAAAAAAAAAAAAAATTCCTTTATTTCAACCAGATCATTATGTTGCTATTGCATGAATATGAATGTTGACATATGACTGTCATCTTGCAATAGTCGAAACTCAGCTTAAAGGTTACTGCTCAGGAGAAATCCAGCTGTCTGTAGGATTTTGAGGTGCTGGTTCAGCAGTGCTCCTCTGGTAGCCACAAATTTGGAGGATGCCTGAAATAAGATGAGTGCGGACAAGAGCACAGTTTTGATACACATGTTCACAGTATATGCTGCTTAATATACAGACAGAACTAAAACTCAGAAATTTAATTTAGATTCATATCTGTCTTGATTTTACACACTTAGTGAAGTCAAGTACATCTTCATTATTTTATAACGAATCCGAGCAACAGCACCGAGCCACATTTAACGTTCCTCATGTCTTTTATTATCTCAGAAAAGTTTGTTTGGTCAAATTGGTTTGTTGGCGCCCCCTAGTGCCGATGTAAATAAGCAATTTAATAAATTTGTTGTTGTCGTTGTTGTTGTTTTTAAATAAAATTTAAAAAGTACATCATACTTATCAGTCATCACCGTTGGTGTGTCTGTGAAGTGTGTGTGTGAGTGTCAGTGATGATTTAGTATTTTTACGACATTATATAATGTCACATGATAATGATCATGGCATAATTTTTATGCTAATGCCGCTGACGATTTTTACCTTCCATCAACTGTTAGTTGAGATGGAAGGTAAAATCCTAAAAGCACACATTACTTGAAACGAATGCAGGTACAGCACAGTGTTTACATTACAGTATATACTGCATTGTTATTTTTGTATTGTTATTTATGTTTATCGTTAAGTTTTTATTTTTTATTTTTTAAAAATCTTAGCACTTGCTTTGTATTGAGCATTTAATGAGCTAAATTTGTGTTTATATTCTTTTTTTTGTGGTTATGCCTATCCACGATGCCTATCTATTTTTTTTAAAAATGTGTTTTATTTTATTATTTTTGCTATTGAAGTAAATCAAATATTATTGAGTGTGAGAAATGAGTGTTGTATAATTTTTATTTGGGGGTGGGGGTGTCGTTGAGGATGATTCTCGCCTAAGGCAGCAAATGGGCTAGGACCTGCACTGGGGGGGGGGCGCATAGAAATTATGCTTTAAAAATTAATTTTACCTATATGTAAGTCGGGATTGTCAACCTTTGAACTACGATGTACATAAAAATGAGAAATATTAATAAATGAAATCAATTACACACACTAAGCTGAAACATCACAAAACAGAGACATCCGTTGATACTGGGGTACAGTACTCAGCCACACGCTGATAAGACCTCAGACTATTTGTAATGGATATGTTTTTAGATAGAGGACGTAATCTTTTAGCTGAGAAAGTTAATACAGAAGAGCCTAGTGTGGAAAAAAAAAACACGAGATTGCGAAAATTTGACAACTCTAGGGGGCCACAAAGGGATGTGCCCTACACAAGGGGGCCTCACGCTGAAACAAACTGAGAACCACTGATTTACACTAATTTAAAAGTTGAACAGATGAGTGGCAGCTTTTTCCCCTCAAGTGTCTGGTGGTTATGGTCAATCCCTGTACATAAACAAATTCTTCTGAAACTAGCAATGTCCAGACCTTCGCGTCCTCATAGCTAGTTACAGCCATCAATAGAATCTAGGCACACCTATACACAGACTCATAGTTAAAAAAAAGTGCACTATACCACCTAACAGCACTGGCTGCTCCCTGGTTTAAAAGGCCTATTACAGAGATAGATACAGAGATAGATACAGAGATAGAGAGATAGATACAGAGATAGATACAGAGAGAGAGAGAGAGAGAGAGAGTTACCAGCTGTTATAGTCAGAATGGTGCCGATCCAGCCAAGGATGTAGGACCATGAGAACCTCCACTCAATGTAGCGCTTGCCAAAGAAGTTCACAGTCACGCCAGTGTAGATTGCCAAAGCTAACAGAGCAAAGACACCTACAACATAAAACTGGGATTAAAACCAGGGAGGACAAGAAGAAGAAGAAGAAGAAGAAGGTTATACGTTTGATACCATAATGCCATTGAATTTTGGATTCTGATTGGTCAGATGGTGTTGCTTAATTTTCTATAACAGCTACTCTGACAATAGTGATATTAACATGCCCGTACTAATACGTTATTGTTTCAATAGTAATGGCTAGTAATTGACTTGTATAGTGGACGCTCCACTTAAACTGATTGAAAATGTGCGTACAGGGTGATATGGTGCAGTTTGATATGATGAGGAGACGTTTACTTTATGAAGGAGTCTTCAGTGTCAGTGTTTTGTAACAGTCGGGGTAAAGCTGAAACCTTGCGTTTCCTGACATGGGAAAGTCTTCAGCACGAAGAAAGTTTGCGGTTTCTCAGTAACATAAGCTGTTTTTAACTCATTAACTTTGAGGGGAAAAAACATTCCACAATGACCATTCCAGATGTCATTCTTTAATAAATAAAAAATTGCAGTTTTTTTGCAAATTGATGTGGTGTGTAAAAAAAACAACAACAAAAAAAACACACGTCTGGATGGTAATAGTAACTCCTCTTGTTTTTTTTTCATTCCTTACTTAACCAGATATTCAAACATAAATGAAATGCTAATGCTAATACAGTAAGCGTAGTGTTTTATATGCCTTAAAAGCAGTAACTTGTGATGCAAATTAAATCATGTGAGTTTATACTTTCTTAGAATATTAAATACATGTTAAATACGTTAGAGCAGTGAAAACACAGAAATGTCACTGTAGGATTGAGATTTTGTGTGTGTGTGTGTGTGTGTGTGTGTGTGTGTGTGTGTGTGTGTGTGTGTGTGTGTGTGTGTGTGTGTGTGTGTGTGTGTGTGTATGAGAGTGTGTGAGAGAGAGATATCCCACCAGACAGCAGTAGAGCGATTCCTGCAGTTCTCACCCTCGTGTTTTTGATTCTGTTGGAGAAGGCACTGAGGCCCAGCACCACACCAGCGAAGCAGCTCAGCACAGACAGCAGCATGAAGGCCCGCGTGGCATCCCAGAAGGCTGTGGGGCACACCAAACACATTTCACCAAGGTCAGCTCTATATGTTACACTGCTACACGAATAGATTAAAATCTAATAATAATGTTACTAGTACTCACTGAGATATGTAAAGCAGCACCTATTGGCGTTACATGGACATGGATCTATAACGTATTTTTTGAGAGTTTTCATGTGTCTTTTATTATCATGTAATTGAATTATTTTCTCTCCATCTCTCCACCACTTTCTCTTGATTCACATTACTGCTGCTTTATTTTCCCTGATGTCTGATGCTGATTTTGTCTTCTCTACTTTGCTGATAGTTGATATGCTCAGAAATCAGTTGCTTCTTTGGGATGAATGCACTTTATACAACTATAATTGACTTAGATCTTGAAAGAAAGAAAGAATTAACCAGGAGTACGTTAAAGTTACCATAAACCTGGATGTGAAGCTATCCAATTTGTTCTATATAGAACAATAAATTGATTAACGTGGCAGTTCCGTTCAGTGCAGAAACAAGCCTTCATCAAGAAATCCTGATTCTATTAATATGCAAATTGGACAACTGGAAAAACACAGTTCTATCATATTTTACAAAAAAAAACCTTTAAGAGTTTGTGATCAGAATTTGTCGCTTACCCACAGTGAGCGTGTGAGCATGGCACTTGTTGTTGATGCAGAACCTCCAGAGGCCCTGATTGGCAAAGTTTCCCGAGTAGCGATACTGCATCCAGTAGTCAGTGGCTGTGGAAACGATGAGGAGCACAAGGGCGGCGACGCCACTCAGCGTGCCTCCTCCTGCCAGCGTGTAAAGCATGGAGGATGGGTCCAGGACAGAGTCCTAACACGCTCTGAGAAAACACACACAATCCTCCTGCAGGCCAAGAATACAGAAGAATAAAGCGATCACAACACATATGAATGGTCTCTTCAAAAGTTCAATATTTCTGTCTTATTTTCATATGGAGCCACTGATTAATGCCTATGTTTCAGATTATCCAGTTAGTAAGTGAATGATGGCTGGTGAAACCACCATGTGGTGTGAAGTATAAAACCAGATGCTTTAGTTTATGAAAAATAAATAAATAAATAAAGTCTAACTCAGAGGACAAGTCTTAAACAGTAAATCACTGCTTCACAGGTATATAATTACTTTCTGTAGCCCACATATCAGTGAAAAGGGCCTACCACTGAGCAGATATTATATGGATGATGGATTATTCTCAGAACAACAGTGACACTGACGTGGTACACCCTTAACAATACAACAAAGAGTTTCTTTTTAGAACAGATTCCATGTAGAACCCTGTTTTGAAAGCTAAGAACCCTTAATTAACCAATGAACCCTTAAAGAACCCTTTATTTATAAGAATATATTGTATGTATTAATCGGATAGGAGTGTTACAAACTCCAAATTGATGGTAAATATTTTCTTCTTAATACCTAGAACATTTAGCTGGACTATCTTAGCATATGGCTAATATCCTCTACTCCTTTCTGAAAGGAAAACACTTTGTTTATACTCTATATGTTTATACATAGAAGATTTTAGGCTTTCCACAGAGGAAACATAAGTGTGTAGTGTGGTGCTGTTACAAGTGGACCAGCTACAGCAGTGTTATTGAGGTTTTAAAAACTGTGGAATATTCACTGCACTTTAAAAACGTACCTTGTAGGTGGCGTGTTAGAGAATAAACATACACACTGTGTGTTAATCCATCATCAGTTGTGCCTTCATCAGTGTCCGGACAGAAAGGGGGCAGAAGGGGGTACAATACATTGCATAACAACAGATGGGCTATGCACTGAATTCTACGGAGGGAATAAAACACTTGGAGTTGTGCTGTTATAGGAAAATAATCAACACTGCCGTGAAGTGATGTGAAGCGTAGTTACTCTTTCCATCCCGATGTTGATTACGTTCCTATAACTGCAAATCCTGCATTGTTGAAATGTTGTGGAATGTCCACAAAACAGGTGAGTTATCACTTATCTTATAGCAGCTATAAAGTCATTCCCTCACCAGCCTCCCTTTTTTCTCTCTCTTAGTTAATTAAAGTTAATGATACAAAAACGCTGCAAACTCCTCTGTCCTGAAGATTTTCCCATGTCGGAAAACTTAAATTTATAGCCGTACCTCTGACACTGGAGACTCCTTCCATGAATGTTAGATACAGTGCCTATAGAAAATCATCATACCCTGTCAAAATCCTTAACTGTTGTCACATTACACTCTGGAAATTAAAATAAATTAAATCTAACTTTTGCCAGTAGTATTTACACATTATAACCCTCGACATCTAAATGAAAATAACATTTTAAAAATTCTGAACAATTATTAAAATTTAATTAGTGAAATATCTGGTTTGGATAAGTGATCAGCCCCTTAGAGTAACCATTATAAACTTGCTCAGGTACAACCAGTCACTTCCCAGATCACACACCAAGCTAATTGCCCCCCACCTGACATTTGCAATCGCAAGTGGTTTTGATTACTTCATAAGAAAACCAGCTGTTCCATGAGGATTCCATTACTAGTAGTGCATGGCAACGCAAAGAATACACTATGGTTGGAAAGGTGCTTTCAAAAGGGCTCTGGGACAAAGTTGTGGAAAGGCACAAGCTAGGAGAAGAATACAAAAAGATTTCAAAGGCTTTAACTATCCCTCTGAGTACTGTTCATAGCATTATTAAGAAGGGGAAAGTGTATGGCACCACTAACACCTTGCCTAGATCGGGCCGTCCCTCCAAACTGGATGACCGAGCCAGGAGGATATTGAACAGGGAAGCTACCAAGGGGCCAATGGCAACTTTGAAGAACTTACAAGTCCTTATGGCAGAGATTGGTCGGTCTGTGCATGTGACAACAATCTCACAAGCTTTACACAAAGCTGGCCTGTATGGCAGGGTGGCAAGAAAGAAGCCTCTTCTGAAAAGGCTTTGCAAAAAAATACTTGGAAGATTCTAATGCCATGTGGCAAAAGGTTTTATGGTCAGATGAGACCAAGATTGAACTTTCTGGACTGAACTGCAAGTGTTATGTTTGGTGAAAACCAAACACAGCACACCACCCAAAACACACCATACCTACTGTGAAGCATGGTGGTGGCAACATTATGTTGTGGGGGTGTTTCTCCTCAGCAGGGACTGGGCAGTTGGTCAGGATTAACCAACAATTGACCAGCAATTGAAAATCTGTGGATGGACTTGAAGACAGCAGTCAGTCGCCGCTCACCGCAAAATGTGACTGAACTCGAACAATTCTACAAGGAAGAATGGGCAAATATTCCCCAATCTAGGTGTGCAAAACTAATAGAGACATAGCCAAACAGACTGATGGCTGTAATTAAAGCAAAAGGTGGCTCTACGAAGTTTTCAATCATGGGACTGATCACTTTTCCAACTCTGTTATTCTAGTTTTCTTTTCTTTTTTTTCTTTTTTTACATTTCCGAACTGTTGCCTTTTTACGTTATTTGAATTTTGTAAGGCAGAATGTGTAAATAAAGCTGGAACAAAACAAAAAAAATATTTTAATGGGTTTTGATTTCATGTAGTAAGACAAAAAAAAGTGACTATTTAAAGGATGATTTAATATAGGCACCGTATAAACGTCTCCTAACAGAAAACGCCACCATATCAATGATTTTTTAAATTGGTTTATGTGGAGCGTCTACTATACAAGTCCCTGAGAATGAACTGTTACTATAGAAACAATAATGCATTAGAACAGTTGTAGTAATACAAACATGTGACTTGTGTTTGCATTATTGTCAGAGCAGCTGTTATAGAAAATGAATCAACACCTTTCTGACCAATCAGACTGAGAATTCAACAGCGCTGTGGTATAAAGTACTTTAACTTGGATGCACCAGAGCTCAAACCAAGGCATCGAGCCAAACCTGAGCTGTTCAGTCAGCGTTTAATCCGATCATCTGGTGCATTCAATCTTTTATATATGCAGATAGTGCCAGTGAATGTGAGCTGTCCACACAGCACACTCTCACTCAGCACATTTTAACGCCCAAATACTGGACTTGCTCACTCACACACACACACACACACACACACACCCTGCAAATAGTGGTGTGCGTCACAGCCACTGTACTGAATATTACAATTCAACATTCTTCTGTAAAATAACAGGACTATTCATGTAGAAGCTCGGAGAAAGTCGTCACAAATGGGTACAAGTGCAAAGGGAAAAATCGGGCCTTTGTGCCTAAATGACGCGCACTTTTACAACATTATGTCAAACGCTGCTGCAAATCTGGTCTTAATTTTAGTCACACACCGGACCTCGAGTTGTTCAGTGTCACACACACACACACACACACACGGTCATGTATAGAAATGAACAAAAGTATACCTGTCAGAGTTAAAAAGAGATGCAACTACATCTTAAATTCAAATCACTTTCTTCCTCAGCATGTGCGTGTGCCAGCTTGGTATCACACCATGCCAGCTTCAGGCTCAGGTACGAAGCCCAAACTTTAAAGGTAGAAGTGTATCAAGATTCGTGCCTTTATCTTGTATAACAAAGTCAGACATTTAGATTCACAACCTTGGTGTTGTTCTTTCTCACAACACAATACCAATATCAATATCAATATCAATATCTAGATCATCCATACTTTCGCCAAAAAGTCAAATGGACCTGGATATTGTTTTTTTTTTTTTTTCTTTCATGTCCAATAAACAACCTAGTATCCTTAAACTCTGTAGTTTTCAAAATGTTCCCGAACATAAGTATTATTATATAGCTAGTTTATCATTTTGCAAACCATCATCACAACACACTGTCTGTTTGGCGAAGTAACACCATTTCTACGGTAAAACTTTTTTCTATTTTTTAAATCTACTTTTTATGAAACGGTTTATGCACAAGTGGTGACTGAGTCAAATAGAGTGTGTTGTAATGATTTAGACTGAGAATTGCAAAACGATAAAGTGATAATAAATGATAAGCTAACCTTATCACTTAGCTTAACAAGCCGTGTAATTCAGGTGCAAAACGGAAGAAGCAGACTGTAGACACATTATACCACAGCGCTGTTGATTTCTTGATTCTGATTGGTCAGAAGGTGTTCATTGATATTCTATAACAGCAGCTCTGACAGGATACATGACTTTGCACTCTCAGTAAAATGACAACTGGTGTCTTTTTGTCATATAAACTTCAAGAGAGAGAGAGAAAAAAAGAGAGGCATGTGAGTGAACAACTTTTAGCTGTTATAGTGTGAGTGAACTTGTTACATTAAATGTAACTATAAATGGACAAAAAGCATGCAGCATTGTTCATTAATAGATTAAAAACCATAATCATTGGCATATTGCTGTGAGCAAAACACTACAGGACATGCTGTTACAGGAAAATAATCAACTCCAGGGTACTAACAGTAACTTCACTTCATGTTTGGCATGACACCACCCGGTCATTTTTTAATTTTCCTAGAACAGCGCACACTGATGTTTTATTCCCTACTCAGCATCATGACCACTGCAAGTCAGTACTCACCGTGTCTGCAGTGTCCACCTCTTTCCCCTGCTGATATCAAACACTTTTTGGAAGCGTGTTGTGTGTCCCAGCGCTTGTGTTTCTGTCCCGTCCTTGCCGTTTTAAGCCTTCTACCCTCAGCCGTCATTGTCTCAGTCACAAAGGAGGGAATGATCCAGAGCAACATGTGAGATGTGAGATAATCCCCCTCTCTCGCTCGCTCGGTCATTCAGCGCCTCATGCACAATCACGCTAGTCTTCTGCCTCTGCTTCCCTGACGTACATTGACGTTCATCTGATGAACATTTCTCACACACTCCTTCAAAATCATGTTTGGATGAGGAAAAAGTCCAGCTGCAAACACTCATGTATTCAAGATCAAGAATACAAACTGTAGTTTGTAGGAAGGAAAACCCTGGATTGCAGTTGTAATGAAGAGTGGTGTGACGCAGTCAGACCCTGAAGCTGATCATTTTCCTATAACAGCATATCCTGAAGTGTTTTATTCCTTTAATATCCTCAGCAATTTGCCTTCAACAACAATTTAGTAATTAATGATGTGCTTTTTAGCCATTTATAGTTACGTTTACCATCATGGAACGTCCAAGAGAAGTTAGTTCCTGTTATTACGGACATTATAGCAGCTATAAACAGTCATTTACAAAAGTCCAGGAGTGATTTTTTTCTTGTCAGCTGAAGATAACATTCATTAGATCACAACTTATTTTTTCTCATATATCAAAATGCTAATATTATTAGTCATACATACTATACATCAGGGACTTCCTGAACAAGAAACTTGACCATATCAGTAGTTACATGACGTTGTTCATTAAAGAACACTTTTTTTTTTCTTTTTTTTTTAAAAATCTGCTCATTATTACACGTATATTAGATTATGTGGACTGTCCACCATACAAATCCCTGCGAACAGGTAGTTATTATAGAAACGATAACATATTAGTATGCACATTAACAAACCATTTAAGTAACTCTAGTTTCCTATATTAGTAGCTCTAACTGTAATCACCTTTTTCAGTTTTGAGAATTCAACAGAACTGTTTAAAAATGACATGAATAATATTTTTTTATTTACTTGAAAATATTAACGTGAAACTGTGTGAATGTACAGTTCAAATGACTCGAAAATCCAAAGAACATTTTAGACAAAATATTATACAACAATCAAAAGTCCTCCAATCAGGAGGCTTCGAGGCATCAGGTGGAAAAAAAAAAGCATCTTATTTTATTATGACCCACATGTCTTTACATCAGACGAAGCACATTTTCATGTTTTCCTGCAATAATGATTTGCGATGACTACGTAACCTGAAAAAACAGAAAAGTTGTCTACTGTCTTCTGTATCAGCTAAACCATAAATGCTACGGCTAAACCGTAAATGATCGCACCTCTGCAGATATTATGCAATCTTCATTTCTGAGTTATAATCTAACAATAAATCTATTTTTAAAAAATGTAAATGCTACGGCTAAAGTGTAAATGTTGGCCCCTGTTCCCGTATGACAGGTACCTAAAATGACAAAATGATCAGGTGTGTTCAAGCAGGAAAACATTAAAAATGTGCAGTTCAGTCGGATTAAGGGTTCTGATTGGGAAACGGTCACTCATTAGAGAAAACACGAAACTGACCACAGATCAGCACAAAATGCATATTCTGTGATGATATCA
Organism: Cranoglanis bouderius; assembly: GCA_023630585.1. NCBI lineage: Eukaryota > Metazoa > Chordata > Actinopteri > Siluriformes > Cranoglanididae > Cranoglanis > Cranoglanis bouderius. The sequence goes on from CM042553.1 coordinate 16,578,615, forward strand.
CCACATACACAGTAAATCCAGGCCTGTGTGGTATCATCCTGTCCACCAAGTCCATGTAGCCTGGAGTTAGCACAGCTCAGCTCTTTAACAGCAGTCCCAGCTGAGTGTGATGAGAAGTTCATGCTCATGTTTCACTCCCTCACTTCCTGTTTGGACGCCCCTTACCTGCCTTCCCCCCTCTTCCGCCCTTCCCTCCTTTCCTGCCCCCTTTCCCCTTGTCTCTTTGATCCTTGTTCTGCTTGCCACGGAGGTCTTTCTTCATCCGTCCATCCACCACGCGGAAGACACCCTTCAATCCTGGGGGACGGCGGATTTTACGCCCGGCGCCCTTTTTGGCCACGACGTAGGTCACTTCCCTCTTCTCCTTACCCACACCAGCCTTCTTGTAGATGCTGGAGAAGAAAAAAAAAATGCTTTCATATGAAGTCATGATACAAAAAATAAACATATGCAGTTGAGTCATTTTTTTAAAAAAGTGTATAAGTGATAGAGAAGAGGAATTTCACTGAGGAGCAACAGAAATTCTCATTTTTATTCAGGAACTTATTCACACTTAAAAACCAAATGACTGACTCCAGTAAATTCCACAGACCAATCATGTGGCAGTTTTCCTGATCTTCGTTTAGTACGACAAGTTCCTAATTGTGTTTGGTTTCTCTAAACCTTGGCTTAAGGAAAAACGGAAGTTGTGTGTTTTATATCTAGAGAGTGAGAAATCTAGAGAGAATCTCTACATCTAGAGAGAGAGAGAAAGACATATAAACAGAGAGAGAAAAAACACAGAGAGACACACAAATAGAGACGGAGAGACAGACAGAGAGAGTGACACAGAGAGAGAAACAGAAATAAACAGATAGATGGTGGGAGAGAGAGAGAGAGAGAGAGAGAGAGACAAATAGACAGATGGAGTCAGAGATAGACAGAGAAAAAGACAGGCAGAAAAACAAAGACAGAGAGAGGCAGACAGAGAAACACACACACAGACAGAGTGGGATGGTGAGTGTGTGAGCTGATGTAAACTCTGACCTTCGGAGCTGTGCCATCTTCTCTCTCTCTGAGATGTCCACTGTGTTGACCACAGTTTCAGCCTTCTTCTTGGCCTGCTCCATCTTCTTCAGCGTCTACAACAATACACACAAACAGTCACGTGTCTCGCCTTCACATACGTTGTCAGAGTCTCCCTCCTTCCTTCCATCCATCCATCCATCCCCTCCCTGCAGGTCTCTCTCTCTCTCTTTCTCTCTCTCTCTCAGTCTCTTTCTCTCACCCGTCTCTTCTTGCGAGCTTTGGCCTCAGCCAGTCTCTTAATTGGACGTGCGTTGATCTCCTTCCACTTCTGCTTGTACTCCTCCACCATCTCTTGCGTGACAGGGATGGGTTTCTTCCTGTGCTTCCTCTCGTCATCTAAGAACCACACTGGAATCTCGCCAGTGTCCTGAGAATTGGAGAACCTAAAGGAAGAACCAAACACAGCACTGAGTTATCTTCTTCACTAAAGCATGTTCTACTAAACAAAACAAACCTAATGTGTGGTATGACGGCAGAACGGCTGACCTGTGGAAGGACTCATCTATCAGGTCCCTGCGTCTCTTCTTGGACGTGGCGATCTGAGCACCAAGAGCCAGACCCTCAGCGTCCAGGATCCGAGCACGCTTACCTAAACCAAAACACCACCACTTTTTAACATTACAACCAAAACAACTGCTTTAAATTGTCAAGTAATCGAACAAGTAATAACAAGTAATTAAGTAAGTACTCTTATAGCTACCGGTTTAGCATTGTGTAAACAGCATGCCTAAATCATCACACACTCATTTCAAATCATACTGAAACACACTTGTAGTTCACACACTGCTAAACTGGTGGCTATAAACTAGTGGCTATATAGCAACATTAGCTCCCAGTACAAAACTAAGTAAGAAAATTTCAGACACCAAACATGTCTTCTTGCACAGAACCATTGCTCCACCTGGACCTCAGATGCCCAACTACGTACTTGTGCTCTCTACAGGAACTACTTGAAAGTCATCATCTCCAGGCAATTCACCAGACCCAGAGGACTTCTTCATCCTTGCTATTTCTCTGTGCACAAACAAAAAACAAAACTGTTACGATAAATAGGATTTCTAATAGAACAATTATTATTAGGTCAGTGTACAATGGACCACTAGGAAGAAGTCATTACTCCTCATCATCGCTGCTGTCACTGTCCGAGTCGTCATCGCTGTCCTCCTCACCTCCTGCTGCCTCTTCTGCTTCCTGTGAGGGCGTGGCTGCCTCCTCCTCATCCTCCTCCTCCTGAGCAGGCTCCTCTTCAGCCTTCCTCTTTTTGCCCTTTCCTGAAAAGGAGAGTGATGAGTAAACCACATTCTTCCAGTACAATACACACGCCCTTACAATCAGCTCCAGAATTATTGGCACCTTGGCAAAGATGGGTGATTCTCTTAAACAAGTTTTTGATGAGGGCTTTTTTTTAAATGTTCTAAATTTCTTAATACATTTACTTCAGCTAAATGTTCGATTTCTCTCATTTTCGGTATTTTTCAGTAAGTAACGACAAACATGTTCTCATAACCTTTTTTTTTTCCCCCCATGTGGGGAGATAATTCTGGAGCTGGCTGTACATAAACACACCCTGCAGGAGAACAGTTACCTTCAGCCTGTTTGCTGTGCACGAACTGGGTCTGTTTGAGTTCCCTCAGTGCGTCTTCGTCTCCGTCGAGGTCCAGCTCCGAAAAAATGTCCTGGCAACACATACAGGTGCATCTCAATAAATTAGAATGTCGTGGAAAAGTTCATTTATTTCAGTAATTCAACTCAAATTGTGAAACTTGTGTATTAAATAAATTCAGTGCACACAGACTGAAGTAATTTAAGTCTATGGTCCTTTTAATTGTGATGATTTTGGCTCACATTTAACAAAAACCCACCAATTCACTATCTCAACAAATTAGAATATGGTGACATGCCAATCAGCTAATCAACTCAAAACACCTGCAAAGGTTTCCTGAGCCTTCAAAATGGTCTCTCAGTTTGGTTCACTAGGTAAGCCACAAACATTCATTGCCAAAGAAGCTGGCTGTTCACAGAGTGCTGTATCCAAGCATGTTAACAGAAAGTTGAGTGGAAGGAAAAAGTGTGGAAGAAAAAGATGCACAACCAACCGAGAGAACCGCAGCCTTATGAGGATTGTCAAGCAAAATCGATTCAAGAATTTGAGTGAACTTCACAAGGAATAGACTGAGGCTGGGGTCAAGGCATCAAGAGCCACCACACACAGACGTGTCAAGGAATTTGGCTACAGTTGTCGTATTCCTCTTGTTAAGCCACTCCTGAACCACAGACAACGTCAGAGGCATCTTACCTGGGCTAAGGAGAAGAAGAACTGGACTGTTGCCCAGTGGTCCAAAGTCCTCTTTTCAGATGAGAGCAAGTTTTGTATTTCATTTGGAAACCAAGGTCCTAGAGTCTGGAGGAAGGGTGGAGAAGCTCATAGCCCAAGTTGCTTGAAGTCCAGTGTTAAGTTTCCACAGTCTGTGACGATTTGGGTGCAATGTCATCTGCTGGTGTTGGTCCATTGTGTTTTTTGAAAACAAAAGTCACTGCACCCGTTTACCAAGAAATTTTGGAGCACTTCATGCTTCCTTCTGCTGACCAGCTTTTTGAAGATGCTGATTTCATTTTCCAGCAGGATTTGGCACCTGCCCACACTGCCAAAAGCACCAAAAGTTAGTTAAATGATCATGGTGTTTGTGTGCTTGACTGGCCAGCAAACTCACCACACCTGAACCCCACAGAGAATCTATGGGGTATTGTCAAGAGGAAAATGAGAAACAAGAGACCAAAAAATGCAGATGAGCTGAAGGCCAATGTCAAAGAAACCTGGGCTTCCATACCACCTCAGCAGTGCCACAAACTGATCACCTCCATGCCACGCCGAATTGAGGCAGTAATTAAAGCAAAAGGAGCCCCTACCAAGTATTGAGTACATGTACAGTAAATGAACATACTTTCCAGAAGGCCAATAATTCACTAAAAATGTTTTTTTTATTGGTCTTATGAAGTATTCTAATTTGTTGAGATAGTGAATTGGTGGGTTTTTGTTAAATGTGAACCAAAATCATCACAATTAAAAGAACCAAAGACTTAAACTACTTCAGTCTGTGTGCATTGAATTCATTTAATACACGAGTTTCACAATTTGAGTTGAATTACTGAAATAAATGAACTTTTCCACGACATTCTAATTTATTGAGATGCACCTTTACAGAGTCATTACAGTCATTGTCATCATCGTCACCATCACAGAACATTGTCTTTAGATCCCTCAGTTCAGGTTTGAATCATATTTCTCTGTTTTGTCTTTTTAAAGCAAGATTAGTAAACAATAGTAGTGAAAGAGGTGTGGCCTCTGTGCCAGTCAGTTTAAGTGAATGGGGGCATGGCCTCGGTGCCGATCAGTCCCAGTGAAGGAGGCGTGGGGCCCAAAATTGCATTCACGTAAAATTAGCTGACCGTAATTGGATAAAGAAGATGGATATTCGCAGAGCTGTCTTCAAACTTGGAATTTTTTTTCCTATCGAAACTCAAGAACTTAAAGTTTTTCACCGATCTGTACATTTACAGAGATTTGAAGCACTATTTATTACATAGTCAATACTACAAAAAATTTTTATGAACATGGTGAGATAAATCCTGACATTACAGCCCTCAGTGAAAAAACTGTGGAAGCCGTGGCCATTTTTACAGAAATTATAATTACTATTATACCAACATGCTGTAAACACGCCATCAGTGTTTCGCAGTGAAGGAGGTCTAGCCTCTGAGAAGGAGGCATAACTTTGTTCACCACGTATGGAGATGTGTATCATAACATCCTGGAAAGCGACAGAGACCTTGGAATTATAACCCATTAAGATGATATGTCAAAGTGGATGACTTTTCATCTTCCATCACATGATCCAAATGCAGCTAAACTGAAAGCAACAGGCTTTCAGGTTCCATACACATACACTGTGCTTGTGTTTATCTGGGGTCATTTGAACTTCTGATTCAGGCTCCAAGCACATCATCAGCACCACTGTGGGAGACTTCAGTTGAGAGATGAGCGGTTTGACATATACACCCACCTTGCTAAACCACATGCTGGTCTGTCGGTCTTGCTTTTCATTCTTTCCTTCCAAATCCACCAGCAGTTTGTTCCCTTGCTCCTCTTCATCCTCATCCTCCTCCACTGCACTGAAGGAAACCCTGGAGAACATAGAACCACACAGAAAAACAAAGTTACAGCTATCTGGCCTCATAGAAAATTTATACCAAAATGCACTTTACTGAACAAAGGTAGCAGTCTGTGCTACACACTTTTTCTTGGGAAGCTTCTTCAGCTGCTTCTCTTTCTCCTCAATCTCGGCCAGGTCGTCCTCATCCAGGTCTGACGCCAGAGAGACGAGGTCGCTCTCCGATTCGGAAATGTGCACGTCCTCCTCTCCATCCTCATCCACCAAGGCGTCTGCTACTGTCATATCACCCAGCGTGAGCGCATTCAGGTCCTGGAGGAAGAGCACAGAGAGAACCAGAGAGAGAGAGAGAGAAAGAGAGAGAGATTTAAATCCACTGCAGTGTTGTACGACATTTACATTAATGATCTGGCAAACAACCTTCAATTTAAAGAAAAAAAGAAAACTTCGATTTTATCACCCAACAGGTTTTGCCTGATCAAATACATTTGGGTTAAAACAAACTAAACCACTCTTAATAGATTTTTTGTTCAAAAACTTATTGTGAATTAGGAATGTATTTGCTCTCCTCTAAGCACTTTCCTAACATTCTCTGATCAGTTGTGATTGGTGCTACCTTGGCTTTATTGATGGTGTTGAGGGAGAACATGCTCGAGTCTCCAGCATCGGCAATGGACACTCCAGGCAGGTCCATCTTCAGCTCCACTCGCTCTCTCTGCTTCCGACGCTCTTTCAGGAGCTTCTTCTTTTTCCTTAAAGCACCAAAAACAGACAAAAGCCAAATTTAGTGCCTGGCCTTGCAGAATTAAGATCCCCCCCCCCAAAAAAAATATGTATGTATTTATTTATTTATTTTTATTTATGCTTGGAAGACATTTAGTGGTTACCCATATGTAGAACCAGGCTAAATATGTAAAAATGTGTACTTCTAGTCATGAGTAGCATTTTAACCAAAATGACCAAAATGGAACCTTCCAACGTGTTCCCATAAGAATAAGAGGTAGAAGGAGTCAGACTTTATCTCAGGTTTCCACTGAATTATATCAATAATGTGCAGATTATAGTGCTACACACTTGAGGAAAACTCCATTTACCTCCATTTTACAACTCATCTAATTCAAATCTACAGAATCCCAAAAAGTTAAAAAATAAAAATGTAGGTGTACCCTACAACATAAGGAGCAGGGTACAATTAGGCTGAATATTATAACTGAGAGGATTCACAAAAGTGATATGAAAGAGGTTGGAGAGAGTTTTAAAGGCAAAAGACATTCCAGAATATTTACATCATATCCAGAATGGAAGAAAGATCCATGGACTCATTTCTCCTCGGCTTGTTTTTCATCATTTCAATTCATTTTGGTTCTAAAATTAATTTTAAAATATACAGATCAAGCCGCATGTCGGATGTGTATCAGTGATTACTGGTTAGTAGCATACTGAGTTGATTAAAGATCGCCGCAAGTGTATGACGTACTGATGATATGGATTACTATGTGCTTTATAAAAAATAGCAAGAGGGTAACAGTAAAGGAGGGTGACATGGCTGCTGAAAAAAAAAAAAGCTGGATTTTTCCAAGTGCTGCAATTTAAAAATATTTGAATCCCCAGAAATGTATTTCTGCTCCTGTTTGTTCCCCCCCCCGCCCCCCCCCAAATCTTTAATGAAAACAGAATAAGATTCCAGAGTACACATCTTAACCAGAGAAGTCTGTAGAATAGATGACTTTACTTCCTGGCTGACTCAGTTCTCAATGAAATGAACTGCAGTGGCATTTTTTCATATTTAAGTTCATGAATATTTGATTTCTAAACTTTGTGTGGTGAAAAATGTCAAAACAATTAAAACCAGTCAACAATTTATTTTCAAAATAATAATTTTATGAAAAAACTAATTCATTTCCTGTTTTAGGGGAAACCAAAACCATTTTTTTTGCCCCTTGTTTTCTCATTTACATTTCAGAACCAAATACATAAAATGTGTTGTTGCTAAGGCATACAATTTTTTTTGCACTTGACTATATAGTGTAATATCAGCACACGCCAAAACTTAGCGTGTTAATAACATACCGTTTCAGCTCCGCAATCTCCTCTGCCTTCACCTCAGCCAGCTTCTTCTCCAGCTCCTCGTCCTCATCCTCATCTTCAGCCTCATCGTCATCTTTCTTATCCACCACCTCCTTCTTCTTCTTCCTGGGTTTCTCCACATCGCTTTCATCATCACTGGAGCTCAGACTGAACCGAAGAGACAGATTAGTGACTCAGAAAAGCTGAGCATATTCCTGTCGCAAGGCAAACATCTAGTACCTGATCTCTTGGTCCAAGTGCTTTGCTTCTTCCTTCAGCTTTCTGGCTAAAAACTTCCTCAGCTTGGATCTCCACGACAGCAAGAGACTGAAACACAGAAATGTACTCTTTACTCTTTACCATTACTAAATAAAACATATGAATCATATACAGTAAATGAATCAAAAAATGAATCATGTTGTACAGTAAATTAATCAAAATCAAACACATGAATCGAAATTGTAGCATAAACAGTGTAAAGTGTGACCTACCGCAGTTCTTTTCTTCCAAGAACCTTGATATCTTTACAGCATTCTTTAATTTCAGAAGATGTGGCTGGGTGAGACTCCATCACTGGATCATCAAAAGTGATCTGAGAGACAACAAGAATTAAAAAATGGGATTAGATTAGTAATATGTTATGATAGCTGTATAGATGTTATTCAATGGGATCATTATTTAGTTTTTATTTGCACATTTAACTAAGGAAATAAAACACTTGGGGGATGTGAAAATAATTTTAAAAAAACGAGATGTGTGATGACACGGGGTTTACCGTTACCATCCTGCTGCTGATTATTTTCCATTAACAAAATCCCTGAACTGATTTATTCCTCTTATGTCACAACACTTTGCCCAGTGTTCTGCAAAACAAGTTAGTTCCTGTAATCACTTATGTTATAGCAGCTACACTATATGGCCAAAAGTATGTGGACACCTCTCCGTCACACCCATATGTGCATACTGAACATCCCGCTCCAAAGTTGGTCCCCCCCCCCTTTGCTGCTATACAGTCTCCACTCTTCTGGGAAGGCTTTCCACTAGGTTTTGGAGCATGGCTGTGGGGATTTGCCCATTCAGCTACAAGAGCATGAGTAAGGTCACTGATGTCAGTTGAGGAGGCCTGAGGAGCAGTCAGTGTTCCAGTTCATCCCAAAAGGTGTTCAGTGGGGTTGAGATCAGGGCTCTGTGCAGGCCATTTGAGTTCCACTTCAACGTTGGCAAACCATGTCTTCATGGATCTCGTTTTCTGCACGTGGGCATTCTTATGCTGGAACAGGTTTGGTCCTCTTAATTCCAGTGAAGGGCAAGCTTAAAGCGACAGCATACATTCTTGACAATTGTGTGCGTTCAACTTTGTGGCAACAGTTTGGGGAAGACCCATATACGGGTGTTACGGTCAGCGTCCACATACTTTTGGCCATATATAGTGTAATAACTCTTCCTCTTGAAGTTAATAAGACAAAAATGCAGCTTGTCTTGCTACAGAGAAACCGCAAAGACCTCCACCCAGAAAGGAGAGTAACAGCTTTTACCTCTGACTGTTACAAAGTGCTGACACTGGAGACTCCTTCCAAATTTAAATGTTAATAAACATCTCCTTACTGAAACATTCACCATATCAACGATTATGCATTTTGCTTAATCGCATCTGCACATCGCAACACATTTTAAAATTTGATTATCATCATCCTCAGGTTACGTAGAGCGTCCACCATACAAGTAACTGTGAAGAAGTTGCTACCGTAGAAACGACAATGTATTAGCACTGATCTAAATTTATTTTCCAAGCTGCTGTTGAAAATGAATCCACATCATCGGACCAATCAGATTTAAGAATTCAATAGTGCTGTGGTATAAAATGCAATAATACATGATGCACTTTACAGATAAACAGACATCAATTTTGTGCCAGCTTGTGTTTTCACAAAAAGGGGGATACTCTACCAGTTACAGGAACCAGTACCTACCAGTTACTATACTGGCTTCTTTAAAAGGATGGATATACAGAGTTATTTTCCAGGCATGACAGAGGAATTAAAAACTGCTTTGGACTACACCAGCAATAATATCAGCCTCAGATGATCCTCATATCATTTGTACACAGTTATTTCTTGGAAAACACGGGGATGATTAATATGAAGAAATTCTTACCTCACTGGCTTTGCTCAGGAAGTCCACTGGGTTCTCAGCTCGTAAAAATGCAGTAACTGAGAATGTGTGATACTGGAGCAGGTCCCCATCAGCGTAGCCTTCTGCCTATTAAACACACACACACACACACACACACACACACACACACACACACACACACACACACACACACACACACACACATCAAAAAACAACAACGAAGCCACGGGATCCTGAATTCTAGCATACGCTCAGTTTTAAGCACTTACTTTAGGCTTCTTCGACGTGGTTAACTCCTTTACTGTCTTTACTTGGACCTCCACCTCTTTGAAGGCATGCTTAGGGTCGAAAAATTTGTTATCGATTTTGTCAGGGGCCAGAAAACCTGGTAAGCAAGAAAAGAGAGTTCAGAAAGAGGGGTACAGGACATTTGGTCATCCAAATATGCATCTCTTCTTCAGAAATGTAGGAATTTTAGATGCATTTCCACCGAGTGAACCAGGAATGATTTTAGCTCATGTGCTGCAGTAACTTGTAAGCTCACAAATGTCAAAAACATTACGAGTGCATCTTGTATGTCTCGAGGCAATGCTGTGTGCTGGTTTAGAAATCTACATCAACATTAACACATTTGCGTAACAAAGTTTATTAAAAAACGCACACACACACACTATTTCAGTACAAATCTTCTCCATGATTACTATGTTGCTGGGCCAGGAATTGTGGACTTCTCATTCAGAATAGTTCTGGAATTCAAAAGGTGCCAGAACCATCAGAATTACAGGAAATGTGCAATTCCTATTCAGAATAGTTTGGGAATTTAGAAGGTTCTGGAACATTTTCAATTCCAGGAAATGTGCAGTCCTAATTCAAAATATTTCTGGAATTCAGAAGGGTTCTGAAACATGCTGAATTCCAGGAACTGCACAGTTCTCATTCAGAATAGTTTGGTAATGGAGTTCTCAGTGAAAACAACCTTAAAGGCGATGTGACATGGAAAAGCAAACACATTTTCCTTTTTGCACCCTGAAGCACATCTGAGTGAAGCAGCATATTTGGGTGGGCAGGACTTTGGTGAGAATGTGACTGGCTTATTAAAACTGGCATCTCAACACGTCTTTGCTGATTGGTTACATTTTTCCTTTAATCCCACCCACAACCATCACAAGGAAATTACTCAAAAGTCAGATGCCGTTAATAAGCTAACAGACACAGAGCTGTTACCTTGGCACACGACAAAGATTTCAGCGGACTCGTTTCGGGATGCCTGTGGTTTGGTGGCCTGCACTTTCTTAAAGAACTGCTGGAAGATCCACATGAGCGGCTGGTAGTCTTTGGAGCGAAAAACTTTGGTGATGAAAGTGCCTCCTTTGTTGAGAAACTCACAGGCGAGCTTCAGAGCCATCAGGGTCAAGTGTGCTGAGGACGAGAAACACAAATTCATTTGTCTCATTACAGTCACATTTCAACGCATTACATTTGTTTCATTACGGCACTATTAGTGTTAATCTAACAATTATTCACACTAATACAATAATTTAATGAAACACAAACAGACCAGAATTATTCAGCCATCTATTTATTTTCTGTACTGCTTATCCCACACTGGGTCGCGGGGAGCCTGGAGCCTATCCCAGGGGACTCTGGGCACAAGGCGAGGGACACCCTGGATGGGGTGCCAGCTCATCACAGGGCACAATCGCACACACACTCACACAACCATTCGCACGCTACAGACAATTTAGAGATGCCAATCAGCCTATAACGCATGTCTTTGGGCTGGGGGAGGAAACCTGAGTACCTGGAGAAAACCCCCGAGAATGAGGAGAACATGCAAACTCCACGCACACAGGGCAGAGGCAGGATTCGAACCACCAACCCCGGAGGTGTGAGGCAAACGTGCTGACCAATTGATGTTCAGAGTAAAAAGACATGTTTTCAAATAGATATTAAATTAAAATACACAGCCATTCAAATTCTAGATTATTAAGTGAAGGAAGGGAAGAAGGAAGGAAGGAAAGAAAGAAAGATGGAAGCAGGAAGAAGAGAAGAGAATGGGAGAAAGATTCAATAAAAGAAAAATAAAGAGAGTGAAGGAAGAAAGAAGGGGGATAGTGTGAGAAATAATGCAAGCACGTGAGGAAGGAAGGAAGGAAGGAAAATGTGGGAGGGAGGAGAAAAAGCACCTTTTCTCCATCTTTTGTTTTGTCGTATATGATGTAAACTTTAACAGACAGTTTAGCTAGAAGACTCCTGGATGGATGAACAGGTATTTTATCATAATTTTACTCTTTGGCTATTTAAAGCTGAACAATAATTAAGTCAGCTAAAGTAACAATACTGAACCCTGTGTGTCACTGTCCCTCACTGATATCTATATGTTTTTTGTACATACCCTGTGAGAAGGCATCATGCTGCCAGTTAGCGCCGACATTTGGGGCACCGTCATTCAGCACCACGTCCACTTTCCACATCTGCAACTCTTTCCTGAGAGCCTGGAACAGAGAGACGTGTCAATCGCCGACACGCTGTAACGTAAAAGTCTAGAAGCCTGTTGTGTGTATCGGACACCACAGATACCTGTCTGCACTTCTCCGTGGTGATGTCCTCCTGCAGGGTGATTACGTTGGGGATGGGTCTGATGGGCACCAGGTCCACTCCTGATCATGAGGAGAGAATGAAGAGTGAGAAAGTATGGTACAAATAAACAACACTGAAACACCATAATGACTCGAACATGAAGCCTGGACTCACCAATGATCAGACTGGACACGGGCATGAATTTGGATGCTACTTGTAACCTGTTTGGGGTGAAACGGTCATGTAAATGTGGGATGGCACTAAGAAGTGATTACCGTACATTCACAATAACAACTGACATATGACCGCTCATTTTTCTACATACGTGTGCAACACAGAGCTTGGATTTCAGTGACAGCAGCAAGTGACAAAGTGACACCATGACGAGTGACATTTGAATTGAGTCCCCTCCCCCCACCTTTAAATTCTATGCAAATTAGATACAACGTGATGAAGTGACAAATTAATGGATTCCTCGGACCAATGCTATGGCGCGGATGGACCGTCTTTTCTTCAGTTCCCCACTTGCAACTTAAGTTCCTAACAGCATTAACTGTGATTTCATCTTATTCTGTCATACATGTGTGTATATATAGAGAATATGAAGAAAAATAAAGCTTGGTGGGAAATAGCAGTGATCATTAGTGTCTCTGGTGAGTGTACACAGCTAGTAGAGTTAGCTTTCTGTGCTGCTAATCTTTCAAAACAAAGCTAGTTCAAAACACATATGTAAATCAAACAACCAATTTTCACACTAATTAGTGCATTATTTCATTTTTGTTAAATACTTAGCTTTAGAACCTGTATATATCTACTATCGCTTCTCCTCAGAAGTTACAAAAAAAAAAATGCTGGACAGGTCACGTCTACAAGAGACAAAACGCAAGCGACTTGACTTTTTGCACGCTAATGTGAACGTAGGGTCAAACTGCATGAATGCTCACGAGTCATGACGGATGCAGCAACTTACCATCCTCCCGGAGCAGCACACAGGTCCAGCAGAGCCCGGGCCTTCTGCAGAAACTGGAACTTACGATTCAGCTGGATTAGCTTAAAGGACGAACGGGATCTGTAGCCTGAAAAAAAACAACAATGAAGTTCACTCCAAAGCTGCTTTTAATATCTATTCCACCTGTAACCATTTCCTTTGTGTCTATTTCCTGACTCCTCACTACAGCTGCTTCAATTTGATAAAAATGATAGAATTTTGGGAAACAAGTAAACATTTGGTATGTGGTGCTGTGACCAAAGACGACTTACATTTACATGGCATTTGGCGGACGTCCTTATCCAGAGCAACTTACATTTTTATTTCATTTATACGTCTGAGCAGTTGAGGGTTAAGGGCCTTGCTCAAGGGCCCAACAGTGGCAGCTTGGCGGTGATGGGGTTTGAACTCATGACCTAGGGTTAGATCAGCAGCCCAATGTCGTAACCACTGAGCTACCTGCCACTATTGAGTCCTTGAGCAAAAACCTTAACCCTCAACTGCCCAGCTCAAGTGTAGATTTCAGATAAACGTCAAATGAATAAACATAAATGACAATATAGATCATGACGATTCTATGAATATGCAAATTAGCTCATGACTCCATCAGGTGACTTCTAGTGAGTTTCTGAGCATGTATTAGCTAAACAACACTTGGTAACACCGATTAAATGTCACACAGCTACATTACACAAAAGCTGTTTACTAGTCTCACTCACACACACACACACACACACACCAGGGAACAGATGTTATAATATTCTAGTCTCCACCCCACACTACTCCACACGTTTGTCGCTAATTAAACATTTAAAAAGTGGCAGCAGTCTTTACTATACATATAGTCATACATGATGAACACACACATGATGTAAGACTGCCTATTTTATCTTCTATAAACTGCACTTATACAGAAAAGTAGGAGCCATTTTAAAATGAATCCACGCGTCAGTTAGCTACCGCTATAAGCTAGCTAACTTGCACGCAGCAAAACAAACACATAAATAAAAATGAACTAACTCACCTGTTTCCTTTGCCAAATGATAAAATTTATCTTTACGCGTCTTTCCAACTTTTAACTTTTTCCCCATTTTGGATAGATTATGTGTTGGCTAAGAGATAAATGCAAGCACTTCTAAACAGCTCCGACTTCCCACACGTGCGCTGTTGCGGCGCAGACCTATGACATCACCACTCGGCGTGTACAATGTAAGCCAATACGAAATCATTCATCGATACTATCCACGTAAAGGGTTTCCCCCCCCCCCCCAGAAAATATGAAAGGATATTGATGTCAGTTGTTCCATTTGTTGTTTAATTTGGTGCCAAAAGATATTTCTCATTTGGCTTCTTTTTGCCGCTTTTCTTGTCATGTTTTATTGTACAGAACATTTTCTTTATATTTTGAAATGTATTGTTTGACTAATAAGTACCTTTAAATGTTAGGTCTAAATAGCTGTTAAAATCCGACGCTATTATAAATGTCACATAATTGTTTCCCCCTTCTTTTATAAATATAGATTAGATTGCATTTCTGCCATCCTTTTTTCTTTTTTTCTTTTTTTTGGACAAGCCTACTATTAACTTGTTATCTGTTTGTGAATTGATTTATGTTGCATTTAAATTGCTATATTTATTATAGACGTATTTTTTTTTTCTTTAATTCGTTTTCTTATTTTTTTTTTAGTTATTGCTTGTTATTTCTTATGCAGAATGTATGGATCCTGTACTTTTTTGCAATTATTTTTAAATACAGTGTAAAAGCATAAGAGTAATGAACAGAGTTTAAATACTGTAATATTTTCTTATTATATATATATATATATATATATATATATATATATATATATATATATATATATATATATATATATATATATATTTTACTAAAGTTTATAAGCGATCAGTATAACAATTAGAAGAGAAAAAATAACCAAGCACACTGATTCCACAATATAAGATAATAAGGGTCAGATATTGTAGAAAGAAACTTATAGCTATTTTTACTTTTCAAAAAGCAAAAAAGTCCAAAAATTCCAAGTTTCCAAATACTGTAATACTGTAAGTGTAATTTTTTCCAAACTAAGTTTTACATGAATATTCCAATATTGGCAAAAACAGCGTAGAGCTCGTATAAACCATTCTTACAATTACTTATGGTTTTTTTTCACCTTCAAATAACAAAAAAATGTTAAAAAAATAAATAAATACATTGACAACATTCTGAAAAATGCATAAAACATTTTTTTTTTTAATGTCGTCATCACAGGTGGCCGGAAGTGGGGAAGCTGCTCATAGAACTCTCGAGATCAACATGGCTGCGTACATGAAGATGTGGAGTAGATACAGGCAGGCGTATAAAAACGGGACAGTCTTCTGTAGCAAGTACACTAAAAAGTTTGGTGCTGAGATTAATGGATTTTATCAGGGAGAGTCGCTCAGCCGGAGCGGATTCACCACAAACCGACCACATAATTATATTTCGTGTAAAAAGTCACCGTTATGTAGTGGTACCTTCGGCACTATTGCATCAGTGACAGGACCTGCGCGCGTGACAGATCTGAGAAAATGGGCCAGAATCGCCGGTGTGCTTCCACCTGGTATTGGAAGTGTAGGACCTGGCTTGTTTATGAACCACGACCAGAGGAGATACCTGTTCGGCAACAGGGGCAGCGGCCTCCCGGGAGAGGATGGAGCTGAAAGCAGTAGTCCTAATGACGATGACCCCGGTGGAGATGGAGCTGAGTCCGGGTCTGCTCCCCCGCACATCACCGCTCTCACTCCCATGATGGTGCCGGAAGTGTTTCCCAACGTGCCGCTCATCGCTGTGACCAGAAACCCGGTTTTCCCACGCTTCATCAAGATCATCGAGGTAGTAATGTTGTTTTGTAAGTCACTATTCTACAGCGCTGTTGAATTCTGGAATGTGATTGGTCAGAAGGTGTTGACCGTAGTTCCGGGTGTAAGGTGTATATTTATGTGCTCTTCTCAATAACTTATCGTTTCTATCGTTTCTATAAGAAATATGGTGATGTTTTACAGCATATTTGTTTATGAGCTTATCACAGTCAGTGTGTAATGTGCTCTGTTTTTCTACTTATCAAATACATGTAGATGCATAGGTAAGATTAATAAACCTATATCAATACAACTTAAAGAACGAATGTATGTACACTAGTTGTTATTGGAGATTTCATCATCCCTGTAACCCTTTCTAAATGTCTGCCCCCCTCCTATAACCTTCACATACCCTTGACCAGTAATGCAAACATTTCTCTAAAATATAATTAAAATGTTTTATAAAACAGTTAACACATACTGATGTTGAGGTTATGTACATGTCACAATTTTCGGTTTTGCTTTTCCTCATTATTATGCCCCCCCCCCCCCCCCCCATTCCAACACTTAGTATTGTCCGTTTCCATGGAGTTAAGTAACAATGTTTTTTATGCACCAATTAGAAAGCAATTATCCGTAAAATATTTTACTAAACTATAAGTAAAATATTACACAACTAATATTTAAAAATTGTAAAAGTATTTTAACCCCATTTCAACATCTAAAGACATTAACGTGTAAAATGACACCAAAGACAGATGTTGTGTCATTTGTCTCCAGGTGAAGAATAAGCAGCTGATGGATCTGCTGAGGAGAAAAGTGCGACTTGCTCAGCCCTACGCTGGTGTCTTCCTCAAGAAGGATGATAAGTAAGGGTTAAATCGAGGTTATAAAGGTTTAGATAAAGTCACTGTTCTCGTGTGTGTGTGTGTGTGTGTGTTTGAGCACTCTTGCTTTCTGTGTATTTTCAGTGACGAGTCGGATGTTGTGGAAAGTTTAGACGCGGTTTACAACACGGGGACTTTTGTTCAGATCCATGAGATGCAAGATCTCGGTGACAAACTGCGCATGATCGTGATGGGACACCGAAGGTAACACTGAAGGTTTTTCTCATTCCATTTCAAATTCAGTGGTTTAGTTTATAGCACAGCGCTGCTGAATTCTCGATTCTGATTCATTTTCTATAACAGCAGCTCTGACAGTAGTGCAGGTCTATATTAGGGTTGGGTGCATGAAACCTTGCAAAGCTTTGAGGCTTTTTCCCTGGTTGTGCTGGGAAATGCTCTGAAGGCTCGGTGTATCAAAAACAGCGACATCTTGTGGTCTGCAACAATTACAGCAATGATAAACTCAAGACTGCTTGATGTAGGCTTTCAGTCCAATGTGCACAAATACAAGCATCTTCTGATAATGTCATTTACTTACTTACTTACTAGTGTGGCAATAAATAGTAATGTGAGGCTGTGGAGCAGATGTTAGAGCGGGTTGTCCACTGTCATATCCACTCATATCCACCGCCAGTCGTAGGGTTGGCGGTTCGATTCGAAGTGTCCTTGGGCAAGACACTGAACCCCAAGTTGCTTCCGATGGCAGGCAAGCGCCTTGCATGGTAGCTCTGCTGTCATTGGTGCGTGAGTGTGCGCGTGAGTGTGCGCGTGAGTGTGTGCGTGAGTGTGCGCGTGAGTGTGCGCGTGAATGGGTGAATAAGACACGGTGTAAAGCTCTTTGTAGAACAGCGAAGGTTAAAAGGCGCTATATAAGTAATATTTCTTTTAAAAAAAGTCCCGGCACTCAAACATTCCAACTTACCAGCCACCTACAACCCCTGAAGTAAGGTGGGGTTTGAACCTTGTGACACACAAAATGAAGTGGATATTTGATTGGACGGAAAGCGAGGACTTGTTTGTCATGATTACTTGATTCTCTGAAAATGATACAAGTCTTAATGGGAAAAACACGCCTCAGAGCCCCGGTATCAAATCTAACATCACTAGTATATATTAATGCGCTCATTCGAATACATTTTCTTTTCTATAGTAACAGTTAATTTACAGAGACCTGTATTGCTGACACTGCACATAATCAAAACCTAGTCATAATAAACAGATTAAACAATTTTGTATTATTTAATAAAGCATAGTGTATGATCGGAGATATGGTGAAGATTTCTGTAAAGAGATGTTTATTTAACATTTACGGACAGAGTCTCCAGTGTCAAGCCAGGGGAAGCTGTAACTTCGGGTTTTCTGCCACCGGAAAGTTTTCAGGATGGAGAACGGTGGACTTTTTCTGGAACAATCTGTAATCTTGTTTGTCTTATAAATCTTTTTCGTCTCTTTCTTTTGTATTTGAACAATCAGAATTCGTATCAATAAGCAGCTGGAAGTCGAGGCTGAGGAAGCGTTCTCCGCACTGGAGTCAGATGCCGAGCAGTCCAAAGCTCAGCGGAGAAAAAATAAACGTGTTCGGAAGGACTCTCAGTCTCTGGCTGAGGAGATGGTGGAGAGAGTGAAGGAAACAGAGTTTGTGGTGGAGGCTGTTCCTTTACCCAAGAGCAATGAAGTCCTTATGGTGGAGGTCGACAACGTCATACATGAGGAGTTCCAGGTCACAGAGGAGGTTAAGGTACTGACTCTTATCTTGCTCTGCTGTAGTTACTCTTCTCTTCCTTGTGTTTAAGGTTATCCTAGGACTATTTAAACATAGACATATAAATACAGACCCTACATTCCATGGCATTTCGGATATTCATAAATACTTATCATAATGTTAGCTTTTTCACTGCAACTACCTCAGCTCGATGTTGCACAGCATTGTATTGCACATACAACTGCACATATCTGCACTTTATTCTACATATAGTTCATACCTTTTCTGACATCTATCTTTTATATCTTGTATTTTTATATATATTTTTTCTACTTCTATGTAAGTAAATTCTGTTTGGTGTCACCAGACAGTCTTGGAAATCATTTCACTGCATGTTGTATGAGTTTGAATTTAATCAGCTGTTTGTGTTTAGGCTCTGACAGCTGAGATTGTTAAGACCATCCGTGACATCATTGCCCTGAACCCTCTTTACAGGTAATTTTCCTAATTTTCTTTTTTGTAGAAAAAAAAAATGCCTATTCTTGTTGGGCAGTTTAACGTTAAAACTGGTACGTACTGCATCCATAGTGCATGTGTGAAAAACAGGATAACAGGAGCTACCTTGTCGAGCAGATGTTCCACAACATTAACTATAAATGGATAAAAATAAAAATCACGACATGTTGTTCATTAATACATTTTAAAAATGTAATTTGGCTAATTACTGTGGTATAAGAAGCATAAATCATTTACCTAAAACAGCACAACCTGAAGTGTCTTATTGCTTATAATAATAATGGGTTAATAATTATGATATATAATAATGATAATGAGTTAATATTAAATATAGTTGTTGTTTTTTTTTGTTTTTTTTGTCCCCATTAAATAGTTTATTGCATACTGTGGTGGCATATTTAATATATATATATATATATATATATATATATATATATATATATATATATATATATATATATATATATATATATATATATATATATATATATATAAATACCAAAAACATTTTATTGATTATCATGCATGAAATATCTTTATCTGTAAAAAATAAATGGACATTCAGTTGTTCAGCACATCACTTATTTTGTATCGTCTTCTTTCTGGCCATCACTGAATGATCTTACTGAGTGTGTGTTGTGTTTTATATATATATATGTTTTTTTTTTTAGTTAAATTGTTTTTCATATTCAGCTTTTAAAGAAATGTGTAGTTAATGTGATCTGTCTTATTTCTGATGAACATATTTATATAGTTTAATATAGATTATTGGATTATAATGCTGTAATTTTAAATAATGAAATCAGCTGAATAATAGTGATAAATAACCATGATTTTATTGCGTGATATTGAACAGAAACAGTCATGATCATTTTATTGATTATCATGCATGAAATATCTTTACCTGTAAAAAATAAATGGACATTCAGTTGTTCAGCACATCACTTATTTTGTACCGTCTTCTTTCTGGCCATCACTGAATGATCTTACTGAGTGTGTGTTGTGTTTTGTTGTGCAGAGAATCAGTTCTGCAGATGATGCAGGCAGGACAGAGAGTAGTCGACAACCCCATTTACCTGAGTGACATGGGCGCTGCTCTGACCGGCGCAGAGTCACACGAACTACAGGACGTTCTGGAGGAAACCAGTGTGGGTCTCCAGTCGAAAAAAAAAAAAAATCGATCAATACATATAATATTTTTTTCATTAGCTTTCTGAAAATGTTTGACATGCATTTTGATTTTGCAGATCCCCAAACGGTTGTACAAGGCTCTGTCTCTGCTGAAGAAGGAGTACGAGTTGAGTAAACTGCAGCAGCGTCTCGGCAGGGAGGTGAGAACTGTCTGATCACACCATGTATACCAACTACTCCGATCAAAATGTATTCAGTTTTGTGGGAGGTCTTTTCTGTCACAGTTAGGATTAAAATGATAAAATGTGAATTCAAAACATCTTTTACTATTTCACTTTCCATACATGTGTGCAAAAATCCATCTGAAATAAAAATATTAATCAAACTCCATTATTTTTGGCTCTACAGGACAAGAGTTTATCTTTATTGTTTACCATTCATTTTTTTTGGTAGATTGTTAATTGTTTAATTCACATGAATAATTAAGTGATTTGGGGGGAAAAACTGCTTGAAAATGAGTGCCTCTAAAGTAGAATATATGTTGACAATTCAAAGGCACAATGAAAGAACTTCAAGGAAAAACATAGTACAATCATAAATAATCCTAAAATTTCCTTTTTTCTTACACACATAAAGCACCTCCTTAATCAATCTTTTACTAAAGTTGCATGTAAACGATTTCATTTGTCAAATAAAAAACAAAAATTTCCCACCAGATTTACAAAAGTGATTTTCTTTGTGCTCACGTGTCATGTCATAAATTACCAAGCCAATTCACAGAACGGCTGATTTCCATTGATGCCATTAAAAAAAAAACTTAGGAAAGGCGAGGCTCACAGCTGAAAACAACAAAATGGCAACTCAATGGTGAAAGAGTGCCTCGTAAATGTGTATTCGCTAAATTTTCCAGTAATACAGCTCAGCTATTGCAGAGTGTCGGCTCCCGTAGACACACATTAATCTTACTCTTTTTATAGGGTGCCATTACTTTTGCCCTAACTGAATGGCTTGTTTCAATTGTGTTAATTTATGGATTTGTTTTGCTTCATTAATCCGTATGAAAATTGCAGTAATTATATGATTTGAAGACAATTAATCTGGGTTCACATTAGTGAGTCTACTTACACAGAGGTTCACACGAACTCAGGAGCTCTTTCAGGACCCGACTGTTTGCTGAATGAAATTTTCATGAATACCACATTTCTGTATAAATGGTCCTGGAAATGATTTATGAATAAATTGATTTGTATCCAGCATTTTATTCTTCAGAGCAACTTCCTGTCCATCAAAATCTGCGGATCATTTGTATTTTGCAAAACAATAAAATGAGTTTTCCACGTCATAGTGGTCAGTGTAACTGCACGGTTGGATTCATTTAACCGTGCATGTTCCTGCTGTAGGTGGAGGAGAAAATCAAACAGACACACAGGAAGTACCTCCTGCAGGAGCAGCTGAAGATCATCAAGAAAGAGCTGGGCCTGGAGAAGGAGGATAAGGATGCCATCGAGGAGAAGTTCAGAGACAGACTGAAGGAGCGCACCGTACCCCAACACATCATGGAGGTCATTAATGAGGAGCTGAACAAACTCAGTCTTCTGGATAATCACTCTTCAGAGTTCAAGTGAGTCCTGTGAGATGTGTTATACTGTGGTTTTACCTCTCAGACCTGAGTATTACATGATAATACAGATGATGATAATAATACAACAGATTTAGGAGTTTAGGAATTATTATTTGGGGTGTAATGATGTATGGTTACTTCTGTGACATGAAAAAAAGATTCTACATTGTTTAAAAAGTAGTAGAGACTAAGAACAGTCTGCTTCAAAGAATGTTCTAGCAGGTTCACCAACTGAATGTTGAACACTCACACTACAGTACAATCACAAGTATTAAATGGTATTCAATGTCATCTTGTTTAAAAATGTAAAATTTTAAGCAGATGCGAAAAACCATGATATTAGGCTGGACATATCAACATATATAACATAAAACAATTTTTCTTACCATGTTCCATCTTTTAGTTTTATCTACATTACAGACCTGTTGAATTCTCTGTTATGACTGGTCAAATGGTATTGATTTATTTTCTATAACAAAAACTCTGACAGTAATTCCACCTGCAAAACCCAGGTTTATACTAATGCACTCCTACTAGTAGGTTATCATTTCTATAGTAAGAGCTCATTCACAAAAAAAAAGTACACTTGTTGATGTAGTGAAGATTTCAGATGTTTGTTTAATGTTTATGAAAGGAGTCTTCAGTGTCAGCACTTAGTAACAGTCAGTACGTTTTCTTTTTTGTAAGTGATAACAGGAAGAAACTTGTTTCGTGGATGTTCTGCAACATTAACTGTAACTATAAATGGATAAAAATGTATAGTTCATTATTTAATTAATCAAAATTGGAATCATTGGCAAGTTGCAATGGTATTAGAGGATTAAAACACCCAGTTATTGATTATTTTCCAGTTACAGCACATCCCAAAGTGTTTTATTCTGTGCTTATATATACTTATTAGTCAATGTGTGACTATAAAGGATGCACAGATTCCATTTTTAAATGATCTGATACTCCCCTAATAATAGAAAAGCTGTTTAAAAGTTTTTAATGAAGAAAAACAGTGTTATTTAACATCACATAGGTTCATGGCATATATAAAATAAAAGTCAGAGGACTGATTCAATTCCAGTCCAACATTTCAGAGCTGTATAGTTCAGTTATTGATAGTCAATGTGAGATCAGGTTACTACAGTAATATAGCAGTATGAACTGTACTGTGTTTAGGTGCCATCAATAATGTTCCTTGCTCATTTGTGTCTTTTTCTCCTAGTGTTACAAGAAACTACTTGGACTGGTTGACCTCGATGCCATGGGGCACCAACAGTGTGGAGAACCTGAAGCTGTCTCAAGCCAGCGAGGTGCTGGAAGAAGATCATTATGGCATGGAGGATGTGAAAAAGCGCATTCTCGTAAGCTGACCCTCAGTTTAGAACCATAAGACTGATTCGTGAGGATTGGTTCATGAGGAATGTACGCTAATTCAGGTTTCTTTTATGCCATACAGGAGTTTATCGCAGTTAGCCAGCTGAGAGGCAGCACACAGGGCAAGATCCTTTGTTTCTACGGACCACCCGGTGTGGGAAAGACCAGCATCGCACGCTCCATCGCTAGAGCCCTAAACCGAGAGTACTTCCGCTTCAGCGTGGGTGGCATGACCGACGTAGCTGAAATCAAAGGCCACAGGTGGGGAATGTGGAATTAAGCAATGAGCAGGATTTCTGTGGTTTTATTTTAATACGTGTTTCGTACGTTGTAGGAGGACGTATGTTGGAGCGATGCCAGGAAAAATCATCCAATGTCTGAAGAAGACGAAAACGGAGAACCCGCTAGTTCTCATTGACGAGGTTTGCACATGAACAGCTGATTGTATAATGAATCACACATTTGGTTGGGAAACGTCTTGCATTTTCTTCTTCTGCAATTTAAACAGGTGGATAAAATAGGTAGAGGCTACCAGGGGGATCCATCTTCTGCCCTGCTGGAGCTTTTAGACCCTGAGCAGAACGCAAACTTCCTGGATCACTACCTGGATGTTCCTGTGGACCTGTCTAAGGTCGACTATGTGGCTGGGTTCATTCATTCAGTCTTTTCTTTTATATCTATTAAAATGTGATCTTTGCCATAATCGCACTTTGTCATTCTTTGGTTTCTGAACAGGTTCTTTTTATTTGCACTGCCAATGTGGTCGACACCATTCCTGAACCTCTGAGAGACCGAATGGAAATGATCAATGTGTCTGGCTATGTGGCTCAGGAGAAACTAGCCATTGCAGAGGTAACATACTGTACACACCACTCTTACTGTTTACTATAATAACACTTCAGCAGAGTAAAATGCACCCACCAAAAACTGTCCGAGTTAAGTCTTACATAAAAAAAAAAAAAAAATCAATATATATACACTTGAGTGCAAAAGTTTGCATCCCTTTTGAACAAAATAAAGATTTTCATTTGCAGTAAGACATTTAGTGTTGGGTTTCTTATAGCTGTTCAAAAGTTTGTATCTAAAGCAACACACCACTCTTGCTGTTTACCATAGTAATGTTTTTAAATGACTGTATTTTTTTTAGAATATAAGTCACAGTTTACTTTTTATGCCTCCGCCACTAAGTGATGGAGGCATTATGTTTTTGGGATATGTCCGTCCATCCGTTTCTCTGAGGCAGATTTTCACGCTATAAACTTGCATAACAGAAACAATTGCAGTATTGTGTTCTTTGATACTTTGTCACATGTCAGTTAGTAATGTCCTGCTCTGGACCTGCAGAGGTATCTGGTGCCCCAGCTACGGACTCTTTGTGGTTTGGATGAGCAGAAAGCCTGCATCTCCTCGGAGGCTCTGAACGTTCTCATCAGACAATACTGCAGAGAGAGTGGCGTCAGGAACCTGCAGAAACAGGTGGAGAAGGTGAGACGGGTTCTGAGGTCACACCGAGAAGAATTATGCTGAAATAAGAGAAAAATATTTCGGGTCTATAAATAATTTTTCATCTGTGAAGATGCACCAGTCTCAATTTTGTTGCTGCTGCAATTTGGACCAAAGTCCACGTTAGTGAAGGGGGTGTGGCCCTTAGGAGTAGGAGGTGTATGTAGTTAGAAATTAAATAACTGTCAATAAATACATGTGTTAACTACATGCACACCCGGGTTCGTGCTGTTATAGGAAAATACTCAGCAATAGGACGGTGTGCATGTCCTGAAGTTTTTATTCCTCCTACACAACAGCAATTTGCCAATAATTACAATTTTTTATTTATTGAAGAATGACATGCATTATGTTTTATCCATTTATAGTTATATTTCATGTTGTGGAACGTCCATGAATCAATTTAGTTGTACTCACTTCCCTCAACAGCCTCCCTTTTTTCTCTCTTGAAGTTAATCAGAAAAAAAAAAAAAACACAGCTAGTCATTTTACTGAGGATCCTCAGAGTTTACTGAGGACTTTTCTGTCGGAGAAAACTTAAATGTTGTAGCTTTACATCTGACTGTTACCAAACACTGACACTGGAGACTCCTTTCATAAATGTTAAATAAATATTTCTCACAGAAAATTTGACCATATCAACGGTTACACACATATTTTTTTAAAAAAATCTTTTTTATGAAGCCTTCGCCATACAAGACCCTGTACCAGCTGTAACTACAGAAAAATTGTTGAATTAGAATAAGGGCATTAATGTAAACCTGAGCAGCTGTTATAGAAAATGAATCAACATCTTCTGACTAGTCAGATTCGAGAAGTCAACAGTACAACATTCAACAACTAATGTAGTAAATAATATTAGTAAAGGGAACATTAATATAAAGTGTTACCATATATCCTAATTTAAATTATGGTTGATAAATTAAATATCACCTTTTCCCTTATTTTAATGATGCATTCTCTGAATTTGTCCAGGTTTTCCGGAAAGCTGCATTCCGTATCGTTAATGGCGAGGAGGCTGCAATCAGCGTGACGGCCGACAATCTGCAGGATTACGTCGGCAAACCCCTGTTCACTGTAGACCGAATGTATGATGTCACGCCCCCAGGGGTGGTCATGGGCCTGGCATGGACAGCCATGGGTGAGAATATGGAGCAACATAACTGCAATGTTACACAAAAGAATATAATCGAAAGTTTTCCTTTCGGTTTTAAATATTTTTGGTAATCCATGTTCACTCTTGCAGGATATTTTCAGATAGCAAAGCTAATGATTTAACTCAGTTGACGGTGTTAAAATATTGCAGAACTTTTACAATTAAATTGGCAAATTGACACCCATGATTGGCTAGTGTTACTGGTAGTGACCGGGGAGAGAGCCACGTGGATGGGTGTGGCATCGTCGGGATTCGAACTTGCAATGTACGGACGATATTGTGCTTTTCTGTTGCGCCACTTGAGAGTCCAACTGCATGGCTCAAGGGGGGGGAAAAAAAAAAGCAAACTTAATTTTGCACTTGATAAACACAGTCTAGTAACTTGTCTAAAGCAGGTCTAAAGCATCAACTGGTGTAGTTGTCATTTTAACTGAATAAATTTCAAATTAAAAGTATTATCTGTGCAATTTTTCAAACATTTCTAACTCAACTATCTTTAAAAAAAAAAAAAAAAAAAAGTGAACTGCAAGCTTTGACTTCTGATATTCAATTTGTGAGTTGCACAGATTACTGACTGATTGTGGATTTCTCTTTTAACATATGGATTGTTGCCAGATAATTTCTGTCCTACTTCCCGAAACCTCAACAAAACTTGAACTTGTTTATAAATTTGTCAAAGAAAACCTTTTTATTTTCCTTTATTTTTAGCTTCTTCACATTTTGTGTGACGGATCTTTTTTGCATTGGCACAAATTTCTCGAAAAAAATAGTTATTAATTACTTCCCTAAACGTGACCTTGACTTTTCTTCCCCCTAACCTCTCTAGGTGGCTCCACGCTGTTCATCGAGACATCTTTGAGGCGTCCGAGGACCTCAAAGGATAAAGACGCACCTGCAGAGGGCTCTCTGGAGGTGACAGGGCAGCTGGGAGACGTGATGAAAGAGAGCGCTAAAATTGCCTACACCTTCGCTCGCTCCTTCCTCATGAAGCAACAGCCGGAGAACGACTTCCTCGTGGGCTCCCACCTCCACCTGCATGTGCCAGAAGTGAGACAATAACATGAAAATGAAGATGTCAAATTCTCATCACATCTGTGATGAGATTTGTCTGATCCATGTGTTAAGTTATTATTTATATACAATTACCTGATTTAATGGATACCACAGCGCTGTTGAATTCTCAATTCTGATTGGTCAGAACATAGCAAGGCAAATTACAGGTTTATATTCTATAGTAACAACTTACACAGGGACTTGTATGGCAGAGGTTCCACAATGTTCTTTGAGGAGATGTTTATGTAGCCTTTATAGAAGTAGTCTTCAGTGTCGGTGCTGGAGAAGTGTCATTCTTTAATAAATAAGCAAATTAAATGCTGATATATTGCTGAGGTATAACAGGAATAAACCTCTTCCAGACATGTTATTAAGAAATGCTGTTAATGAGCTGATTACTTGGATCAGGTGTGTTACAGTGGGGAAAAGACTAAAATGTGCAGGACAGAAGGTTCTCAAGGACCAGGGTTGGGACCCGTGTCTTAGCCAATTGACTATATTTAGAGTATGTCATGTAAATTTGATTGAATCGTCTCAGGATTTAACTTTAACTCTGTCAGGTTTTTGGTTGTTTTAGATTTTGCACTCGTGAGTTTTGAAACATAAAAATGATGTAAAGACGCCAGATGAATTAATGTAAATTAATGTTGATTATTGTTGCTACAATTCAGCTATTTTGTTGATGAATATTGTCTGACTCTTCTGGTTGTGTTCAGGGTGCCACTCCTAAAGACGGACCCAGTGCAGGCTGCACTATAATCACGGCTCTGCTGTCCTTGGCCACCAACATGCCGGTGCGGCAGAATGTGGCCATGACAGGAGAAGTGTCCCTGACTGGGAAGATCCTGCCTGTTGGAGGAATCAAGGAAAAAACAATTGCTGTGAGTTTCAAGGATTGAAGGGGGACTTTTTATAGTCGGACTTTTAGTACCCATGCTACAAAAGCAGCCATTATGTAATGGAACATTTATTTGAGTAACTATACTAACAATTATCAGTTAATTTAAAATGATCATTAATTTAAAAGTCCTCACTCTTGTAACTATGTGTCTTTTCTATTAGTTTCGATACAGTCTCTGATTAGCTTATAATAGCTACGGAATAATATGCATAAGGAATAAAACACTTCAGGGTGTGCTTTTATGGTAAAATAATCAGTGACAGGATGGTATGACGCAGCCAAAAGTGAAGCTCTTGTTACCACTCTGAAGTTGCTCATTTTCCAATAACAGCACGTCCCCAAGTATTTCATTCAGGGGCGGACACAGGCTGTCTGGGGGGCAGGGGCGAAAAATTAAAAAGGGCACCTGGAGGGTTCCTCCGGTTTCTTCCCCCAGTTCAAAGACATGCATTGTAGGCCGATTGCTATTTCCAAATTGTGAATGGGTGTGTGATTGTGCCCTGCGACGGGTTGGCACCCCATCCAGGGTGTCCCACGCCTTCTGCCCCGAGTCCCCTGGGATAGGCTCCAGGCTCCCCGCAACCCAGTGTAGGATAAGTGGTACAAAAAATGGATGGATGGAGGGTTATAGATGCCTTTGTTGTGTAAGTTGCAGACTTATACAATACAGTCCAGACAATACAGTACTTCTTGTAATCCCTTATTATATTTTCCAACAGGCAAAGAGAGCCGGAGTGGATTGCATCATCTACCCTGCTGAAAACAAGAAGGATTTCTCCGACCTGGCCGAGTACATCACAGAGGGCCTGGAGGTGCACTTTGTTGAACATTACCAAGAAATCTACAAGATTGTGTTCACGGGCCAATGAAGAACATCTGAACTGTTATTGAATCTGCTATAATTAAGTTCCTGGAATTTGTCCACCATCTGCAGAGCGCAGTGGCACAGGCCCACCAAGATTCATTCTACTAGCAGTGGCACTGAGGTAGTTTACATTCTCATCTTCAGTGTCAGAATGGTGGCAGCTGAACACTGACATATTGGTAAATCCCAAATATGTTCCACAAGACACTGGGATTGTGTTATTGCTGCTACGCAGCCATTAAACCACCTTGTTTTGTCCCATGTTATATTGTAATGGAAGAAAAAAATAACATTTCTCAACCTGCAATGTTTCATTTTTTTCCACTATTTCCTTAAAGCAGTTTTATTAAATTGATTTACATTTGTCCATCTCTCTGATCATTTAATCCACAAAATAGGCAGGATTACTTTAAAAATGTATTCTGTTACAGTTACAAATTACTTCATTAAAAAGTGTCTTAATAGTGTTCAAAAGTGTTACTATAAATGCAGGCACTGAAAAAGTTTCACTCTGCCCATGTTTTACATTTTTTCCTACATTATTTGTAATGTCCATGGAATAAAATTAAATATTAGATGCCCCAAGTGTACCTTCTACTATCATTTACACATTTAAGTGGCCATGTAATACCAAGCAACGTGATAACATGAAATTAAAAATGACCTTATACGACTATGGGCATTGTTTTGACTCAAGTCAGCAGTCGTTTGCTGCTACTGTCAAGCAACTGTTTGACGTCGTACACAACAGTGCTTCACCTTCACGCTCAATTAATCTCAATGCTGTACCAACGATCGATGCTGATTCCTTCAGTCTATGACCAGGAAATCAGTTTTCACCTTTAGGACATACCAACTCTCCTTTAATGTGCCAGTGTACCACTGATTCATGAGAGAGAGACACTTATTTTGGTGTGTGACAAACCTACAACACACCCCTGCTCATGTCCGTTCCCTTGTTCCTCTTCACGCCTGGTATTACTTTCTGCCTGTGTAAACCAAGAGCTGGTTTGGGTCAGAATGCTCACATGGACATGTGCAGCTTCTTTTGAACCCGGCTGCACGTTTATTTACATTTTTTCCAATGCCCAATCATGGAAACCAGGATTGTAATAATTAACCACTATCAATAACATCTGAGAAAAGAAACACCATTACTAAATGAACTGACTGCTGTCATCATCCATCCATCAATAATCAGAAAAACCATCACTGACATGCAGTGGCCAAAATTGTAAGGAGAAAACAGGCAAAACTGTAGATTTGTAAATACAAATTTATTTGTCCAATAATACAGGTTACTCCTTCTTGGCAGCAGCCTTTCTCATTGCAGCCAGAATGTTGCTGAGCTCTTCCCTCTTTCTCTTGGCACGGATGTGAGTTCCCACCTGGAGAACACAAACACAATCAGAACTTACAATAATACAATAAACCTACAGAACACTTAAAACCCAATGAACTTGTACTACATTGTTGTCTATGCAGCCAAATTGTGTAAACATAAATGCTGTATTTAATAGTTATTAAAATTGAAAGTAGCGATTGGCATATTTCATATTAATGAACTCAAATAATTCTCCGTTTACCATGACAAAGTGAGGAGGACACATCTTTCAAGCAAGAAAATTGAGTCAAGACCAAAGATTACTAACGTGAGACGGGGTATCAGTTAATATCGGAGTTCAAAATACCTAACTGTCAATCAATCCAGACTCATGTGTCAATTGGCTCAACTCCTGAGTTACACCAAAAGACATCTGTTCTGTTAAGGGATTTGAAATATTACACACTGATCCCCCCCCAACTATTTACAATTATTCTTACACTGACATGCATTTATTTGAATTGCGTACATTTCGTGATTTATGAGACTTTAGTTTTGGTCAGGTGTGTGTCTGATGTAAAAACAATTCCTGCACTTGTGTGTGATGCAGTGACGTTTCACATAAACTAAACTGTACCCGACTACATTAGACCAAGGCTACTTTCTCTGCAAAATATAGTTAGTAATAACCTGTTTGAGCAGGAAATCAACAACTGGCAACACACAACCACTGATTATTTCTAACAACTGACTTGAAGATTTAAAGTGAGGTATAAATCAAGACTCACCCTTTTCTTAATGAACTTGAGGGCACGCTTGTCTTTGGACACCTTCAGCAACTCCATAGCACGCCTTTCATAGGGGGCGAAGCCACACACCTCGCGGATCATATCGCGCACAAACTTGCTGTGCTTGGTCAAACGCTGGGGACGGAAAAGACAGTTAGAAGAACTGAACTGGTCCAGAAAGAGTCCCCATCTGCACATATTTGAGTTTCATACTATTATGGGAACCTCTTACACGATTATTACCAACAGGGTGGGCAATGAGAAAATGCTACTAATATAACACTAAGATATATTGCAATATACTTCTCTAGTATCAAAAGACAATCTTATTACAACTAGAGATGGTACAATGACACTTTTTTCTTTTCAGATATGGAAATCTTGACCATCAGCATACACAGTATGCATGTATATACCCATATAAAGGTTTCTTGAACATTTTTTTTAAATGAACTTCAAAGTAACATTTATTTTCCAAATTCAAGTCCAATCTTTTGTTAAAGGATCTGATATCCAATCCACTATATATACTTGTTGGTAATCGGACTGGTGTCGTCTCTAGTGACAAATTGCTGATCATTTGTGTGGACGCAGTACAAAAATACACTTTTTAAAATGATTAAATAGGACACTACTCTTCTGATAGCGAACCTAAATATTTGGCACATATGCATTGTAAAAAATAATAGAATAATTATCACACTGAAGTTATTGTGCATGAAGTTCAAGTGTTTAAATCCAATGATCCCAAAATTTTATTAACAGTCTAGATATCAGGAGCTAATCGGGTCTATACGGAGTTCAGAAGTTTTCTTGAAGATTTCTTGACCAAACAACTATTAAAACTGATAATCAGGTGTGTTAAAACAGAAAACAGTGACCAACACGTGCTGGACTGTGTATGTGTGGAGGACCTAAGTGAGTGCTTCTGATCCAAGCAACAAGGGTTGGGCAATATGATATAACATTTATCTTATAATGAATTGTGTCACAATACACTGAGACATCCTTATGCTTTTCGTTTTAAAATAATTTATTTATTGTAGACACTGCAGACGAGTTTGACAGTCGGTTATCAAACCTATTTAACATGATGCATATCGTGCATCATAGCAATGCCATGAAGTATCATGGTACGTCATATCGCCAACCTTTACAAACAACTCAAAGCGTCATGCAGAATATAAGCACCTTCTTAAAAAGGTTATAATAACCGGTATTTTCTAACACATTCTTACCCCTCTCCTCCGGCTGTGCCTGGGCTTGATCACATTCTTGGTCACGGGGTGGCCTTTTTTAAGGCCAACTGCCATTGGATACCGAATAGCCATCTATAGAGAACAAAAAAAAGTGTTCATAAACCAGATACAGAAGGCAGAGGCACATATTTTCAAGCTCATACTAAACGGTCAATGCTTTCGATTAAAAAAATAAATAAACCAGATATAACTGCAGACACTGGCTGAACACCAATGGCATCCTATTCCCTCGAATCTCACTACATAGTGTGTAGAAGTCACGGATTTGGGACACAGTCAGTGTTTAACATTACTGCAGGTTCATGAAAGGTTTTATTCCAGTTCCTAACCCATGCTTTTTTACCCAACTCTGCTGATTTATAAGCTGTACTAATGTATATTTCACAATTTTTTGTAGTGTTCTGTCCTTAAACATGGTTTTATCTCAATTTAGTAAAGAGCTCTGTTCAAACATATCCACATAAGCGGTGTACACTCCCGTGTTCCTTCAACACCCATCTAAACTTTAAAAAATATTTTACAATGAACCAAAATGGAGACACGACTCTGTTCGATATGTATTTAACTAGTAGGAGGACCAATAAGTATTATTATTAACGTTAAGATGACAATGATATTTTAAAGATTACAAATACCATAACACTCAAATGATTCGTACCTGCGTTGTCTAATGGCGTCAAAACCGGAAGGACTGTTACAGAGCGGAAGTAGAATATTCAAAGTTCCGAGCGCGTGAAAACCTGCCTGAAATAAACACAGCGTCATCTTCCGGTCACTTTTAATAAAGCATTTTTAAATTATTGGCAATTTTCACAAACTCAGCATTTTGTTGTTCAGTTGTAAAAGCATGTGCGAACACCAGCATCATGGTTTCTCCGATATTATTTTATTTATATGAAATATACTACACGGATGCAAGGTTTTGGGAAATTCATTAGGTTGCCAATGTACTTTTCAAAATGTGATTGTTAGTTAAACACAAAAAAGCGCTATAGCTCACAAATTATGAAAGAGCAACTAAGCTTATAGTGTGATTCTTAAAGAGTTCATTGTTATGTTAGAAATACAAATAACCGGCCTCTTTTAAAAGTCTTTTATTAAAGTTGTGTGTACAAGTTTGCCTAAGCCAAAACTAACAAATATTTTCCACATGATAAATTTTTACAAAAGTGTCGGAAACACTGATTTTCTTCGTAGTCGTGTGCGTACGTTGATCATCTGTAAAGTGTAAAGCACACTCCCGTTACAGTTCATTTGCATTTAGTCATGGCCCAAAACTCCAGAAAAATCCAAGTGCACAGACAGCTGTGAGCACAAAATTAACAATGAGGGTAAAGCTAGAAAGGCAGAAATGGAAGTTATTTTGACTCACACCTATGTCAATAAAAGATATTTAATAATACATAATAAGAAGAAGCAAGGTTATTATATATTGTATTATTAGAAGTTGATCAGGTTGAGGTGTACATTAGTCTTGTGCGTAAAATTCCATGTACTCGATACGAGGGCATTCATATATTATAAACCTGCTTAATAATAATAATAATAATAATAATAATAATAATAATAATAATAATAATAATAATAGGCTACCTCATTTTTGATGAAAACAAAATACAACACTATAACATTAGCTTGTGGGTTTAAAACATAACTTTAACATGGTTTAACTAATAGAAAAGTAAAATCCACCGGAAGTGGAGTACTCCACTGATATTTTATGAATAAAGAGTTTGTGAGAGAGAACCAACGGAACGTTAAAAAAAAAAAAAAAAAAAACTGCGATGTAGTTTAAAACAACAACAACAAAAAACTACAACTCCCAGTATAATTTCCTCATTCCGGCAGCTTTTCGCGGGTTTTTACGTTAGCGTCGGCCATTTTGTTTTTTTTGTTTTTTTTCAATTCTTTCAAAGGTAGCCAACCAGCTACGGGTTCAAACACGAACAACTGTGCTAGACTTTTCATTCAAAACGTCAGCGAGTAATTCCGGGAGGTAGTATATTTTACGTTTGGATTTACTTAACAATTTTCACCGGTTTGTTCTGAAATAGAACCACTTAGGAGGGGAAAAGCACAAATAAGTTGCTGTCTCTCGCGTGAAGGTATGGCGACTCAAACCCCAAGCCGCGCTGCCGCCGAATCTGGCCGTGCGACTGCTGCTTCGACGCCGCTCTCCCCTACCCGCATCTCCCGTTTACAGGAGAAGGAGGACCTGCGGCACCTGAACGACAGACTGGCCGTGTATATCGACCGCGTCCGGTCTTTGGAGCTGGAGAACGACAGGCTCTTGGTGAAGGTCTCGGAGAAGGAGGAGGTCACAACAAGAGAGGTAAATTCGAATTTTTGTTTTAGTGTTAGCATACTAGCTAACGATTCAGCGTAAGCTCGCGATAATAACTAGCGAGTGGTGCAAATATTTAGATGTAGCTTGGAATAAAGGCCACGTGGTATCTATTTAACGATCGAATTGATCAGAAAGTCAGATTTATAGTAGTTTTCATCTGGTTAACAGTTGTGGTAGTAGCGCTGTCATTAGCATAGCGATCTTGAATACATTAATTAGCGAGTTGTCTGACTAATTATACAACTGGTGTCAATTCTTGTTACCTAGCAACGTTAACCAATTGTATATGTATTGAAACACGTTGTCCTATATCACCATAACGTTAAATAAGACAAACAGGCGTGTGACATGCGTAGAAAAATATTTTTGCACGAGCAAATAAAGCAGTACAGATGGCGCCCAGATGTAGAAGTGATTTTTTTTTAAAAAGAGAGAGAGAGAGATAAAATTATTATTCAGTTGCTGCATGAAAGACAAAACGTGTATTTTGAATGTTTACAAACATGTGTAAAATCTCCCGCTCCCTCCAAACTGTAACATGGGAGTGGCCAAGCACGCCTTTCAAACTGCTCTTCCTCCCTTTATTCATTTTCATACAACACCAACGTCCTGCTCTCTCCAAACTCAAACACAGCCTTAAATTACTGCACTGGGATTCAGCAGTTTAAATAGTGAATAGTCATTTAAGTCATTTTGGTTAAGGGCAATTCCATACAAATGTCAAGTTTCTCAGTGAAAAGGTACCTTCAGGCCTATTTATAGTTCTTGGGTCTTTTTTGTTTTGTTCTGTTCATGGTAGTTCAGTAGCCATTGTGGTCTGTTTCATCAGTGTATTGTATCACATTTGAAGCTTTTCCTCTTAATACTTGTTCCTTAAGGCGAGGCATTACACTACTTTTACAGAAAAGTTTGTGGGATATAGTTTTGTTGTTTAAAATAATTTAAAACCTTTATATTCAGTATAAAACATGAACGTAAATCCAATAATAAATTATGGGAAATTAATCTGCAGTATCCTTCTAATAAGTAATGAATGAACATGTAACATTTCCTGAATCTCCAAGCTGAGATCTATCTGACTATAGAATAAAAAAAGTTTTGAGGAAACATGGTTTTAACAGTTTAATACAAATGCTATTTTGTGTATTTTCTACTCTAGTTAGTGTAGTTAGTTATCATAATGACAAATCATTCATGAAAGTTGCTACGTTTCAGATAATGTAGTGATTGTGAGTGGACAAAACACTTTTTTTTTTTTTTTCTTCATATTTTTATTACTTCAGTTTTCGAAAACATGTTGTAGATGTACATTATGCAGAAAAATCTGAAAAATAATTAGCATGACCAAAATTTCTGCCTGTACTTAAAAAAAAAAAAAAAGAAAAGAAAACTATATGTAAGTACTGAACAAAAACACTTAAAATGCCTTGCATTAAAACTCTAATTTAATTAAATTGAACTCTTTTTAAAATTTAAATTCTAGGTCTTTGTGTGCGTTTGTATTTTAATAATTAATTGCTGTTGAGGGATTTTTTTTTAACCATCTACACTGTCCTGTTTTCAACAAAGGGATGAAGGGAACAAAGAGGTTTTTTTTTTTTTTTTTTTTTTTAACTTTCATTTGCTTTTTTGTATCGTTATTCACAGTGTTTCATAAATAACAAATGAAACTAATAGAAAGTTAGGAGTGGTTTCAATGAGACTGGGAAATTATGATAAATAATAAAAATCTATTAAGATTAAACAAAGCGTGCATAAGTTAAAAAAGAGCATCACTAAAATCCTTCAGTTATAAAAAACCTACATTAATTTCATATTAATTATTTCCCATTAAAATAAAATCAAATGGATATACATGAATTTACATAAAAACAGCTTTCAAAGGCGTGGGCATGAATCAGTAACAAAAGAACCCTTTCAAACAAATTAGCTAATATTAATTTAAAATGGATCAGACTACGGATTTTCTTGTACGTCATTCCACTGGCAAGGATACATTATAAATACAAAACGATTTTCTCACTACAGTGTTATTTAGAAATGAGAAAGTTGCATACAGATTACTAATAAAGGCTAATGTCATCAGTATGACTGATGCTAGAGTCTAGATTATCTCATTCTTAGTTTATTCCTCATTATTATTTCATTTATACAACAGTTAAAGACAACTAAAATAAAGTAAATAATACTTTCCACTTAAAAGGCCAAAATTCTTGTTTTTCTCTAATCTTCCATCATAATACACTGACCTTTGCCTGTCTCTGATCAGCTTTTACTTTTTGACCATGTCTTCATACTGCAGTGTGGAGAAATATTTAATGGGTTTAGAGTGTTCTAAGGATTCATTGCAAATTTTATCAAATTTCGAATTACTTTGTAATTATTAAAAGATAAAAATTGTTATATGATATCATAATAGCAGCGATGTGTCTGTGTTTTTGTCTCCGTGTCTGTGATTTTTATCTCCTAACCTTTTTATTTAAGGTGACTGGGATTAAGTCTCTGTATGAGGCAGAACTGGCGGATGCCAGACGTGTCCTTGACGAGACTGCAAGAGAGAGAGCAAAACTCCAGATCGATCTAGGCAAGGTCAACTCTGAGCTTGAGGAAGTCACTAAGAGGTAAGTTATAATGATTTAGGATCGGTGTCCTGCAAACAATGCCATCAAACAGATACAAGCTCCCAGGAGTTCTGTGTGTTTAAATGGCTGTTGTCTGCTGTGTATACATTGTACTTTATGCAATTTTTACCCCAACCGAAGCCATTGTTTATAATTCTGTGCTGGTACTGCACATTTTCTTTGGCATTCAGATTCAACAATTCACATGGAAATAAAGAAGCATGTGAAGGATGCTTTCCTGCCTCTGAATCTTGTTTTAGGCCAGTTGGAATCTAGTAGTAAGAGACAACTGAAAACTATGATTTTCTGCTTTTTCAGCTAAAGCAGAGGTCAGATCATGCATGAATAAAATTCACCTGGTAGATAAGTCAGTTCACTGAAAGGAAAAGGACCCGGGGCATGAAAAAATGCACATTTGCTTTCAAAAGCCTTAATCTTAAGAGCCAATAGAAAACAATTGAACTATGGCCTCTTTGGTTAAAAAAAAAAACAAATGGAGGAGATGCTTATTATTTAATATTATTTTCTCACTGATTTCTTACTGTTCCTTGGTGCATATCTGTAAAAACTGCCATGTTTTCCACCAACACATGGTTGGGTTTTTTGTGGTAAATTCTGTTTGCTAGGATTTTCTTGTTAGTAATGTTGGCACCTTCGCATGTATGATGGTCTGGCAGACACTGACAAATGCACCAGCGCTCCCCAATGAAGGATAGACTAAGTTTTGTTCAGCATAAATTCAGCGGGGAAAAAATCTCCACCCACAACTTCACCACGTGCGTTTTGCTCTTTGCTGTAACAGCTGCAGACACCCCTATGTTCATTTTATCACCATCTCCTAGTAATGGGAAGGTGTTTTTTTTTTTTGTTTGTTTGTTTGAGCTCGCTGTGGTAAGGTGTGATCCCAAGTCATTTAGTGTGTGTTTCATGAATTTGCAGTCACCATTTACAAAAAAAGAAGGGTGCAATTCCCAGTCTTTTCATATCCTCTCAGAAACTGCATAGTATATTGAAGGTTTAAACTGCAGTTGCTAGGATTTATCTCTTCCCTTCAGTCTCATGCTCTCCATACAAATCTCTCTGTGCGGTGTGAGAAAAGATGGTGGATGAGAGCAGCGGTGGTTTTGTTCCATACAAGTAGTTTTAGACCTGATTCAAGATAAAGAAACATGTCATCGTCTACACTGTTTGAATGAGTGAGGTGTGAAACTGCTTATGCCAAATTCATACTACACGGAGTTCTTCGCCGAATTCTAATTTTGGGTATCTGCATCAATCAGATCAGGCTCCATCAAGGCAGTGTCATGTGATGGACAGCTCTTGATCCAAAGCAGAATTTGGGGATCAGGCAGTGTAGTGTCCACTAGGCATTTGTTAGATCAAAGATCAGCACCCACAACTTTTATAGACTTTAGTTGTTTGGTGGTGAATTACCACTTGTGAGGTAAGTCGAATGCAGCATTATATTTTACGTGAACTTGTTTATCATATCTCTGAAGTGGTATTTCTACCTTTGTTTGCTATGCAGTGTTAGGGAGTATCACAGGCTGTAGAAGGTGTTTATCAAGTTAAGAAGGCTGTATTTGCTTCATATTGGTTTAAAATCTTGAGGAGCATTCATACATTTTTAAAATAAAAACATTTCAATACGGGTTCAGGTTAACTTTGTTATTCAGGTTAACTTTGTTTTGTGAAACAAAGTTAACCTGAATAACAAAGTTAACCTGAATAAACACAAAATACAGTTTTTAATTGATATTTATTTATTGAAGAAAAAAAGTTATCCAATACCAACTGAGCCTGTGTGCAAATGTATTTGCCCCGTAGTTACTAATTTCCCAAATCTATGAAACTGCATTCATAATGGGGTTCAGCTGGACTAGACGCAACCAGGCCTGATTACTGCAAACCCTGTTCAATCAAATCAACACTTAAATAGAACTTTTTCAACAGCATGAAGTTGGTTAAAAGGTCTTACCCAGTAACACACTATGCCAAAGTTGAAAGAAATTCCAGGAACAATGAGGAAGAAGGTGATTGAAATACATCAGTCTGGGGGTTACAAAGCTATTTCAAAGGCTCTGAGACTCCAAAGAACCACAGTGAGAGCCATTATCTCCAAATGGAAAAACTCGGCACAGTAGTGAACCTTCCCAGAAGTGTCCGACCTTCCAAAATTCATTCAAGAGCACAGCAACTACTCATCCAAGAAGTCAGAAAAGAGCCAAGGACATCAAAGGACCTTCAGGCCTCTCTTGCATCAATAAAGGTCACTGTTCATGACTCCACTTTCAGAAAGATACTGGGCAAAAATGGCATCCATGGAAGAGTGGCGAGGTGAAAACCACTGCTAACCGAGAAGAACATTGAGGCTCATCAGAATTTTGCCAAAACACACCTTGATGATCCTCAAAACTTTTGGGAGAATGTTCTGTGGACTGATGAGTCAAAAGTGGAACTGTTTGGAAGACAGGGGTCCTGTTACATCTGGCGTAAACCAAACACAGAATTCCACGAAAAGACATTGCTGCTTCAGGGCCTGGGCAACTTGCAATAAATGAGGGAAACATGAATTCTGCTCTCTACAAGAAAATCCTAAAGGATAATGTCCGGTCTTCAGTCCGTGAGTTGAAACCCGTGCGCAACTAGATTATGCAGCAAGATAATGATCCAAAGCATAAATCTTAATCCTAGAAGTAAGTGAAAGTCTGATCTCCAGTTATCGGAAGTGTTCGGTTGCAGTTATTGCTGCTGAAGGTGGCACACTCAGGTTGCCTATATTTTATGTAATATTTCATTTGAAGATCTAAAACTATTTAATATGAGATATACACAAAAACAGAAGAAATACTTTTTCACAGCACCGTACATGCATCTCGATTTTAACAATTTGGAAATCGTGTTAAAACATTAATTTGAATTAATCATGAAAATCTCCCAGCACTACTGCCACCTGTCATTTTTAGAAACCAGTTCATTTCACTTGCCTGATTCCCCCCACCCCGGGCCCATTTTGGTCTCGCTTGTTTGCTTTGGTTTACCCTCGTTGCTAGTTAACACAAGTGAACAGGAAGTCTGTGGCTTTGTGCCTATGAACATTTGCATGATGCTTTGACCACAAGGGAAATGCCATTTGTCTATTCTACACTTAAAAATGCTTTCTTTTTTTTGTTTACTGGATTGATTTTACTAGACTGCATTTTACATGGCCAACACTAGAGTACTATTTTTGTGTGTGATTCCTGGCCTGTATTTTCTAGTCCGTACAGGTTTTCACATAATTCTGGTTGTGATTGTTTAGGCCAAAAATGCTTGATTTTGCTGCGGCTTTTTTCAAAATTTGCAATGCAATTTGCAGTGTTTTTTTTTGGGGGGGGGGGTTGCGCTTTTGTTTGCAGATAACTACTTGAATTGGTAAAATTGCAACTGTGCGCAATTGTTTTGCATGCTCATTTGCAACGAAGTTTGTAGGTAAATGACTTTTTTTTTTTAGCTGTACTCGTTCGACATATGCGAATTGAAGAGGGCTTTGGCTGAATGCGCTTTGTGGTGATGTCACATGATGCGTCTTGGCCCAAATCTCTGGAATATCTGAGGTGATTTTAAAAAATTGCAAGCTCCTCTGATTATTGCAGAGTTTCCTTGATTTCTGCGGTTGCGAAATCCTGGAGGGACTGA
Organism: Cranoglanis bouderius; assembly: GCA_023630585.1. Classification (NCBI taxonomy): domain Eukaryota; kingdom Metazoa; phylum Chordata; class Actinopteri; order Siluriformes; family Cranoglanididae; genus Cranoglanis; species Cranoglanis bouderius. The sequence goes on from CM042553.1 coordinate 16,619,175, forward strand.
TTTTCATTTTTGGAACTAATCCTGCTCTTCTAAAATACTGTATTATATGTCAACTATGTATATACTGTACATAATATCACTAGGCTACTACGCAGAGTTTCTCGCTGTTCTTCATAGTGGCCTTTTCTGTTGGTATTAGGTAGCTGATTTACACAGGTAGCTGTTTTGTGTTTTGCAGCTATAAGAAGAGGGATGGTGACCTGGCTTTAGCTCAGGCACGTATCAAGGAGCTGGAGTCTCAGTATAACCAGAGCGAAGCATCAGTTGCTACAGCTCTCAGTGAGAACGCAGCTCTCTGTGCCGAGATCACTGACCTGAAGAACCAGCTAGCTAAGGTTAGTCTTCTTACTTTACTTCACTTATTTTACTTTTCCTTATACAACAAGTTCATTCCTTTAGCGAGGAATGTTTAAGATCGGTTTTCACTGAGTCGTTGGTCTCTTTCAGGCTGAGGATGCTCATGCTGTCGCTAAAAAGCAGCTGGAGGCCGAAACACTGATGCGAGTGGATGTGGAGAACCGCTGCCAAAGCCTGTCTGAGGAACTTGAGTTTAGGAAGAGCATGTTTGAGGAGGTGGGTGTTCGCTTTCCTTCTTTGTGTTAGTAGGTAATAGGGGCAGTCTCTGTTTTTAGAGCCCATTTAAACATCAGTGGTTCTCAAACCTTTTGTAGTCAGAGACCCCTTTACACAGACCCTTTATATAGACCCCCCTCAATATGCCATTAACATTATTTAAATGTGTCCAGTTATATTTTTGTCTATTTACTTGAGCTATTTATTTGTTGCTTCATGGAATCGTGGGGGTCCATGAACCCCACTTTGAGAACTAATTTCCTGGTTGGCAAAAACTTAAACAGAATTCTGAAATAAAGAAACAAACCAAAAACAAAAGCCAAAAAAGTATCAAAACACTAGTTATTTCAACAAAGTACACCTTTAATAAATAAGCATGCATAATTATCATTTGCTGACTTTTTGTAAACTCTTTGAGGCTTTACCAAGGTGTTTGATGGGGGGGGGGGGAAACAAAACAATGAATTGTTCTGCATTTTATGCTTTATGCTTTTCTGCTTTTGCATTTTACTTCAGTTACATCCAAGACAATGCTAACATGTTTCATAAGTTAGTCTAAAAGATATTGTGGAGATAACCTAAGTTCAAGCATTTGCATTCTGTGTTTTATGTAGGAGGTGCGTGGGACGAGGAAGCGCCATGAGAAGCGGACGGTGGAGGTGGACAGCGGAGCTAAGCAGGAGTATGAATACAAACTGGCCCAGGCTCTGCAAGACCTCCGCAAGGAGCATGAAGATCAGGTCAATCTCTACAAGACTGAGCTCGAGCATACCTTCCAGGCTAAGGTACTGCATTCTGTTATTTTTTTCTTGGTCTCATTAATATTACACACAAAGTAGAAAAATGCTGGTTGGCTGTGTGGATTTTTTTGTAATTGTGTCATAGCTGGACATGTCGATCCTGTTTTAATGCTGCTCTGGGGTGTTTGATCAGATATAGAGTTCCTCTTTTCTGTGTCTCTGTGTAGCTGGACAATGCCAAGGTGTCCTCTGACCTCAATGATAAGGCAGTGAGCACAGCACGGGAGGAGCTGCAGGAGGCTCGTGTCAGGATTGAGGGGCTGACTTATCAGCTCTCTGCACTCCAGAAACAGGTAGAACATCCCTCTCACACCTACTGCCTATTTATCAGCTTGTAACAGCTTCAACCTGTCCTTAGTTTGCAACCTGTGAGGTGCAGTAATGAAAAGTTTGTCCTTAACCTAATTTCAGAACAGTGGGCCAGTAGACCATTCAAGTTGCACAAATTAATTGTGTCTTGCATTTTATTTATGCTTATGAATGACACTTAATTGAAAACCATGCACATACCCTGTATTTGAGTGTGACAATATGAAAGGATTATGTGTGAGTACATGTCCTCACATTTTCAATGCTGACAAGTTACAACTACCAGCTCAGGGCCTTTTTCTTGGCTCAGGGTGACCAAATATAGCACAAAGGTTTGGAATCTTGCCTGATTTAGCAGTGTTGAAAAAGCTGATGGTAATCACTGCATGAGAAGATTACAGAATTTTTTTAAAACCTAAATACAGGTTCTTAATTATCTGGTTTTGTTGGGTAGGGGATTGGGACAGCACAAAAAATGTGAAACATCTGGGTAAAGGGTGGAGGCATTACATTTTACATTTGCTCATTTTGCAGACACTTTTATCCAAAGCAACTTACACTTAAGACAGGATGTAACAGAGTACTCGGTAGTTTTGTTCAAGACCCAACACTAGCAGTTTGGTAGTGCTGGGATTTGAACGCGTCACCTTCATTAGCCCAATGCCTTAACCACTGAGCTCTCACTTTTCTTTTTTTATTAGAATTTAAATGATTTGGTGAGGCTCTGTGTCCAAGGCAGTTCAAATGAAGACCATTTATCGGTCATGAACAGCAGGTCTTCCATTCTCTTGCACAAAAAACTTGACATGATAACTTGCAGGTCTCTTGCTTAAATATCAGACACCTCATTTGAGACGCCTGGTCTCTTGTGTACACTTTGTTGGTCACTTTCTTTATCTGCACTTTTCCCTCTTCAGTGCAAAATGATGTTTGTGTGCACTGCACCTTGCAGGCAGCAGCAGCAGAGGAGCGCATGCGTGAGCTGGAGGACTTACTGAACAGCGAGCGTGATAAACACCGCAGAATAGTGGACGGCAAGGAACGGGAGATGGCCGAGATGAGGGACCGCATGCAGATGCAGCTCAACGAGTATCAAGAGCTGCTGGATGTAAAGCTGGCCTTGGACATGGAGATCAACGCCTACAGGAAGCTGCTGGAGGGAGAGGAGGACAGGTGAGCAAAATACAGTGGCTGTACAAAGTCTACATACCTTTGTTAAAATTGCAGGTTTTTGTGATGTAAAAAAAATGAAACCAACATAAATCATGTCATATCTTCTCACCTTTAATGTGATAAAGCAACCAACAAAATTCAGGTGATAAACATTTTAGGGGGGAAAAATAACAAACTTAACCTGGTTGCACAAGTGTGCACACCCTTTAACCAATAGTTTGTTAAAGCACTTTTTGCTTGTAATACAGCACTGTCTTTTTGGGTAAGAGTCTACCAACTTTGCACATCTTAATTTGGCATTTGTATTCCACTCTTCCTTGCAAAAATGCTCCAGATCTGTCATTATGAGGGGATCTCCTGTGCTCAGTTCCCCTCCCCCCCCGTTCTCACATACCTGCATGTTCCTGACATACCTGAAGATTCTGTCATCTGTGCACACTAATTAATCCATCTAGTAACAATCGTTGTACAGTCATTCAGATCATGCCTTGGCTCATGTGTGTAGTGCGGTATTTGGACCCGGAACGTGTAGTGTACGCAATAGTTGCAGCATCGAGGCTTATCACTGTGAAGTGCTTTTCATTTAAACATAGCCTACATACCACATCAAAACCTTTATTTTGTGAAAGTCAATTTTCTTTCTCAGGTTGTTGAACCTACTTGTCCTTGTATTGTACTGGCAACAACAAAAGAAAGCAATACACCCGATCCAAAATCTGCTAATCTTGTTGGGTATATGATTTGGTTTTTTTTTTTAGGTTAAATGCATAAGGGGTGTTGCTGTGCTTAGTACTAAACTCTACAGCAGAAGGGTTGGTACGCTTTATCTAATTTGCAGCAGAAGGAGTGGGTACGCTTTATCTAATAGTTGTAATCCCTCGAAAGAATTCTAAAGTTCTCATCCAGGATGAGAGCAAGTGGTTCAGATCATTCCAGACATTTTAGCTTATTTGTGCACATTCAGACAAAATTAAACATGACTGTCAGTCAGTTATTTAAGCATGAACACATTTCCCAAGTCATGTTTATGGGAATGAAACAAGTCTTGATTAATATATTTCTAGCTCATTTGTCTCACAGGATGTCAGTTTTGCTTTCCTCATATGCAGCCATACTTGTGTTTGTTTGTGTTTTTGTTTTTTTTTCCCTCTTATGTGAGCCAGATGATATCAGTGTGTCAGAGCAGTTGAATGTTGTCCTTTATGCTTGAGCAGAGTTCTGAAAGACTAGGGAGTGAGGGAAATTGGAGATGACTTTAGGCTACAGAGCTGCTGGAAATGATGAAAGAGGTAATCAGCTCACCTCACTCGAGGATACAGACCTGTAGATCAGTCAGAATTAAAAATGAAGGAAGGAAAGTACAGACACCACTGTACAAAATCACAGCACATTGTAACATCTGGACTTTAGAGCTACATGGTTATATGATGCACATGTGTCCTTCTAAAACAAATTTTCCCTTATAGATTTATATAATTGTTCATGTGGCTTAAAGCTGAAAAGAAACCTAAATCTGTGATGGCATCGTATTGATGTTAGTTTTGTCGTATGCTTCACAAAATGTGAATAATTGGTGATTATGCAACAAACATACTTCCAAGGTATGGAATGTACCTGCTTAATTCAGTTCCAGCATTACATATAATCTACATATATCATTTTCTGGAATGCGACTGGTGTGTAGTAATGTATTATTTTGTGGTGTGTAAGGTGTGTAGTGGGTGCAAGTGAAGCATGTGTAATGTCGTCCCTAGATGGCAGTGTTCTTCACCACATTGTGTTAGAACAGAATTGGCCCCAGGGTCTCCCAAAATGGTGTTTTATTTTTTATTGTAATTGCAGTCGCACCAATGCAACCATGAATCATGAAAAGGATTTAGTTTGCATCATGAATTTTAAAGTAGACAGACAACTCTAAACTGTATTTGTGTTTAAATCAAGTGTGTGTTCCTCCACAGACTGAAGCTGTCCCCCAGCCCCACCTCACGGGTCACTGTTTCCCGAAGCGTGGCCGCTAGCAGCAGCTCCTCCCGCTCATCCCGTGCTAAGAGGAAGCGTGTGGAGGTGGAACATGAGGCACCGAGCGCTCCCAGTTTTCGTGTTAGCCAGCAAGCCGAGGCAACAGGCTCAATCAGTATTGAGGAGCTCGACCTCGAGGGCAAGAGTGTCACCCTCAAAAATAACTCCAATAAGGTGCTGTACTTCTCACACTTAACATTTCGTAAAGCAGACTTGAGTTTTAGAAAGCCACTATATAATGTGTATATAAAAGCAAGGCTAAATCAGGTTGGCTAGAAAATGTGCAGTGGTGTAGGAAAACCTGTTGGGTGTTGCTGTGGCAGTTTTTTTTTTAAAGTAATATACTGTGACATCTCTACTTTAAATATAAATATATTTTTCCAAAATTATATGTGAATGGTTTTCTCGCGATTTGAGAAAAGCTAAGTAAATTTAAAATGTTTAAGTAACCCAATAATGACTTTAATAACAAATATAATCGACAGAACAGAACTGACTGAATTGGTCATAATAAGTGATAATTTCAGCACTGATGTTAGCAAGAGTAGAGGTCAGTCCAGTGACGCAAAATGATAGAAAGCATGTAGTATTCCAAACTAACTCTCTCTCTCTCTCTCTCTCTCTCTCTCTCTATCTATCTATCTATCTATCTATCTAATATATATGTATATAATATACGCGTCTGTAAAGGGTTTTCTGAGGCAGCCACACATATGAGGGCAACTCAAGTAAACGTGCAACATAAATTAGAGAAACAGTACATTAAATTTGTAGTTGCAGTAAAAATGTACTACTGATCCAGTTTCTCAATATCCCCTTCTACTGCTACCTTAAACCTGATGCACTTTTGTGCACCTATTTGTTATAGACAATGCAAGTGGGGGGAAAAAAAACATTCATGTTATTAGTTAATAGGAGTTTGGGGTTCAGGAATGCAGTTACTGCAGACATGGAATGTTTAAAGTGTCTGCCATCTGGATATTAAAGCGTAAAAAGCTTCAGATGATATTGACTCAATGTCCAAGTCCAAGAGACCAACTTCATTTTTCATCACAGGAACAATTAGCTGATTTTACAAGTTGCTTGGTTTAGTTTCCCTACTGTTCCTTATTAAATAATGTTAATGTGGCTCCACTAATAAAACTCTGCAATACTGTTTATTCCGATATATTTTTTGCAATACCAGTAAATTGCAATAAAATATTTTATTGAGCAGTGTTTTCATGTCTTCTCTTTCAGGATCAGTCTCTGGGTAGTTGGCGGCTAAAGAGGCGAGTTGGAGAGGGAGACGAGATAGCCTACAAATTCAGCCCTAAGTTTGTCCTTAAAGCAGGACAGACTGTTACAGTAAGAGGATTTTACTTTTTTCCAGCTACCTTTTTTTGTGCAGTGTTGTATATTTTATTAAATTTGAATCGCCATTAGGATTGGCAATTCAGCAAAGGGTAAATCAAGTAATCCAACAAATAACTACATATTTTTAAAATGTTCTTTATTAAAGGCAGGTTCATTTGGGGGTAACAGTTGCATCTGTAGATAAAAGAATGAATAAATGTGAACAGTGTTATTAACTGCAAGACTACTGTGCTACAAGTGCCTAATTAAAAGTGATTAAGATCTCACAGTTTTAGATTGGTTCCAATAAATAGTCACAAACGTTTCTTAGTTCACTTCTTAGAGAGTCTATAGAAGGAGAGGATCTGCTTAGTTACTGACCGCAGACTGATAGCACCTAGAAAAGAGGTGAACTGTCTTTCGATGGAAGAGAGAGATGATGCTTCACAGAGGCTCTGTTTAAGCAAAGACTTGTCACCCATGGAAAAGTCTAAATCTGGGAACCACAGCTGAATTGGAATTACAGATCAAATGGTGTGTGTGTGTGTGTGTGTGTGTGTGTTACACATACATACATACATACATACATACATACATACATACACACATACACAGTATCTGTTACTTAGATATCCTCATTTTACAGATTTGAAACTGAGCCTATTGTGTGTTTATCTTTGGTTGAAGTTTGGTTTTGCTGTTGTGCACAGGTGTGGGCTGCAGATGCGGGCGTGGCTCATAGTCCTCCCTCTGATCTGCTGTGGAAGAGTCAGAGCAGCTGGGGCAGTGGAGATGAAACTGTCACCCTGCTGGTCAATTCAGATGGAGAGGTACACACAACTGTGTGCTTTGTATTTTTTTAAATGGTTCTGTATTCTAGATCAGGGGTTTTCAAACTTTTTGGCCATTCACCCCTTCTTTGTTTGTTTAGGGAGATATAATGATCTCGATATTGTGATAAATTGTCACAGTATGCTTTTCTGATACATCATGGCTATCATATGTTTTAGTAAAATTTTGAATTTTATTTATGTATTTTTTTTGTTTGTTTGTTTATTTTTAAAAACTGAAGTAGTTTCAGAAAAACCTATACATCTAGATACTTATCGTGTATCATTGAAATGCCTTCAGGACTCGTGAAATGATCATTTCTGTCATAGCCCTGCCCTAGTTTGAGCTTGCGCCCCACCCTCATTCTCAAACTCATAATATAGCATATCACACTGAAAAGCAATGTTCTCTCTTTTTTTTTTTTTTAAAGAAATTTTTTTTATTGATCATATTTTGGTTGAGGTTTTTAGTGAATTAAATGCTGAATGCACGACAGAGACTTTCAATTACATTTCCATCAAGGAGTGTACAGGAATCATGCCCCGCAGAAATGTAATCACTCGAGGGTGTTTGTTACGGTGTCTCAGTTAGTTACTGCTAACTTTCAAAATACAGATTAAAATGCATTTCTTGGCTCAGTATGCCCCTTTTCATCTTGTAATGACATTAATAAATACTGACCGTGTAAGAGGTTTTGTGGAAATGCAATTTTCAAAAATATCGTTTAGTAAAAAATCTGTCGTATCCTCTGGGGAAAAGGATTTTTTTGCACCTTTATTTTGCGTATTAAGTGAGTTCTGATCAAGTTTTAAATGCAGAACAATAAAATATAGATATTGTGTCTGAGAAGTGACACTTACGGGGGTTTTTGGTGAGTTATTCAGTTTCTAGGTATAGCTTACAATCATTTTATTTTCATGTGACCCACTAATGAAAGAACAGCTAGGGGATTTGATTTTGTTTCCTTCTAGTTTTTGTTTATATATAATATAATATATATATATATCTCAACACTTTGATACACTTTAAGACACTTTTATACAAATTTACCTCCTCAAAACAGCAAACTCTTTAGTCAGTGTAATAGATGTAACAAGCTACTAGGTCTGTATATTGACTGATCTAAAGCAAATACTACTGTTGTGTATGTACAGCATAGCACATTTAATGAAGTGCAACTTTGTTTACTGCTGATGTGAGCAGCCATGTTCATGACATCACTCGCTGAACTCCTAATTGAGAAGACTGCCCTGAGTTCAGTAGGATTTTTGAGTTGAGGGGACGCTTTCTTTGGCTTTTCCTGGTCAGAGGTTGGGAATTACAGTTTATGACCTCAAGTTCAACACTGCATAATATTCGGGGGTGTGGTTATGATTGTACTTCAGGGATCCTGGGTGAAGTTGCCCCTGAACGCTGACCAAATAAACCTAACCGCAATGTTCAGAAAAGCAGAGAAATGGCAAAATGTGACTTTTTATAGAGAAATGGTGTTTTATGCTTTTGTGTCTCATGTAAACAAATGTATTGCTTATTCACGGAGATTACTAGTGTTATAGCTGAACCCCCTCTGGATGAATAATGAATTGTTAATGATTACTGTAGTCATGCGCTTTGACTTTATAGTGTAATCTTGTGCAATCTCATGCAACCCTTGACAAGCACTCATGCCTCTTCACACAGGTTGAAACGCCCTGTTCTACATGCTCAAAGCTGTGTAGTTCATTGTTTTTCCCAGTCCTGAAGTACTACCACAATTAAGTGCTTACTGGGTTTTTTGGGTTTTTTTTTCTAACACCTGAAATGAAGCGCTCTGGATTTAGCTAGTAAGTGCTTCAGGACTGAAGTTAAACATTAAAGCTTCTCTTGGAGAAATAACATGGGTACCCCTCAGCCTATTTACAGACTTATTAAAATTCATTTAAATCCGGAATGAAATGGTTGCATAGTTTATTCATGAGGTAGGAAATGCCACGGATTAAAATCATGTAAATCATGTTTGGTTCTGCAGGAGGTGGCAAAGCGAATGGTCACCAAAAGCGTGGTAGAGATGGAGAACGGAGATGACGAGAATGGAGATTTTGGAAATGAAGATCTGTTCCACCAGCAGGTGAGCTGCATTTACACTCACTGGTCACTTTAATATGAACACCTGTATACCTGCTAATTTATGCAGTTTTCCAATCAGCCAATCATGTGGCTATAGAGTTACTATAGACTTCATGTCAGCTAAGACCAGTCTGGTGATTCTCCTCTGATTAAGGTCACAGAGATCACACTTTCTTCATTCTGATGTTTGATGTGAACATTAATTGAAGCACTTGACCTGTATCTGTATGAATTGGATTGCACTTCTGCCACATTATTGGCTGATTTAGATAACTGCATGAATGTACAGGTGTTCCTATCAACGTGGACAGTGACTGTATGTGCCAGTTATTGCAGTATTTGTTTCATTATTATATTTTATTGGAGTTACTTGACTGTACCGTTTAGTGATTTTCACATTTTTCATTTTCAGGGAGATCCGAAGACCCGATCCAGAGAATGTGCTGTCATGTGAGGGAGCTTCATTCACCACAGTATTTTCTCCCTGATTGTTCCCTCAGAGCCACTAATTTTTGTATTCTTCAATCACAAATTCTTAAAATCGTTCCTTCCCTTCCTGCCAGAATGTTGCTGGCATACAGTTTTTACAGACCTTGTTTTTTAAAGCCAGGTAACCATGAACTGTGCATCAAAGAATGTTTTTTTAAATTGCAGTCTATCCAAATGTTTTTCTTTATTTGTCTTTTCAACAAGCATCAAATGGAAGTTGGGCAGCTTCCAAATACATGCCTCACCTCCCCGTAATAGAGGTCTTCACAATATAACAGCAGGAAATTACTTGATGTAATGTAAAAAAAAAATTTTTAAAAAGTGTAGTAGAAGGTAAAAGATCTACATGGTGATGCAGTAATGTGTCACCAAATGGTTGGTTAGGTAGGATGAGAAATGTTTTGAGACGCTTCGCTTCATCATGCAGTTTACTCTATGTTGAAACTGACAGCTGCCGCTTAGCTTGTGTATTTTCATTTTCCGCATCGTCGTACAGATAAACAGGGTGGAAAAGGAATGATGGGAGAATAGTCATCATTTCTGTGAAACACCAGTTTTGTTTTGTTTTTGCTTAAATAATAATGAGCAAAATCATGTGACACTGCTCATTGAAAGTGGATAATTGCAACTTTGGGCATTTTAGGAATCTCCCTAGTCTAATAGGGTGTTTTGCTTTGTTGTGGTTTTTTTATCCTATAACTGGGCAACTCTGAAATCATGCAAACTAATCCGCTTTTGTGCTGTCAGAGATTGGGAATCTCAGTAGGTCCGGGCTTCAGGCCCTCAACTGATGAGAACAGATAAAATATGTGTTACGAGTCAGCACATCACAGCTGAAGCTGATGGCTGAGAAGTGTTCAGAAAGTTCTGAATTGATTTTAATATTGAGCTGAATGTTGATCATAACATCCACTCATTTTAATCTTAACACACTCCAGTTCACAATGATTTTCAAGCAAATGTTTACATATGGAATGAAATACAGCAGGGTATGCTGTTATGAGAAAATGATCAGCGATCTGTTACCAGCCTGAATGGATTTTCCTAAAACAGCACACCCTAAAGTGTTTTATTCCTCTTAAACCAAAACCACAAAGTATCAACTCCGCTGTCCCATGGTGGGAAAACTGACTTTTACAAAGTACTGACACTGGAGACTCCTTCCATAGATGTTAAATGAAACATCTTACAGAAATTATTATTATTATTATTATTATTTTTTTTTTTTGACATTGTACATTTGTGGAGTGTCTGCCATACAAATCCCTGTGTAATTTGTGACCATGGAAAACTACCAGAGCTACTGCTAGAGAAAATAAATTGACACCGTCTGGCCAATCAGATTTGATCAGTCAAAACCCACGTAGTATAATGCAAAAACTCTTTCCCCAAGATATTATGAAATCTGCCAAATCGTGTGGAAGCGATGGTTAGATTTTTGTCATTGCTTAAGGTATAGTGCAGATTTTAAGCCACTGCCAAATCTTAAATGTTGGTACTTTTCCACCCTGTTCATTCAAATGCAGCTGTTATACATTATGATTTGTAAAAGCTCATCGTTATATATATATTTTTTTTTCATTATTGTAAATGTTAAAATGAGGTTTTTCAGACAATTAGTACACAGTTAATATTTTTCTACAGTTTTAATCCAAGGCTATGGGGCTGCAAATCAACCAACTGCTCTCAGCACCAGCTGTTGTGCACTGGCGGCAGTGAGGGAGGCTGAAATTAGCCAAATGTCCACCAGCACAATTTTAAAAATTGTATGTCATTTTAGAAGATGGCAAAAAGTTTGCAAAGCTAATTTCTCAGGATAGTTATAACCCTCTGAATTCATCCCCCGTGCACAGGAGGGAATCCCAGCGGTACTGAGGTGGACTTCATATGCATATATGAAAGCAAGATGAATTATTAAACGTGGTGTAAATTATTAGCTGCAGGTGATATCAGATGCAACCTTTTATCATTCTAATGTTGGCCTGGGGAGCTGGGTTTTTTTTAATTTTTTTATTTTATTATTAGGCTGCTCAGTAGAGTGCTTTTGCATATTAAATCATTTTAATGGGACTTTGGAAATCAGGTTTACATTTTTATTTTACAGTGTGTGTTACAATGTGTGTTCTTTTAAATTGAACCTGTGATCATGTGCTAAGAACACTGATTTAAGTGTCACTGTACAGATTTCATTAGGATGAGTGAACATGTATGCATTTGTTACAGGTCCTCTGAACTAATAAAATCAACACTTTTAGGTTTTTTATTTTTTAAACACTCCACATCTGTGAATAGAAATCTGAGCTTATTTTTTAGAACTTAACACTGTTGGCCAGAGACCTTTTTTTTTGTTTGTTTTTTTTCCCTCTTCAGGTTTTAATAGACATGACTGTGATGTGTAACAGATGACAAGCGCTTCCTGTGTTTTCTGCACAGAACTGCAGGATATTAGATACAGTAATGGTCTACTGTAAAGCTGATCTGAAATAGCAGTGATGAGCTACAGACTCATCAGTTAAGTTTGAATCAATTTAAAATGTGAAAGGAATGAAATTTGAATTGACGGGGGGGATGGCATCTGAGGAATGAACGCAGAGCAACAGGCCCAATTTCTCACAACTTTTTACTTGTGTGATTTGAATTGTTTTGTATGCATAATACAATAAATGTTTTGCATAGTATTATCAGATTTTTATCTTTTTCACTCAATCACTTTCACTAAGAGCTTTATTGTGGTCGGTATCATTATGGATTTGGAGCCTATCCTTGGAACACTGTGCATATGAGATGGTAATTCACCCTGGATTGGATGCCAATGCACCGTGCATGCGCAGACAGACACACACATTCAGACACACATTCACACCTAGGACCTGTCTTTAGGAAGTGGGAGGAAACCAGAGAACCATGAGGAAACCCACATGGACACAATCCATATGTTACATTGTGATGATAAGGTGGTGATCACAAGTAAAAACAGTAACTAGTTTTGTTTGGATGTTGTTATTAATAGGAGAGTAACATAATCCTACTGTATCTGAAATTCCACAAACAGGCTCTGACAGTTCCTCAACTTCAGCTACAGTCCCCTCTGAAACTATTGGAAGGCCAATTAATTTATTTTTTTTGCTGTAGACTGAAGACGGGTTGGAAATCAAAAGATGAATATGAGAAAAGAGTGCAGAATTTCAGCTTTTATTTCCTGGTGTTTATATGTAGATGTGTTAAACAACATAGAACATAGCACATTTTGTATCCGACCACCCAATTCGTGGGTGAGCAAAAATATTAGAGCATGTGACTGACGGGTGTTTCTTGTTACCGAGGTGTGTCCTGTTAGATTGACTGTTTAAGCAATAAATAGCTCTGAACATCTACGCTTGGTTTTAGCCTTCAGTTTCACCTGTGCATTTGTTGTTAAAAAGGATAAGCCAAAATGAAGATCAGAGAGCTGTGTATGGGAGAAAAGCAAGCCATTTTGAAGCTGGGAAAAGAGGGAAAATCAATCGGAGGCATTGCACAAACATTGGGCATAGCCAATACAACAATTTGGAATGCCTTGAAAAAGAAAGAAACCACTGGTGTACTGAGCAACAGACTGAATGGGTCAGCCAAGGAAAACAACAACAGCTGATGACAGAAACATTTATGAGAGCTGTGAAGGAAAACCCAAAAACAACAGTCAGTTCCACAGGGCAGGGGTGAAGGTGTCACAATCCACCCTTCACCATACCACCAGATGCAAACCACTCATCAGCAGAACTAAGATTAACCTCCACCAAAGTGATGGAAAGGCCAAAGTGTGGAGAAAGAAGGATCTGCTCATGATCCAAAGCTTATCTGTGAAACATGGTGGACCTTTCTCTGCCAATTTACAGAGAAATGCATTCAAATTAATCGGGAGGAACGTTATCATTCAGCAAGACAATGACCCAAAACACACTACCAACTCAGTAAAGGACTTCATCAGGGGAAAAGGTTGAAGGTTTTAGACTGACCAAGTCCTGACTGACCAGACCTTAATGCCATTGACTAGCATTTCACCTCTTGAAGAGGAGACTGAAGAGAGAAACCCCCCAAAACAAACAACAACTGAAAGACGCTGTGGTAAAAGCCTGGAAACGCATCACAAAAGAAGACCCCAACAATTTGGTGATGTCAGTGAGTCACAGGCATGATGCAGTCATTGCAAGCAAGGGATACACAACCAAATATTAAGTGTTATTTACTTTCATTTACTCCAAGACTTATCTGTTCCTATGTTTGCTCACCTAAAAATTGGGTGGTCTGATACAAAAGGTTCTGTTTTATGTTGTTTATCACGTCTAGATGTAAATAACAGAAAATAAAAGCTGAAATCCTAAACTCTCGTATCCATCTTTTAATCTCAAACCCAAATGCCTTTGGTGTATAGCACAGACAAATGAATTGGCCTTGCTGTTCCAATAGTTTTGGAGGGGACTGTACATCATTCAATCACTCTTTATACTCAAATAAAGATTGTGAGTTTTTTTTTTAATCCTGCATGCACATCCCTAGTTAATAAAGATAAGCACATGGATTATTCTTGGTCTCATGATCAATTTTCACATCACATTCTCCATGGTTTATTAATATTAATATCACAATGCTGTATTGTAAGGATTCAGGCTGCCAAATCTCCATGTGCTGAACAGAATTTTAAGATTCTCCAATAAGAATGTGCAATGCTGTGCTTAAACTGTGCCTTTCCATGGTAAGACAGACATTATCTCCTACAAAAAAGCAAAAAAAATAAATGTCTTATTTATATGTACAGTGTCCCTTTAAATGGTACGCAGCAGGCAGTGAAGATATTTAGAAGAAATCATGACAAGTTATTGGTAGCATAGATTGTCAGGGTGAGTTTGGTTATTTGTGTAGGGAAGTTGTTTCTGTTAATCCAGGTATTTATCCATAGTGCTTCTCTCTAGATAAACATTTATGGCATTTGGCAGACACCCTTATCCTGAGCAACTTACAATTATCTCATTTATACAACTGAGCAGTTTGAGGGTTAAGGGCCTTGCTCAAGTGGCAGCTTGGTGGTGCTGGGATTTCAACTCGCAAACTTCCAATCAGAAGGTCAACATCTTAACCACTGAGCTACCACTTCCCTAAACATCACATAGATGGTGTGCGTGTGTGTGCGCTTATTTGTACAATGGAAACTGATTGCCTGTTCGTGAGTTGAATATCATCATCGCTCTTATCACAGCGGTTTAGCAAAGCTCCTCAAGACTGCAGTGTTGATTTCTTTTGGTAATTTTAACACATCAACCGGTTATCATGGGAAGTTGAATATTCTTGCAGTGGCACAGGCTTTGCTTTAAGAATGTCTCTCTCAAAATGAACAAACGAAAAAAACTCCTGTACTCGCTACACCGTTTTTGTCATTGGACTTCACTGCCTCCTCTCATCTAGTCGTCTAACCGCCAAATCAGACTCATTACAGCTCCATCACTTTCCTCTCACACTTGAGTCTTGCAAACATTTCACTGTTTCCTCTGGTGGAGCCATGCATATTACATGTGTTCTTCTTCGCAGCCATTCAAATTCTGTTCATACGCTCTGACCAGCTGCCAGCAGACGCTCAACGCCTGACTTTCCTTTCGGAATACCTTGGCAGGTACAGATCTCGATCTCTGAGTCTCAGTGGAGCTGAACATCGTCAATTGTATCATGCATGTTGCAGCGTCTATTTTCCATCATTATAATCAGTTTGCAGTGTTCGCCTTTCCAAGTCATTCAGAGTCTGAATGGGACGTGATTCTGTGCTTGGAACATCATCTTAGGTTCTGTTTTAATATGTACAGCTGTCCAGTACAGTACAACTGACCAACTGCCAGCACCATACTCGCCCACTGCCCGCTTTCATCTAGTGTGTGTGCAGACAAAACTCAATAGCACAGACACATCACTACTCCCACAGGCTCCTTTCTCCAGCCCTTTGCCCTACAAGGTCAGTGACATGCAAGAGCTAATTATTGTTTAGACTGTTTCTGCATCTGGTTCTGAAACAGAGTTCAAAACTTCTCTTAGATGTTTTGTTTACCAGTAGTGAAAGTGTAAAATCCATGAGCGGATTTTTAATAGGGATGCATCAATCTGATATTCATAAAGATGCTTCAGTACCAGGTGACACTTTGTGCCTTAAGCGTGATGTAGATTGTATGGCTAATAAACAAGGTGGAATACATGAGCCTGCAGAGGAATATCAGCAAGCGTGAAACATGAAAGCAATGTGCCGTAAATTGTGCTCACGAAGGTATTCGAGGGAGGTATACAGTGAGCAAGCGTGCAGAGAAATGTTGCATGTGTGAGAGAGAGAGAGAGAGAGAGAGAGAGAGCACATCATTTCTGTGAGCACTGAGCCACAGACGCTTCCTTTCCTTTTCAAGATACAATTTACGGCGCTCCTTTTTAATGACCACGCTCGCCGATGCCGCTCAGTGTGCGCAGGTCTGCTGTCCTCGTACTCGCTATTAAAGATACCGTATTAACACCATAACATCTCAAACATAAAGCACACTGTGTTCATGGCCACAATCAACACAGAGCTGAATAAAATGTTCCTTGTCGCTCCCGATTGTGTAATACAAAGTACTCACAAAACATGAACTTGTGCATGTTCTAAAAAACAACTGCTATCGGTGCATCCCTAGTTTTAATTTATGCATTAATAAAGGCCCACCATCCTAAACAAATCGTCTCTGAAGAGGTCTAATGATTCATTGGAAATGGATTAATCTCATGCTAGGGTTCCTTGTAAACTACAAACCAGCAAACAATATGGGCGTTATCAGCAGCTGTGTGAGGCACGACATGTGTACGAGTGTGTACCGCTGTTCATTAAGCTCTCAGGCTAGCGGAGCTGCAGCGTGGGTGAGATAACGCTCTTAAATGAGTTTGTGGCTGCCTTCCTCATCAGCTTTGCCCTTGAGCCCTGGATCATCCTGCCACGATTTAAACTGCAGCGCAGCCTAAAGTGGAAGTGTGTTGACACTGTACCCTGCTCCCAGCTCTTTAATGAGTCTCTTTCTGTTTTGTCTTCACCCACAAACTAACAAAGAGAATACTAAAGGTGGCTGTGAAGACGCTAGCTATGTTTGATTTCTAGCTACGTTATGAGGATAGGCTACTGGTAGTAGGCCTACATCATCATCGAGCTCAAAAAGGAAAAGAGATCACAAATTATAGCAGCGCTCTTAACACGGTGCTGTGGCCGTGACAATCACCTTGGTAAGGGTTTTGAGGATTTTTGACCTGCTTTCCTATTTCGTCAAGACTCTACACACAAGATAACCATTCAGAAATCTGGCCTAGTTAATATTCTCCTCATATAAAAGATATTTCCAATACACTATACTTCACCGAGTTTTATGCCATGTTGTCAGTGGAGTTAATGACAGATCCACAGATTTTAGCCCATGTTTTTCCCCTATTACCTATGAGAGAAATCTCATTAAAACAGTCAGTGCATATGAGGAACTTACTTTGAATACTGATTTGTGTATTACACTTATGGTGTATGTGAATATAATGAAACTCCAGGCTTTTTCTTTTCAGAAAAAAATATTATCAACCAACTAAAATGCTTTTTAAATCTATGAAAATGTTTCCTACCTTTCACTCCTTTGCCTTTTTTTTTTTAAACCTCATTCAGCTTAATTTACTTGTTTCTTTAACACACAGCATTGATGTAGAAATGGCTGTTTAACAGACCTTAGGTTTGCAGAGGATGCTACTGATTGATGTTTAATTAGCTTGTGCTTGAAACTGAGCTGTTAAGACGAGTGCTCTCAAGCTTATCAGGAAAAATAGCTTTTACTAATTCAAGTGCGGTTCACTGTATCACTCTGCGCTGGGTCGTAATATGCGATTTGGACTGCACTGGACAAATAAATCTGATTTCTGTGCAAGACAGAAGGGTCAGTTACATGACATTTACGAGACATTCTGTTTGCTGACATCTCAGAAAATTGTGTGCTTTACATTTTACAAAAAAGGTCTAGTCATTGTTTCATGTAGTACTAAGAATAACTAGACATTAGGGCTAATTGCTTATCACTGACACACCTGTAGTGTGTTTGTTACTGCATGGCATTTAAAGTGGTCACAAATGTCAAGTTTATTTACAGAAACAACAAATCAATTGAGAGGCGGAGGAAATATAACTACGTATAAGGATTATTTTTAAAAATCACCCTTTAATTTTTTTTTTTTTTTTTTTGACTAACTCACAATTCATTATTTAAGTGCCAACAATACAATCACACACCATGTGTGGGTCCAGACATCCACATACACTCGAATTGAAATTCCATTTGTCATTATTTGTTAACACGACAGATTAAAACAACAGAACATTTGCTCAAGTTCTGCTGTCATTCCAAATTATAAATCAAACCTGTGAAAACACGAGTCACATTCCTCAGAAATGACAAAACTAACACCAGTTTGTCTCACATTCAGAAACAACACCACACTACGTTCAGAGTGTGGCAAATGGACGCAGAGAAAGAAAACTGATTTCTTTTTCTCTGCCTTCCTTTGCGTTATTACACTCTATGCTCTGTCTAGCTGAATGCACATCACTGTTATAGAGAATAATCAAGAGGATGATGGAATGGACTGTACATGCTCATGCATTAAAAAATTCACCAGCTAACACTGTTATCTTTCATGGTCAATGTGGATTTCTGAAAAATGAAAACAGGCAATCCAAAATGAAAATGTTTTCTCTATGGAACATCACTCCGCAGAATTAAGTTGCCTGTGTTCTCATTGATTTTCTCAGACACGAGCATCTTACAGGCTGCTGCATCAACATTCACACATAATCCCCACTGACAATTGCAGACTGTGTGAAATCTTGTCTGCTGTCACTGGCAGGATGGGGTGTCCTCGTGCGGCCTGACAGATTGCCGTTTCGGGCAAAGGATCTTAGCGAAGGCCCTGCGAAAGCTGCTGTGGCACAGTGGGTACAGGAAAGGGTTGATGGCTGAATTGAGCCAGAGAAGCCAGAATGTGACTTCGTACCAGTGATGTTCAATACAGGTGCCACTACAGGCTGCTCGAATGATCATGAGCAAGGTGTACGGAGCCCAGCACACACCGAAAACACACACTATTACTGCCAAAGATTTGGCGATCTTCTTGTCCCGTGAGAGACGCGAATGCTCCCCATTCCTCAAGGGTGCCTGTGACTGGATCATGCGTGTCTTTAACCAGCAGCTCAGTGCTCCTTTCTTCTTATTGACCGTCTTCAGAGAGAGAGAGACCGAGTGGCTGCAGCTGGGGTCTCCACTGGAGGACGGAGAAATCTCCATGTCTTCCTCGATCACCGCTGAAACGGCTGCTGGTTCGCTGGAGGAGACTTTGCGTGTCCTGACAAAGAACACTGCGGACGAGGGTGACGCACCACCGTCCACCACCCTCCAACCGTCCTCCTTCTCTGCGCCTCGGTGAGCTGCGCGGCTCTTGTTCCGCCGCTGGATGTTGAGGTAGATGCTTAGGTTGAAGAAGGTCACCGAGATGAATGGTGAGAAGAACTCAAAGGTAGATGCACTAAGCAGGAAGTACCATGTGCAGTAGAACTCTGCAAAGCACTCGTCGGCCGGAACGATGCTCTCACCAGCTACATCTTCCCAAAAGATAATGGCCGGGCCGTAGAGGAGAAAAGCCAGCAGCCACACTGCCAGCATCTTTCCCACAGCGTGCCGAGTCATTCCCTGCTGTGCTCTGTACCTCACCTGGAAATCGAGTAGACAAGAGGTATAATCAGTAGGGCTGTAACAATACACAAAATTTTTATCTGATACAATAGTTTGTATGGAATAGATTCCATACAGCAAACAAATGCACCTGAATATGTGCCATATGTTTCCATTGTTATAATAATTTAGTTATTTCACAATAATTAAAAATTAATGAGAGAGTTTGTGAGATTCATTCAGACTCTTACCAGTGTATAACAAAACACAAGCTGTGAATTAGAATATAAAAAAATTAAACATGGCTAATTAAACATTTGCTCTCTGGCCCAGCTTTCACTGGTGTGCAGGGTTGCTAGAACTCACAAAATTCCCACCCCACCTACTTCTCAAAAACACACACAAAGACTTAAATTGGCCAAGCAATTTAGGCAATGGAAATGGGAGACACATTTTTCTTCTTTTTCTTAGTCTTTGCAACTTAATCAACTTTTCCAACCACAACATTATTTCAAAACTTTCCCAATTTGGTGTAAAAGGTGTGACACTGGCAACCCTGCCAGTTTGTGCTATACACCAAAGACATTTGGGTTTGAGATCAAAAGATGGATGTGAGAAGAGAGTTTAGGATTTCAGATTTTATTTTCTATTATTTACATCTAGATGTGATAAACAACATAAAACATAGAACCTTTTGTATCAGACCACCCAATTCTTAGGTGAGCAAAAGTAGGTACAGATTAAGTCTTGAAGTAAATGAAAGTAAATAATGCTTAATATTTGGTTGTGTATCCCTTGCTTGCAATAACTGCATCATGCCTGTGACTCACTGACATCACCAAATTGTTGGGGTCTTCTTTTGTGATGCGTTTCCAGGCTTTTACCACAGCGTCTTTCAGTTATTTTTTGTTTCGGGGGGTTTCCTTTCAGTCTCCTCTTCAAGAGGTGAAATGCTGCTCAATTGGGTTAAGGTCTGGTGATTGACTTGGTCAGTCTAAAACCTTCCACTTTTCCCCCCGATAAAGTCTTTTGATGAGTTGGTAGTGTGTTTTGGATCATTTTCTCGCTGCATGATAAAGTTCCTCTCGATTAATTTTGATGCATTTCTCTGTAAATTGGCAGACAAAATGTTCCTATAAACTTCTGAATTCATTCTGCTGCTACCATCGAGTTACATCATCAATAAAGTTTAGCGAGCCTGGTCCAGAAGCAGCCATGCCAGCCCAAGTCATGACACTACCTCCACCATGCTTGACTGATAAGCTTGTATGTTTTGGATCATGAGCAGATCCATTCTTTCTCCACACGTTGGCCTTTCCATCACTTTGGTAGAGGTTAATATTGGTTCCAGAAATTTTGTGGCTCATCTCTGTATTTCTTTGTGAATTTCAATCTGGCTTTCTGATTCTTACTACTGATGAGTGATCTGCATCTTGTGGTATGGCCTCTACATTTCTGCACTTGAAGTCTTCTTTGAACGGTAGCTTGTGATACCTTCACCCCTGCCCTGTGGAGGTTGTTGGATGATGTCACTGACTGTTGTTTTTGGGTTTTTCTTCACAGCTCCCACAATGTTTCTGTCATCAGCTGTTGTTGTTTTCCTTGGCTGACCCATTCGGTGTCTGTTGCTCAGTACACCAGTGGTTTCTTTCATTTTCGGGACATTCCAAATTGTTGTATTGGCTATGCTCAATGTTTATGCAGTGCCTCTGATTGATTTTCCTGCTTTTCTCCTATAGACAGCTCTCTGATCTTCATTGGCTTATAATTTTTAACAACAAATGCAGTACTCACAGGTGAGACTGAAGGCTACAACCAAGAGTAGATGTTCAGAGCTATTTATTGCTTAAACAATCAATCTAACAGGACCTGTCAGTCACATCTGTTTTTTTTGCTCACCTACAGACCTGGGTGGTCGAAACAAAATGTGCTATGTTGTTTAACATATCTATATATAAATACCAGGAAATAAAAGCTGAAATTCTAAACTCTTTTCCCATTTTCATTTCTTTTGATCTCAAACCCAAATGTCTTCAGTCAACAGCAAAAACAAATGAATTGGCCTAGCCGTTCCAATGTAAGTGAAATTTTAATGACAAATAGCCTACTTTATTATGTAGTCTTTTCAAATGTACTGTTAGTTTAAATATAATACAAATGTATAATATAATACAAACTATTTAGATATCATTAAAAAAAATATTTCTTATCATTTATTTATTTAGAATTGATCATCTAAATATGATTGTTGCCTTGAATAATTTCAGTCATTACCTTTTAAATTGATTCATTGATCCAAATCATCCGATTGTTACACCCCTAATATCAAGCCATCTCGTATAAACACTAAGAAGCTGGCCCGACTGCTTATATCTTGCTGTAATATATTCACTGCACAGCCTTAAGGTTTATGCTTTTTTTCTTGCAGCCAGTAAAGTCATTTTGTGAATGTTTGCAAAATGTCTATTTTCATTAAATTCATGTAAATGATTTGATACAGTGGTCTATTAATATTAAACATCTGGCATAATCAATTAAAAATGCTGCATTTAAATTTTGCAGTTGTGCTTTCACAAAAAAAAGTCTGCTATTTTCACAAACTGAAAATATTTTTATTTTGCTGATCATAATATTGCTCAGTGTAAAAATAAGAAAAGTAGAACGTGCAGTGGGATAGATAATGATGTTATCTGTGAGCCACACTGTTACATGTTTCTGTGCAGTTCTCTCAAATGGGCTGTTAGTGCAGCATTTAAGTTCTGTGCTAATGACTAGGAGGACTGGACTGACACTATATGGCCTTGAGCAATGTTCTTATCCCTCAACTGCTCTGGGCTTTACACTTGGATTAGATTCTGCCTTGCTGGTACAGATGAATGTGGAGGTTTGAATACTCCATGGTTTGTAGGTGAAATATACCTCTATTTCAAAATTCATACAGCTACAAAAAAAATCCCAAGAAATGTAAATGCTAAACAATCCAATTCAAGCATCAAAATCAACAGACAATGGTTTTAAAAGAACAAAATTGTGCAAATTTTGATCAGAGAATAAAAGTTCTATAATATTTAGATGACATTCAGAAAAAGATGAACCATGAACATCTAAATTGTTTCAATATGTATGTATTGGTACTTGGGGGCGTGCTGTTACAGATAAATAATCAGGAACATTTACCACCCTGAAGTTGATTATTTTCCTATAAAAGAACACCTACCCTAATGTGTTTATTCCTTCTTATACCACAGCATTTTACCAATGGTTCCAATTTTTATTTAATTATCAAACAACATATACTTTTTATCTATATATAGTCACAGTTAACGTTGTGGATCGTCCACAAAACAGGTTAGTTCCTGTTATCACTTACGTTATAGCAGCTATAAACAGTTTTTTTCTTTCTCTTGAAGTTAGACAAAAATGCAAAAAAAGTAAGACAAAAATGCAACAATTCATATTGCAGAGAAACTGGAAAATGGTCTGTTTTCACATGGCAGACTTTCCCATGGCTCTGTTACAAAGCACTGACGCCTTCCATAAATCTTAATATAAAAAAAACATCACCTCACAGAAAACCTCACCATATTATGTGGTGTGTTGTCAAGTCTGCACTTGACCATGTAGTTATGTGTGTTAATGAAGAAACAGCTGAGAAACCAACTTGTGCTATCATGCTATAAATTAAATTTGTCTTTAACTGCATGTTTGGTTTCGATGAATTTATCTGCCAAATGAATAAAAGTACATAGGAAAGCATCATCAATTATTAAGAGCAGCGTTCCAGTTTGCTTTCTGTTTGCCCCCAGAATAGATCACCAACAACTGAACAACACACACAAGCCTGTATAACCCTTTGTTCTCTATGATTTATTCTTTAAACAATGTAGGGAGGTTATGACATACCATAAATAACCCCTGGTACACCCCTACATATACAGCATTTGCAGTGGCAATAAGTTACCACAACATTACTACATGAATCTGCCTTGGGTTTCCTTGAGATATTAATCAAACCAATTTAATGCACAGCCTCTGTGTGTAAAATTACTTGTTTAATTGAACTGTTGGGAATATCCTCTGCTTTAACACGGTTTATTGCTGTGTATGCATCTTTGCTTTACAGCAGGCACCTAAGTGTAGACAACAGTAGAGTAACTATATCCTCTAGTTTCAGATAATATACACCTTGTTAGGCTTTCTCAAAATGCAAGGCACAGACTGGGGAATACTGGGGACACTCCTGCGACTGATGGGTGGGAGAGAAGCCAGAACCAAGGTCTGTCATTTTTTTAGATTTATCTATGGCCAGCTACTAATAATATAGTGACACAATTAAATAGTACTTTTACGTAAATAATTAAAAACTATTAACTAAGAACAATTAACTGAAATGAACACTAAAACAAACATCTATGCTGAGCAGTTTTGAAATCCTCGATATCATAAGTTTCTGCATATTTTACATTTCCCCTACTGTTAACACCTGAGTCAGATTACACAGAGGTCTGATCATCTGATGAGAACGTTAGAAATTCCCAGGTCTGAGAGTGAGAACCAGTGTCTATGTGGAGAATATGTGTTTATTTGTTATAACATTATTGTCATTTATAACACAGAATTGCTGTTGAATTCTTGTATCTGTAGGTGTTGATTAATTTTCTTTAACAGCAGCTGACTATAATTCAAGCTGTAAAGGTACGTTCACACTAGCGAGCAACAAAGCGAAAGGTGAACATTCATTTTCTGAGTACACGCACGGCACAGTGCCTCGATTTCAGCAACAGCATGACATGCGAGTTGGGATTTTCTCAACTTTATGCAAACTAGGTTATGATGCAGTAAAGTGACAAATCCAAACAACTGTCTCGATTCATTCCTCGGACCAATCTTATGGCAGGCGTGATATAGCATTTTTTCATTCCCCTTCTCACAACTTTAGTTCCTACCTGCAGTTAGTCCCTATGTACTGCTTAACTCGAGGAAAAAAATTAATAAACTGTGGCTTCCTCTTATCCTGTCATAAAACATCTCATTAAATATGCATCGAAATATTAAAAAGAAAAATAAAGCATGGAAGAAAATAGCAGAGATCATGAGTGTTTCTCTGGAGAATGTTTGTAGCGGCTAGCTAGTATCTTATAGCTTATACTTATAGCTTGTGCTGCTACTATGATTTCTGGCGCATAACATGTCAATCAACAAATTTTCACACCAATTAGTACATTATTTAATTTGTGTTTTACTAGTTATAAGAAGATATAAATAGATATATAGGTATGTGGTTGGTGCCTCTGGTGAGTGCATGTAGCTAGTACAGTTAGACTATACTGCTAATGAAGCTAATAATATGAAGCCTGACATGTAATGTACATCAAATAACAAATTTTCCACACTTGTTTCGCTTTATTAAAATATTAGAGCTAAAAACGCTGCACGGACAGTACACTCCCACGAGCGATACCAGTAGCACTTGCTCCACGCCCACAAGAGACAAACTGCAAACAACAAGAACAACTTAGGGTCATTCACATCACAGGTCTGTATCACATGTAAAGCAGACGAGCTACAAAATAAAGTACATAAAGTCTCATAATACACATGTTAAAAATGCGCTGTTATTTAACATATAATCGTTGATATGGTGAAATTTTCTATAAGGAGACCTTTTAACATTTAAACGTTTCCAACATGAGAAAGTCTACAGTACAGACGTTTTAGTGCCTTATGATTTTACTGTAACTTGTTTCATGGACATTTGACAACATTAAATGTGACTATAAATGGCTCAAATGTATGAGGTGTTGTTCATTAATAAATTACAAACTGGCAAATTACTGTGGTATAAGATGAATGATACACTTTGGGAAAATATTCAACTTCAGACATCACACCACCCCGTCATGCATTATTTTTCTAACATCTCGCAGTAAAATCAGCGGACATTTTTGTCATAATCATTTTTAGCATTGTATACAATTACAGCACTTCAAACCCATGAAATGGCTATAAACGGAAATCAAGTTCTATATTTTTCTTTTGCTCCAATACGCCTGGTTTTGTAGATCCTAGAGTGGTGTAGGCACCTTTCATCTAGTGATGGAGCTCACAGCAGGTAATGCTCCCGAGTCCAGCCAGAGAGAAAGTGCAATGGCTTCTTCCTTTTCAAAAGATGACTAATGAGACTGAGGCAACGAAAAGCAATCATCTGCTTCTGTTTGGCAATGGACAAGTGCAAGTCCTTAAGGTGTATTCTCGCGATATACTTCTTTCACTACAGCTGGAAATACAAGTTGCCTCGGGGGAAAGTGCCATGAGCGCTCCGGCCCACAGCTATTCCTAACTTTTATTATAGCATTTCACGCTTCACAGTGCTACAGCTGTAAATTCAGAGATTACATAAAACCTTGGTGTGTTTGCACATTTACACATTCTGCTTTCGTTTTTCATTCCAGTTCTGACAGGATGCTTTTTGTGTATGTCTCTTTTATGTAAGTTCAATGGCTGAAAGCTTCAAATGCTATTTTGTACAAAAGGTAGCATGATGAAACCCTGTGTTCATGTCAGTTCAAATTTCCACTTGTTCAGTATTTCCTTAGAAATGTCAGAGCAACACTCAACATACAAGAAACACTTCTTTTGAGGCTCAACTCTTCTCAAATGTTAAAGGTTTACACTAATAGTTGATTAATGACTGATGGAACACACTTGCTCTTTTAAAAGGAATTAAAGAAAGAAATGACTACTGATGTGATAAACTGGAT
Source organism: Cranoglanis bouderius (assembly GCA_023630585.1). NCBI lineage: Eukaryota > Metazoa > Chordata > Actinopteri > Siluriformes > Cranoglanididae > Cranoglanis > Cranoglanis bouderius. The sequence goes on from CM042553.1 coordinate 16,645,302, forward strand.
GCGGTGGCGTTTTTTTAGGAAAACTGGATGACATCTATTCAGGACTCACACAAAAAACTCATTTCATATCAAATGGGAGAATATGCTTGTGATACTGTAATAGCTGCGAGAGTGTATTTGCTTTTAGAAAAACAGGACACCACTCTGCTCTTTGTTTTATAAAAAGCAAAGCGATCAGTGTCAGGGTTTTTTCCTCCATGGAGACTTAAAAGGAGGTCATTTCTTAAAAACGGTATGCCACCTCCTGGGGTTCGAAGCGCAAAATAATTTTGAGCTCGCTGATTACATCTGTACAAAATTTACAGGAACAGTTCGATGTGAAATTATGATTTGACTTCAATACTGGCACTGCTCTGATGTGGTGCTATATTGTAATCATCGCAACACATCTGGAAAGACACTCCTGAATACTTGTACACTGAGCTAGATCATAATCAAACAGCTGAATCGTAAATCAAATATTTAAGATCTGGTGTATGCAACCACTTTTATATTTATGTTTTCTTATAATGTCCAATCAGTGAGCAGCAATGGAGAAAGTGTTATTAAAATACGAATGGTATCTCTCAAATAGTGTATTTTAATTGTTATATATCATGATATTGACATTATAGGTGTTTTTTCACAATTTTTTAGAAACAGTTTTTTAGAGACAGAGTTCCTGAGATCAGGATACTGCAACCACTGCCCCCTCCACTACCACAACCACCACAACCACCATCACCACTATTTCTGTGTTAAAAAAAAAAAAAAAAAAGATTACATAGTATTTTACAAAGTAATATTTAAATGCCTGACAACACACTGAAAGAAAGAAATACATTAATTATTTCTTTACCTCTGCATCTCATTAAATGAGGCTTAATCTAACAATAGCAATTAGCAACTGTACTGCTTCCTGTTAGTGGGCAATTATTTTTGGAAATAATTAACACTTTGCTCTGCTGATGAACAAGTAAAAAAAAGTATTAGCATAATTTCAAAAATTATAACAATTTCTTTCTAGGAATAACGATATTACCGTCCCAGAGTAGGATTTTGTACATTTCTGTTAAAACCACAGAGGGCCATAGAGCCACAAATCTATTTCTTCCATTCTGTGAGCAGTATTTGAAGTCATTATGAGCAATTACATGAGTAGCTTTTCTCACAGACATTTTATGGTTCTTGACAATCTGCTACTGCAAGACTGCACTGAGCAAATTGTGTTTTTATCCAGATGGGTAGTCATTTATGCAATATGGTTACAGTAAGGAGAGTGACAGAGCAAATAAGAAATACTGTGTACTATGATAAGGAAATCTGGAAATAAAAATGCTAGAAGGTTAATGTTACTTCTAGGTGTGCACATCCCTTGAAATACGTTACAATGTACTTAAAGCAGAATGGGCTACTTATTCCAAACAACTATTTATACATAGTTCTGAAAGGAAAGTGTTCCAAGTGATCCATTTAAAAAATATTCTAGTATACACTGAAAAGAAAAAAGTTAGAATTTACTTAATTCAAATGTATACATTGGTTCCACGTGAATAAATTGAGCTGTATTAACACAATTAGTTTTTGAACATCCAACATGACTTGATCATGTATATTCAAACCCCTGGAATAAAATCAAACTCCACACAGTCACTCAAGCACAGGATTAAACCCAGGTATAACATAACTGGATCACATTAATACTACGTGAATTAATAACACTCACTCTACAGAATTCAAACTAGTAGATTAGATACTTGTTTAAATTAGATTTAGTATAATCAATTAAATCATGTTTTGATATCTATACATAATATCAATCTAACTGTCCGCATACTTCCTTTTTTTTTTTCTAGTGTATTTTTCTAATAAAACAATTGAATCCTTGTCAAATGTCAAAAATAAAGGAAGTAAATTGCAACGAGATATTTTACACAGATAGACATCAGATTTAAGCAAGCAACATACAAAAAATTATGTTGAAGATTCTTTTATATCATTATTATTATTAATTCAAACTAGTTAGTTTTAGTTTAGTTACATTAATTTGACTACTTGAAGCTGTTTTAGCAACACACTTTCATTGGGAACCTCAACCAACAAGCAGAGGGCACAAATACGCCTTACTGATGATCGCCTCCTGAAAAATTGCACTCGAACACAGATTACTGACTAATGTGCGGTGGGGAAGGGAACAAGGCTTCCAGGGTGTCAGTTAATATTGCAATATTTGCTAAATAAAGAAAATGGATTTTTGGGTGATAACTTGTAGGAATGATGTTTAAATGTGCAGCTTTGCATGTCTGATATCTACATACAACATTCTGTGCCTGCCTAAAACAAAATAAATGGTTATACCAGGTCATGGCAGTAGTAATCACAAAAAGAAACCAGAACTTTAGTTTTTGTCGTGTGTTGGAATGCAACTTCTTACAGAAGACACAAAAACTGGAGATCATCGGCTGATCCAAATTCTTCAACATTGACTTGGTGTGTTGCAGCCCTAACATTTTTACTACGCATATTAATTATTAATCATGTTGGCCCTATGCTCTACTGTAATATGACCTAGCTCAGGGGTTCTAAATGTTTTGGCCAGTGACCCCATTTTAAGGGCTCAGAATTCTTGTGAATGGTGTAAAATAGACTTAAAAGGAGCTACAATTTGAATGAAGGCTAATTAAATATTTATTATTATTATTAATAATAATAATAATAATAATAATAATAATAAATGTGATGGTATCAATTATTATTACATAAATCAAGTTTCCATGCATAGATCTAGATTATAAATAACGGTTGGTAGAAATCTGGTGATCCCACGTAAGGTTGTGACCCCAAGGTTGAGAACCTATAACCTAGCAAATTAACCAGTGGCAAACATGCCATTGAATAAAGCAAAATATTAACACTGTTTAATAGAGGTTGCTAAACCTGTTCACGCATCAGAGTTCAAATCAAACCCTAATCTAACACATCTAACTTTAATATTCCTTTGCTCATTAATAATACACTGGCTGTAACTAAATTCAGCATTAGGGTCGATCTGTGTAGCCCTGGGTAAATGAATCCATTAGTAAAAAACTGTTGATCACTGTCATAAGTGGCACTAAAAAATCTGCAGATAATTTCTCTAAATAGGTACTATATTAACATTATATACAGTACTGTGCAAAGGCTTTATAATATATAACATTGAATAAATATGAATATTGTTATGTAACACGGACGGAGGGAGTCAGGATGCATGCGCAGGGGAAACGTCAGTTTGTTAGGAACGCTTTATTCAAAAATAAAGGAACAACAAAAAAACAAACCATAATCCATTGAACGAAAAAGAGGCAATAATACACAGAGAAAAGGCAGTAATCCATATGCAAAAAGGGAGAAACACATGAATGAACCAAAGAAAACAAAAAGGGGCAAACATACGAGGCTAGGCTGCGGTATGGGAACCACGAACAACGAGCTAAGGATAACGAACTACGAACATAGATGTATGGTCTGGGAACCATGAACTAGGGGCGAGAGAACACAAGAAAGAAACCGACTTACAGCACATACTCAATCTACATCTAATACTCCGCAAGGAAGCAGAAACAGAACGGGGTTTAAATATACACACAAATTAGAGACACCTGAAACTCATAATGACAATGAATGAACATGGGCAGAGACATGACGTAAACCAAGAAACAAAGAACCAATGAACATACGGAGGCGAAGACATGACGTGAACGAAAACAAAAGCACATGGCAAAGAAAACAAACGTGAGTCCATGTATGAATCAGTCCAGAGGGTTTTCATGAACAGTGCTGGAATGCGCTCAGTGGAATGCGGAAGTGCGCTACTCCGCTAGCCTCCGTTAGCTGCGTACCGAGAGAGAGACTCTAACAAATATGATAAAGTTACAAGATTTACATTGGTCTATTGCATAAAAATTGTTCTTGCAACACGTTATTCTTGGGGAGAATTTGTTGGCTTGTTACAAGTGAACGGTTTTGAAAATCAAAATATCCTTTTGTGAGGATTGGTCGGAAGATGTTATGAGCCAAATTTGGTGACATTTGGACAAAATTTGTAGAAGGAGTGGTGAAAAAAGTTTTTAACAAAATCCAAGATGGCCCAAAAATCTAGGGTCTTAGGGTCCATTGAACTCAGCATGATCCAAGGAATCTAGGGACACCTCGCATTGAAATTTTGGCCAATGGGAACACATATACTTAGGTTATTCTCATTATCAAAGTGAGATGATGCTAAATAACCTTTTTTTTTATCCATTTTTACCAAGGGGGCCAATAATTCTGGAGCGGAATGTAGCTAAAAGTAGTAGATTACCACTTTATTTATTTACCACTGCACATAGTTTGGTATCATTCTACTCAAGCGTCAGCCTCATGCCTTTAGTTTGAAGGCAGAATTATACAGCCGTGGCCAAAAGTTTTGAGAATGACACAAATATTAATTTTTACAAAGTCTACTGCTTCAGTTTTTATGATGGCAATTTGCATATACTCCAGAATTTTATGAAGAGTGATCAGATGAATTGCAATTAATTTCAAAGTCCCTCTTTGCCATGAAAATGAACTTAATCCCAAAAAAACATGTCCACTGCATTTCAGCCCTTCCACAAAAGGACCAGCTGACATCATGTCAGTGATTCTCTCGTTAACACAGGTGAGAGTGTTAACGAAGACAAGGCTGGAGATCGCTCTGTCATGTTGATTGAGTTAGAATAACAGACTGGAAGCTTTAAAAGGAGGGTGGTGCTTGAAATTATTGTTCTTCCTCTGTTAACTATGGTTACCTCCAAGGAAACACGTGCAGCCATCATTGCTTTGCACAAAAAGGGATTCACAGGCAAGGACCTAAACCTAAATCAACCATTTATCGGATCATCAAGAACTTCAAGGAGAGAGGTTCAACTGTTGTGAAGAAGGCTTCAGGGCGCCCAGGAAAGTCAAGCAAGCACCAGGACCGTCTCCTAAAGTTGATTCAGCTGCGGGATCGGGGCACCACCAGTGCAGAGCTTGCTCAGGAATGGCAGCAGGCAGGTGTGAGTGCGTCTGCACGCACAGTAAGGCGAAGACTTTTGGAGGATGGCCTGGTGTCAAGAAGGGCAGCAAAGAAGCCACCTCTCTCCAGGAAAAACATCAGGGACAGACTGCTATTCTGCAAAAAGTACAGGGATTGGACTGCTGAGGACTGGGGTAATGTCATTTTCTCTGATGAATCCCCTTTCCGATTGTTTGGGGCATCTGGAAAAAAGCTTGTCCGGAGAAGAAAAGGTGAGCGCTACCATCAGTCCTGTGTCATGCCAACAGTAAAGCATCCTGAGACCACTCATGTGTGGGGTTGCTTCTCAGCCAAGGGAGTGGGCTCACACACAATTTTGCCTAAGAACACAGCCATGAATAAAGAATGGTACAAAAACATCCTCAGAGAGCGACTTCTCCCAACCATCCAAGAACAGTTTGGTGACAAACAATGCCCTTTCCAGCATGATGGGGCACCTTGCCACAAGACAAAAGTGATAACGAAGTGGCTCGGGGAACAAAACATCGACATTTTGGGTCCATGGCCAGGAAACTCCCCAGACCTTAATCCCATTGAGAATTTGTGGTCAATCCTGAAGAGGCGGGTGGACAAACGAAAACCCACAAACTCTGACAAACTCCAAGCATTGATTATGCAAGAATGGGCTGCCATCAGTCAGGATGTGGCCCAGAAGTTGATTGACAGCATGCCAGGGCGAATTGCAGAGGTCTTGAAAAAGAAGGGTCAACACTGCAAATATTGACTCTTTGCATAAACTTCATGTAATTGTCAATAAAAGCCATTGACACTTATGAAATGCTTGTGATTATACTTCAGTAACAGTTAGTAACATCTGACAAAAAGATCTAAAAACACTGAAGCAGTAGACTTTGTGAAAATTAATATTTGTGTCATTCTCAAAACTTTTGGCCACGGCTGTACACTGGAAATGATTCCAATGTTTTGGATTATACTGCAGTTTTATTAAGCAGATTACGTACAAATGTTCTTATTGAGCCAAACAATGCACAATGCTTGGTAATGCACTAAATCTTGGTTAATCTACTTTATTTATTGTAAAATGTACTGAATCATGAATTCAATTAAAGATATTGGTATTATACTGAAATGTTTAAGTTATAATATTTTGTATTTGAGTTGGGTGAGTCACTTGGTGAACTGTAATACAATGTTGAGATTTCAGGGAATGTTTAACATCTAGGATATTTCAGGTAATTTGCTTGCTCCTTTTGTAGCTACTGATAGCTTGGTGAATATTGGCTGAATTATTTCAAACCTTTCTGATGGCAAGGAATCATTCAGGCTTTTCAAATCTGAATGCTGTTTAAAAAGATTGCTTTACTTTACTGGCTCACAGCTGGGCTTCACTTCCTCTTCAGCAGGATGGATTTCAGCTTAACAGGAAATTATTAGATATGCATCCCATGCCTCAGATGACTTCCACAGCACTCTAGAGAGATATTCAGGGTAAGCCCGTTCACTTGGGTTCTATGGACTTTGCAATAATGGTGAATAAAAGAACCTCCTAAATTATATTCATCCAACTCACAGCTGTATTGTTACAGACTTCCAGAACCACTTTTTACTCATTTGCCTTTTTAATGAAAGTGCATTCAACAAGTATTCAAGCTTCCCTGGTGTATTACTTACTATGCACTTTAGACACTATCATTTTTATATATCATATCCATATTTATTCAGAAGTGACACTGTATTATCACTAGAGGGTTTGACTGATATGAAACATTTTTAACTCTCTTCTACAAACTCCCCAAAGAGCTTTTGAAAACGCTTATCATCATGCATAAATAGTCTCCTGTAAGATTTTACTGCAGAATTAAGTATTCTGTTGCTCTCTTGCTGGCTCCCATTGCTAGCCTATAAGCAGAAAGTTCTGCCCTTAGCAGCAGTAAGCACCTTAGCGAGCGGTTTTAGCTAGCTAATTAATCAGCTAACAATCATATCTAAGTCAAGATGTCTATTCTGTTCACTTTCTTTGACAAATAATTTTCAGACAAATTTGATTCTGTTCTTTCTGAACTATGTGAATTTAATTTGATAAACCTAATGATAGATATTACTCACCCTTGTGTTTGCTACTTAGCAATGGCTGTACTGTTCACTATAAGTAATGGATGAACTGTTCATTACTTAACAATAGATGTACTGTTCACTATAACTAATGGATGAACTGTTTACTATTTAACAATCGATGTACTGTTCACTACTTAGCAATGGGTGTAATTGATTTAACAATAATAGATTAATCTCTCGGTTGTGCAGTGGCAAGCCATTTGTCAAATGGACGAGAAACCTTGGCTGTTTCTCAATTCTAAGAACTCAAAGAACGGACTTGCGTTCTCGTAAAGACCAGTCTTGACAGGCGACCTTGGAAGAACAAACTCGGAAGGACAGGAGGACATAAAAGCACCACTAGACAAAAAAGGCTAAAAACTAGGCTATTTTCAAAGTTTTCCAGTACTTAAATTTTAAAAAGCACTTCAAGCACCTTGTATGAACCCTGTGAATACCTTCCTTGTTTTACAATCGTATCCAATGCAGTGACTGAGTAGAGAAATATTACAAAAATTACAGAAATATCTTAGCAATATATTGAAGATATTGTGTCAGCTAGACTTTGAGGCTAATGTATGAACACAATATTATCTATTACTAATTATCAGTAAATGTCTACGTCTGCTGGTCTAGGATGAGATTTTGACTTTCATACCCTAATGAATACAACTACATGGAGAAAGACGATCCTCTGAACTTCAGCATTCAGATGAGGTTCAGATATTAAAAAATTGAGCTCTTTTCAAATATGAATGTCAGTGTCAATCCTTTTATGCACTGTACCCCATACCTTGTTACATGTTATTCATTTCTACGTACCTAAGACCATGTCTCCTTTCTAGTTATTCCTGTGTTATATCGTGCCCCTAATAATCGCAGGAAACCGGTATTTGTTGTGTACTCTATTTAAAAACATGAGTGAAAAGCAGCTTTAACATATTATTTCCTGTTTTGATCACTAATTCTTGCCTTGCTAATATTCCCTTGTCACTTTGTATCATTGCTCCCATGTTTGGTGTGCTTATTTTTGGTATGAGCTTTTTTCATGATGGTGAAGAATGTTACATAAGGGCTCACTTACATCCAGCCTCATTTTACTGGATATTAGGGAGTTTAAAACTATGCTCAGTGAAGATACATCACTTTGTTTTCCTCATTTAGCCATGACTTTTAGATTTGGGGTTAGCATCAGAACCTACGCTCAACAAACACAAGCGGGATGGAAAGGTCAGTGAGAGGGGACTGGCTTGTTACAGTGATGTGTCATGTATCAAAACGGTCTGAGGGACTATTTTTTTTTTTACTATATTCTATGTTTGTGCAATCTGTATTCTCTCAACAGTTTCAGACAAAACACCATAAACCAAATAAACACTTTGGGCCGCATAGAATGAAAGCTGCTCCTTTCTCTTGTGTTGTAGCAGAGGTTGAAAAAAATGATAAACCTGAGTGGATGTTATACTGAACAAGAACAATTTATTCATTTATCTCGTTTTTTTTTTTTTTGTGTGTGTGTGTGTGTGTGTGTGTGTGTGTGTGTGTGTGTGTGTGTGTTGAATCACATACAGGGCTGTAAAATGTCTGTAACCATTATTCTGTAGATCAAGTGAAAATTTATGGAAATTATTAGAATTTTTAAAATAATGATGCTAGGAAATACTCTGCCTAAAGCAACAGCATGCAACATTTTGTGCTGTTTGATAGTGGACAAAAGGCAGCTACGAATTTCAGTGTTTTATAGCTGACACCGTGAAAAAATAATCAATAATGGTATGTCATCTGATACACGCTATGAACCATATGTGTGTAAAAATTGTGTTTTTAATATGAATGTAATCAATCACTGGTAATACAACACATCTCACTACAGGGATGGACAAATCTGAGGCCCTGTCCACACGTATATGGATATTCTTGAAAAAGTTTTTTTTGGCCTCTAGTCCACACAAAGATGGTGTTTTGGGTGACTGAAAAGAAAGATTTCTGTAAAAGGACAAATTTTAAAATACTGTTTTCTCGGTAGACTGCAAAAAATGTAGGTTTTTGAAAACACTGACACCACAGGGTCATTCTGCACATGCACATTGTGTTATGAATGTGCTATCATGGCTGCTGTCCAGATTATTACTTTGTGGTCTGTAATTTCTTTTAAGAATTGTGTCTTTCTGCCATGATACATATTAAGTACTTAGAATGTGATACATTTAAACATACAGTGAGGGGAAAAATAACTATTCGGACACTTCTGTTTTTGTTATTTAATATACAGTCCTCTCCAAAACTATTGGAACCGCAAGGCCAATTCATTTGTTTTTGCTGTAGACTAAAGACATTTGGGTTTGAGATCAAAAGATGAATATGAGAAGAGAGTTTAGAATTTCAGCTATTATTTCCTGGTGTTTATATGTAGATGTTTTAAACGACATAGAACATAGCACATTTTGTATCAGACCGCCCAATATGTAGGTGAGCAAAAATATTGGAACAAGTGACAAGTGTTTCTTGTTACCCAGGTGTGTCCTGTTAGATTGATTGTTTAAACAATAAATAGCGCTGATGATCTACTCTTGGTTTTAGCCTTCAGTTTCACCTGTGAATACTGCATTTGTTGTTAAAAAGGATAAGCCAAAAATGAAGATCAGCTAGATGTATATGGGAGAAAAGCAAGCCATTTTGAGGCTGAGAAAAGAGGGAAAATCAATCAGAGGCATTGCACAAACATTAAGCATAGCCAGCAGAACAATCTGGAATGCCCTGAAAAAGAAAGAAACCACTGGTGTGCAACAAACACCGAATGGGTCAGCCAAGAAATATTGTCAGCTGATGACAGAAACATTATGAGAAAAACCCAAAAAGAGCAGTCAGTGAAATCACCAACAACTTCCACAGGGCATGGGTGAAGGTATCACAATCCACTGTTTGAAGAAGACTTTGAGAGTAAATATAGAGGCCATACCACAAGATGCAGACCACTCATCAGCAGTAAGAATCAGAAAGCCAGATTGGAATTTGCAAAGAAATACAGAGATGAGCCACAAAATTTCTGGAACCAAGGTTAACCTCTACCAAAGTGATGGAAAGGCCAACGTGTGGAGAAAGAAAGGATCTACTCATGATCCAAAACATACAAGCTCAATGGTAAAGCACACTGGAGGTAGTGTCATGGCTTAGGCTTGCATGGCTGCTTCTGGAATAGGCTCAGTAATCATTATTGATGATATAACTCATGATAGTAACAGCAGAATTCAGAATTCAGTTTACAGAAACATTTTGTCTTCCAATTTACAGAGAAATGCATCCAAATTAATTGGGAGGAACTTTATCATGCAGCAAGACACAATCATTCAGCTTGTCATGTTTGGAGAAAGAAGGGTCCAAAAACACCATACCTACAGTGAAGTACAGAGGTGGGAGTGTCACAATATGGGGCTGCTTCTCTGCAAACGGTACAACACCATTACACGCAATTAACATCGAAGGAAACATGAATGGAGCAATGTGCTAGGACATATCAGAGGAGGATTTAATATCATCGGCCAAGAAACTGAATCTGAGGAGAAGATTGATGTTTCAACAAGACGATGACCCCAAACATACAGCCAGAACAGCTCAAGAAGGCCTCGCATGGCCTAGCCAATCTCCTTTCTTGAATCCCATTGAAAATTTACAATCGTAACCTCGGGACACTCGTAACTTTGGGTAAATGGTTTGCCAAGAAGAGTGGGCCAAAAACGAAGTACAATGCTGCAAAAAGCAAAAAATTACTTACTTACTGTAGACATCTCAAAGCTGTGAATGCCAATAACAGCTTTGCAACAAAGTACTAATGGTAATTTGTGATGTCCAAATACTTATTTCCTTAACAAATTTGTTTTCTTAAACATTTGTTTGTTGATGCTTATACTTTTTTTATACGTACTTTTTTGTTCGGGTTTATAAGTAGAATGTCAAAAGACATTATGTGTGTAAATTTGAAGGGAATATATGCACTGGAATTATATTAAATAACAAAAACAAAAATGTCAGAATACTTATTTCCCTGCTGTACATATCAAGTAAAAAATTTATTTGTGAAAGTCAGTAGGGTGTTTTTTTCTTTGTCAGGTCACTGGATGGGAGAAAAGTGGCTCGTAAATGCTTTCTCAAAAGCCTTCAAACTCTTAATTACACAAATACCAAACCTATTTCCATAAAAAAACTAACAGGGATTTGTCCAACCCTGCAATATTTAACATATGGAAACAGTTACTTTGCCAAAATGAGTTTGTTTTAAAATCATGGTGGAAAGAACTGTGACTTGGGAAAGTACTGTGATGTGTATGTGGTTGAAATTAGTACGTACAGCTCTGGTGACAGAGAGGAAGCGGTCGTAGCTGATTAAAACTATGTTGAAGACAGAGGCAGTACAGAGTAGATAGTCCATCACGAGCCACAGCTTGCAGAGACCACGGCCCAGCATCCATCGGCCTGTCAAGATGTAGGGCATGTACACGGGGATACAGAACGCCCCTGAACAAATAATAATGACAATACATAACACAATTACTTGAAATAATGAAGAGTCTAAATGATTGAGTCTTCAGCATTTCATTCTCACATACATATCAGTCAAATAATGAACGCTTTTCATCTGTTTCCTAGAGATCATCTGAAGCCATTATTAGGCACAAAGCATCTCTCATCTCTGCAGTCAAACATATCATATCGAGAAGAAAAGAAAGTGACACTTCCCGCAACTGCTTCCACTGCAGATGTAAATGAGTCACACAGCTCGTTTATTTGACAGCGCTCTTTCACAACTGAATACAAAAAACCTCATTAAGTCCTCATCCATTGAGGATGCACTGGCATTCACCTCTAGGTAGGCTTATTGAGGGGGTGAGGGTGAGGGGGGCAATTTCAGGACAGAGGAAAACTCGTCATACCCTGCCATTTTGTATCTCAGTAAGAATTCTTTAAGTGATCACAAACCAGTCAGCTTTAACTATCTCTGTCTAAATTCTCTTCGCTGTGTGACCCGGCCACTTTGAAGCTCTTCCACAATGCCGACAGCTATTAAGCGGAACGTGATGTTTCAATGTCTAACGCCGGCAAGATTTCAAATGCCCAAATCGGTACTTCAGTAAGAGACCTGCAAGTCTAAAAAAAAATCAATGATAGGCTTTCGCTCTTGCTCAAGATAACTGATACGATGTGACAGTACCAAAACCCATTGGAAAACATGCTACTAGCATCCATTTCTCATCATCCACGAGGAGTCAAACCTAAGTGTCAGCTGCTAAAAAAATCAAAACCAGTTATAAAGAATAGACAGAATACAAAAAAAGCTAAGAGTTATAACTATACACTTTTGCACAAACCACTCATGATGCACCTGTCAGTGTGTGTGTGTGTGTGTGTGTGTGTGTGTGTGTGTGTGTGTGTGCTGTGAGAAGATGATAGGAATTCCTATTCTGGAGTATTTTTAGCAGAATAAAGCCAATTTCAGTTGTTTGTTCTATTACTTTCAGTGCTCTGCTTGCAATAAACTGGAGCGTTGAAGCGACACGACAGAATATTTAGTCTCAGACAGAACACTCTAGCATTTGTGTGGGAGGCAGTGATGCACAAGTGATAATACAAGAATGACCATGTAATTGTGGGCAAACGAGTCTGCAGATAGCTGTGAAGATCGCAGTGGAGAGGTGGAGAAGAAACGTCCTCAGCTCAGTTGAATATTCCTAGTAATAAAAATCGCACTGGGGAACCTAGCTGTCCAATGGGATGACAGAGAATCACAAAAAAAAAGAATGGCAATGGCAGGTCATTTATTATCCTCTATATGCACACTGACATAATTAAATGTGTTCGTTAATAACGAACAGTTTTTCTCTTACCTAGTATGCTCTGACAGTACTGTAATTGCATATGGTCATGCCAAATGTCAATTTAATATCACTAGGTTAAGCAAAGACGTGAAATAAGTGGAATTTTGAGTTTTGAATGAATCTTGAATGAGCCCCTGCCTCCTCACTTGTTCTCCCTCTTACACTGTAATATTATCTTAATAATGATGATGATGATGATGATGATGACAACAACAACAACAACAACAATAATAATAATAATAATAATAATAATAATAATAATATCCAGGTTGTTAGTAGATAATAATTCTTGGGGTTTAGTTTACAAAATTATGTAAAGTGACTATAACTGTAATAACGCACAGGCACCCAAAATCAAACGTACTACCTACCGACCAGAAAATCAGATATAGCCAAATTAAGGAAGAAGTAGTTGCTCTGATTTCGGAGGTTCTTGTCCACGACAAAGGCAAAGATGACCAGCGCGTTTCCCACGACCACCACAACCACCAGGGTCATCATTAAGGCGGCCAGGAGCACGGTAGCGCCGCCGATACCCGCATGTTCAGCACTCGAGTTACTGTGTCCAGAGAAGCAGGTTAGCATGGTCAACTCCGTGCTGCCGTTAACGCAAACAGATGAGGCGAGGCGACTTTACACACATTGTTCGTTTTTGTTATTGTTGTTGTTGTTGTTTTAAATACGTCGAAGTGTCCTTTATTCCTTTGACTGAAGAGGATGAATCATCCGAATTTATTTTTAAATCTTGTTTATCTACCGTCAAAAAAAGTTCACCAGTATATGCTGATATAGTTTACTGTAGCAAAAAAGTCAGAATGTCAGAAAATGTTCACAAATAATTCATTTTCCGAGTGATAAAGTATCGATAACCGTTTTATTTCCTGCGCAAAACTCCATTCGAGAATAATATATATATAAATATGTCTGAAAAAGTTATTATATATACGAATAAACACCTTTTTCGCTTTTTGAAGAGGTGAGGTGACAGGAGAGCTGAGGTGATAAACCAACAGCTCACTGAGCGCGCGCTTACAGACAGCGCGAGAGTAAAATTCTTCGAGCAACCCTCCCTCTTACTATGGCACCAAAGGCTGCGTCCCAAACCTGCATACTAACCCTTTACATAGAACGCCTAAAGATTGGTAACTATGGTAACCTACTGTCGAGACGTGCTTATAGTAACATTCTGTTAAGTACACTAGAATGGAATTTGGGACGCGGACTGAAGTGTGAAGGCTACCTGGGTGGAAAAATACAGACTTGTTAGTTAAAAACTTATTCCAGAATTTTAAAAAAAAAAAAAAAAAGCTTTTTGAACCCAACATCCTATTGTTTGGGGCCACTGCCAAGCCACCCATTTTATTTGTGTGAATAAAGTGAATAAAGATAATGTCATTTTTATTTAGAAACTTGTATGGGCATAACTAAGATGTGAAGTATGGCGTATGGCCACACGTCTGGGAGTCCTAGTAAGAAATAATAATAATAATAATAATAATAATAATAATAATAATAATAATAATGTTGTTGTTGTTGTTGGTGGTGGTGGTGGTGGTGGTGAGTGCGATTACGAATGTCACATGCGAAACTGAATGACGTGGTAAATCTCGCTGTTGTAAGCTAGTTTGAATAATAGCGGAATGCCTACTACAACAATTCTGGAATATCTCTGGAAAATTGGAAAGTTAATCTGATTTTTGTTCAGTGGCAAGGAACAAGCTAGTTTAGTTAGCTAACACAGAAGTTGATCCCACCCTAGATTGCTGCCCAGTAGTCATTTACCAGGCCACTGTAAATGTCTGGCCTACTATGCTGTGATTTTCAAAACCAGTTAGTTAATACCGAATCAGATTTAAGGTTAGATCACTTATTTGCACAATAGGAGCAAATTTTAAATTAAAATTTTTTATATAGTGATTTTTATGGACATTGAACATTTTAAACAATGGGGCTTTACAGAAATCTAGAGTGCTGATGATTATATTTAGATAATTAATGAGCAAGCCAGAGGCGATAATGACTAGAAAAAACCTCCCTGAGACAACATGAGAAAGAAACCTTGAGAGGAATCAGACTCAAGAGGGAACCCATCCTCTTCTGGGTGACACCAGATTTTAAGTCCTTACTCTTCCACAGCAACAATACATGGCCAAAAGTATGTGGATACCTGACCATCACACCCATATGTGGGTTTTCCCAAAACTGTTGCCACAAAGTTGGAAGTGCACAAATACACAGAATGTCTTTGTGTGCTGTAGCTTTAAGATTTCTCTTCACTGGAACTAAGAGGCTCAAATCCATTCCAGCATGACAATACCCCTGTGCACAAAGTGAGGTCCATGAAGACATGGTTTTGCCAAAGTTGGCGTGGAAGAACTTGGTTGGCCAGCACAGAGCACTGACCTCAATCCCACTGAACACATTTGGGATGAACTGGCATGCTGACTGCGCTCCAGGCCTCCTCACCTGACATCTGTGCCTGACCTCACAAATCCTCACAGCCACGCTCCAAAATCTAGTGGAAAGCCATCCCGGTAGAGCAGAGGTTATTATAACAGCAAACTAAATCTGGAATGGGATATTCAAAAAGCACATATGAGTGTCAGGTGTCCACAAACATTTGGCCATATAGTATATATATTATAGGGCCAAACAGTACTGAGTCTGTTGAAAGAATGTTCATTATGAGCATCAGGGTCTTTCATGATTTCAGGGTTTTATCTTTGAATTTGCAATATCCAAGTGAAGTTGGCATAAACTGTTTTTGTTAAGTGCAGTCTTTAGGCTATCCAAGTGGGAGCATCCACAGCAATGTTTAGGCTATCCATGTTTGTTCTGTTAGAAAAAGAGTTCCTGGCTAATCCACATCAACTTTTTTATTTATTATTGGCTTTTGGGATCCTGTCCAGTCACACAAGTCATATTGGCAAATGAAGACCAGCAGTTTGCCTTTATTTGTACAACAGCTAAAATGGAGCCCAAACCATGTGATGATGTTCTTCAAAACCAAACAGAATATCATAAATAATGCATTGAATGACGCAATACGTTTATGATCAAATACTTAAGTGACGTGTATGTTTTCTCAAATGATAAACCCATGGAGTCTATGTTACAACATTGAGATACTATCTGTAAGTAAGAATTCCATTGTCTCGCTACTCATACCTGGCCACATTTAAGCAATATCACACAAGCAAGAGTGCTGAGTACTGAATATCAGCACTGCTGTGATTATCTATGGTCGTATTCACAGCCGTGCTGATTTTCATTACAACAGCACAATTGAGAGTGTGTTATTGTTTTTATACAACAGTTATATAAACAAGAAATTAATATAGAGTAACTGACATTTCAGGCGCAATATGTCCAAACATTTTTTTGCCAAACATTTTTGTCCAAACATTTTTTTGTCCAAATATTTTTGCTTAGTCAACCAAAATAGATCCCAAAAACGCCACAGCTTGACTGTGCATTGTATGTTGCCATGCAGCACACGGACCGTCTGACAGCCCATCGTAAGTGTAGTAACGGTTTTAGTGTAACTAATACTAGAATTGGAATTTTATGTAGTAACATAAATAAGCAGAGTGATACAAACAGTGACATGTACCAGTGCTGTTGTACTAAATATCAGCAGTCTTAGAACACCACTTATCCAGTTAAATTAGTGGACCGGAACTAACTGTTGTACAAATGGCAATAAAGCATTACTTGCTTTTCTACAATAGGATATGTATTTGGATCTTAAAGACCACTGCTATACCTCAGAGGGTACCTTTACTTTATACTCAGGGAAAGAAAAATACACCAGTGTATCAACCAAGATACAACTTTTATTACGTGTGTTGTGTTCAACCTGGGTAAATGTTTGGTTTCAGTTCCATTTGTTTAAAAATCTGTGTAATTTGTAATCAAATGATACTGAATTAGTCTTGGATTCTTTGTTTATATACAGTTTTGGCAAGGACAAAATTCACTCACTCGGCCTACAGGAGATGTGTTAAAGAATTGCCTAATTTAGGATCAGTGCCATAGACTGCAAGAAAGGAAAAAGATTCAGTACATGATTTTTCCTATATGACTGTAATATTTTGGGATCAGCACCAAGAAAAAGCAGGCCACATTATAAAGAAAGAGATTGAAAACATAATTCCTGCTGTATGATTCTAATCTTTATACACCACAGTGGAGGTTCATGCACTCACTCTATGGCAGAAATTACTAGACAGACGTCCATATGGCACTCAGCCAAATCCCATGGTATTAAAAGATCACTATCTACCTATATTTTCTTGCTCTGAGATATAAAAGTACAATTGACTGCCATATTGTAGGAAATTAATGCATGCATTATGCACACGGTCTCTGTACTATCTTGATAAGAAAGAACTTGTGTAATTATACGCTCTGTCAACGGGTGAGACTCATTCCCCGCTGAAAAAAAAGAACAGTTTGGCCCAGTGAGTTTGTTCTTAGCCGTGCTTGATGGTAGAGAAGAAATGATGCACCATTACACATGGCACACAAGCCCTAGGCACAATGCAGTTGGTGCACTGCCTATCATAAGTATGAACAAGTCTATTTAAAACTCATGTAACTCAGTGTAGACTATTTGAGGAATTAGGTCAATAATCTTAGGTAGGGAACTACATTAGTTCTTAATTTATTTGCGTCTTCAGGTTTTGTGCATTAGTTGCAACTGTTTTCCACATAAACGGTGACCCAAGGTCTTTTAGAATCTCATTTTCAAGTAATTGGGAAGTGTTAATTACCCATGCACTTAAGCTTTCTGCTTCAGGTCCAATATCCATGTTGGAAAGAAAAGGTTAAGAGCACTGTTAGATGTGAATCCCCGGCTAACAAGACAATAATGGCTCCAGTAATCTATCTGCGTAATAAAGTAGGCTGTTAATTGCGTATTCCTGTATTCATTCGTAGAAAAAATGGTTTAATCTATCTACTGAAGGCATTGTTAACTCTGAAACAGAGGGTTTCCCTTTTACAAGAGGTTCCGTGTTCCTTTTAGAAAGGTAGAATCATTAACCAACCCTTAAGGAACATTCTAAGAGGCTGAAGTATTTATCATGGCTATTTGTATTAAATACTGCTGTCAATGGGTGTCAATTTCGTTTCACATTAGGAGTATTGTAAGGAATGGTACAATTTGGATGTAACACAGACTCCTCTGTCCTGAAGACTTTCCCAAGGTGGAAAACTTACTGACCATTACAAAACACTAATGCTGGAGACTCCTTCCATAAATGTTAAATACATTTTTGTTTTGTTTGTTAAAAATATTTTTTATTGAATCCATTCTATTAGCCATATATTACGTACTTCATCTGTCATACAAGTCCCAGTGAATCATCTGAATTACAGCTGACACCATTGTCAGAGCTGCTTTTATAGAAAATGAATCAACACCTTTTAACCAGATTTGAGAATTCAACAGTGCTGGGGTATTAAATGCAATAATTCTCAGATATGACACTACATTTCACTGTTCTATTTTAGGAAATGATCACTTGCACTCCATGTCATCTTGATAAAGATGAGCTTGTATAATTATAAGAGGTTGAGTCTTCTATTATAGAGTGGCTCACTTCGATACAAAAAGAATAAAATGTCTGATGTGTTTTGGGTCCAAGGAAGCTTCCCAAAATGTCTCCTCTGGCAAGCGTAGACCTTTAATCCCATTGTTCTTATATGCAGAATATATCAGTTCTGCTCCACCATCTAACAGGCTATCTGACAAATAAGTCTTATCTTCCTAATAGTTGCTGGAATGATCCTTGAAGAACATGCATATAAATGTGTTTATATACAGGTGCATCTCAATAAATTAGAATGTCATGGAAAAGTTCATTTATTTCAGTAATTCAACTCAAATTGTGAAACTCGTGTATTAAATAAATTCAGTGCACACAGACTGAAGTAGTTTAAGTCTTTGGTTCTTTTAATTGTGACGATTTTGGCTCACATTTAACAAAAACCCACCAATTCACTATCTCAACAAATTAGAATATGGTGACATGCCAATCAGCTAATCACCTAAAAACACCTGCAAAGGTTTCCTGAGCCTTCATAATGGTCTCTCAGTTTGGTTAACTAGGTTACACAATCATGGGGAAGACTGCTGATCTGACAGTTGTCCAGAAGACAATCATTGACACCCTTCACAAGGAGGGTAAGCCACAAACATTCATTGCCAAAGAGGCTGGCTGTTCACAGAGTGCTGTATCCAAGCATGTTAACAGAAAGTTGAGTGGAAGGAAAAAGTGTGGAAGACAAAGATGCACAACCAACCGAGAGAACCGCAGCCTTATGAGGATTGTCAAGCAAAATCGATTCAAGAATTTGAGTGAACTTCACAAGGAATGGACTGAGGCTGGGGTCAAGGCATCAAGAGCCACCACACACAGACGTGTCAAGGAATTTGGCTACAGTTGTCGTATTCCTCTTGTTAAGCCACTCCTGAACCACAGACAACGTCAGAGGCGTCTTACCTAGGCTAAGGAGAAGAAGAACTGGACTGTTGCCTAGTGGTCCAAAGTCCTCTTTTCAGATGAGAGCAAGTTTTGTATTTCATTTGGAAACCAAGGTCCTAGAGTCTGGAGGAAGGGTGGAGAAGCTCATAGCCCAAGTTGCTTAAAGTCCAGTGTTAAGTTTTCACAGTCTGTGATGATTTGGGGTGCAATGTCATCTGCTGGTGTTGGTCTATTGTGTTTTTTGAAAACCAAAGTCACTGCACCCATTTACCAAGAAATTTTGGAGCACTTCATGCTTCCTTCTGCTGACCAGCTTTTTGAAGATGCTGATTTCATTTTCCAGCAGGATTTGGCACCTGCCCACACTGCCAAAAGCACCAAAAGTTGGTTAAATGACCATGGTTTTGGTGTGCTTGACTGGCCAGCAAACTCACCAGACCTGAACCCCACAGAGAATCTATGGGGTATTGTCAAGAGGAAAATGAGAAACAAGAGACCAAAAAATGACCACGACATTCTAATTTATTGAGATGCACCTGTATATATATATATATATATATATATATATATATATATATATATATATATATATATATATATATATATAAATCATAGGAATATGATTAGATAAACAGGTTCTGGAGCAACAGGTCAAATGCTGCCAATGGACTATCAAAAAAGGAAGGTACCACACTGTTTGTTTGTCAGCAAGGGTACATCTTTTGTACCTTTAGTATGTAAATTTTACTTTAGACGCTGCAAAACCTTAAAGCTATCTCAGAGGTTATTAAGGTTTAATATACTATACCATATTCCCGTTTCCAGTAAGAAAAAAAAAGTGACAAGGAAAAATACCTTTATTTCTGAGTGTTATGTATGGATGATGGACAATGTGAAGGTTTCGGGGTCCTAAGTGGTGCAAGAGAAAAGTTTCCTCCCTATAGTTGGGAGGTCGCAAGTTGGAATCCCAACAATGCCATGATCATCCGTGGCCGGGAATCCTAGACAGCAGAACTGGCTGTACACTTTACATGGGGGAGATGGCAAACTCTCTCTCCTCTGTCAATCACACTAGTCAATTGTGGGGGTCTGTGAGTTCATGTAGGCAGAAGAGGGCGGATAGCCCTTTCTTCCAAATGTGTTATGCCACCTTGTGATGCAGCATGAGCAGCAGTTTGAAAAGTTGCATTTGGTTGGGTTCACGTTGGAGGAAGCATTCACCCTCCCTGGTTGGTAGCTGTCTTGTGATGGGGAGAGCTGGCTGGTGGGTAGGAATTGGCAGGTTCAGTTCAAAGCAAGTCTGAGAGAATATAATTCAAAATGTCAATTTTATTCTCCTACACCTCCTAAAGATGAAAGCAGACGTTTTGTGTTTTGCATCCTTATGTGGATTTATTACGTAGATGTGAAGTGGTTGGATGAAGTTCATTAAAACCTGTCATTCTTCCTGAATACTAATCCTTCGTGAAGGGTCATAGTAAAGCTGGGTCTATTTCAGAAGCTTAATCATGATTACATGAAGAAACTCTAGTTGGATGACTCACTGTGACACCACTGGAAAAACCCCACACTGTGGAATGGGCCACCAGAGAATGGCCAGAAGGCACGGCTGCCAGGAACACCAGGGGAAAGCATATGATGTGCCAGCTCCCCATTATTTATAAATGTGAGACAAAAGCACCTTGCTATTGTTTTATAGTTGGTGCCAAAATTCTCCAGAATCTCTCCAGATTCTTCAAATTTCAAGGTCCATGCTGGTGGACTCTCCTCTTCAGTTCACCCCACAGGTATTCTATGAGTTTCAAGTCAGGGGACTGGGATGGCCATGGCAGCACCTCGATTTTGTGGTCAGTAAAACATTTTTGTGTTGTATGGTTTTATTTGTGTTGTATCATTGTCCTGCTGGAAGATCCAACCACGGCCCATTTTAAGCTTTCTGGTAGAGGCAGTCAGGTTTTCATTTAATATCTGTTGATATTTAATAGAGTCCATGATGCCATGTATCCTAACAAAATGTCCAGGTCCTGTGGCAGAAAAACAGCCCCAAATCATTAAAGAGCCACCACCATATTTAACCGTGGGCATGAGGTACTTTTCCATATGGCCACCTCTCTGTGTGCGCCAAAACCACCTCTGGTGTTTATTGGCAAAAAGCTATATTTTGGTTTCATCTGACCATAGAACCCGATCCCATTTGAAGTTCCAGTAGTGTCTGGCAAACTGAAGACGCTTGAGTTTGTTTTTGGATGAGAGTAGAAGTTTTTTTCTTGAAACCTTTCCAAACAACTTGTGTTGATGTAGGTGACTTCAGATTGTAGTTTTGGAAACTTTCTAACACAACTAATTCTTCAATTCTCCAGCTGTGATCCTTGGAGATTTTTCAGCCACTCGAACCATCCTCTTCACAGTGCGTTGAGACAATATAGACACGTCCAATTCCAGGTTGATTCATAACTTTTCCAGTTGACTGTAACTTCTTAATTATTGCCTTGATGGTGGAAATGGACATTTTCAATGCTTGTGGTATTTTCTTATAGCCACTTCCCATTTTGTGAAGCTCAACAACCTCTTGCTGCATTCCACAGCTATATTCCTTGGTCTTACCCATTGTTATGAATGACTAAGGGAATTTGGCCTATGTGTTACCTCATATTTATACCCCTGTGAAACAGGAAGTTGTAGTTGAACAATTTTCTGTTCCTAGTCACCCAAGTGTACTAAAAGGTGTAAAATATCAGTGGGAATATACTTCAAATATATTGTTTCCATATGAATTCATAGGGGTGCCAATAATTGCTGCACACCTATATTTAACAAAGATATTTTTTTTGGATAAACCTGTCTTTTGTGTGCAATTGTTTGATATCCATGAGAGCATAGTATTTTTGTGAATTTTTTTTTTTTTTTATCAAAAGATCAAAAGGTTAAACAATAAAGACAATTTTTCACAGCCGTCTTTGCTCATATTTACCAAGGGTGCCAATATCAGTGGAGGGCACTGTACATCTACAAATCCAAGAAAACATTAGTGATTTTATTATGTTTGAGATAACAGAGAAAAAATACTGGAAGATGGTCGGATGGATTACAGAGATACCTAGGAGGTCTAGTGGGCACATCTGCTGTTACTCTCTTTGTGTCATGGTCCTTTTGCCTCACCAAATGTGGCTCCATCTTCTGCCAACTGTTCAGCCTATTTGAAGAGATAATGAGATTCAAAGACGGTTCAGAGATGGTGCTAACCTAGCAGAGCCAAAAAGCAGTTTCCACTGGATCAAATCCAGGACTATACAGTACCTGTGCTTGTTTCCCATCACATAATGGTACCCATGAATGTAAGATGTATTCATTTATGGTTGAAGGGAGAGATGTGACCATTTTGAGTGAAAATGTTGAGTGAATACCATAATACAACTTTAAAAAGCAATATAAATACAAAGAGCTATGAATTATATCCTATTGTGCACTATGTATGTTGTAAAACACAATTATTATATACCCTATACAATAAGTATGTATAGTGAATAGAAAGCCATTTGACAAGAAAACAGTGGCGCCAATCCAATACCTAGATTCAGATAAAAAAATAAATTAAAAAAAAGAATTTAAAAAAATTTATTGTGTTTTATGTCATGTTTTTAGATTTATGTGTATTGTCCTCTATTTTGAAGGATAAAATTATGATCTTGCCTAATCAAGCTGCCTGATCAAGAGAAACTTAGCCACTACACTATACTTCTACTAAAGATCACTGTGCTGTACTGTTTAAAGTAGAACATTTGTTCTAGCCAGACACATTATTAGGCAAATTCTATAATGATAGTATTTGGACAAAAAATTATCAATTAATGATATACATAGATCAGCCATAACATTAAAAACCACTGACAGGTGACGTGATAATCTCATTAAATTGATTATCTCATTACAGTGGCACCTGTCAAGGGATGAGCTATATTAGGCAGAAAGTGAACAGTCAGTTCTCAAAGTTGATGTGTTGGAAGCAGGAAAAATGGGCACACATAATGATCTGAGTGAATCTGACAAGGGCCAAATTGTGATGGCTAGACGACTGGGTCAGGGCATCTCCACAACGGCAGGTCTTGTGGGGTGTTCCCGGTATGCAGTGGTTAGTACCCGCCAAAAGTGGTCCAAGGAAGGAAAACCGGTGATCCGACAGAACTGTAACACAAATTGATGAAAAGTTAATGGTGGCTATAAGAGAAAGGTATCAGGACACACAGGGGCTTGCTGGGATGTCGTCCATTCAGGATGTCAGGTCTGATTATTCGTCCGGTGCATTAGCCATGTTTTCACATCATCATTCTGACCTTCCACATGTGCAGAAAAAAAACAAACTGCAGGGGAAAACCTGTGAGATCCTTCTTCCAAATCATTTCTATACATCTGTTGTGACTGCAGCAGCTGGGGGTGAATAAGAAATGGCCTAATGTGACAGACTGAAACCTTTTGTCCCAGTGTGGTCCACCTCCTTCAAAAAAGAATAAGAGACAGTTGCTTTCTGCAGCAGCCTGCTTTCTGTTTGATCTCCTGAGATGAAGGGTCTGGACCCTTGTTTGAGTAAACAACAGTAGCCATCTAAGAGACCCACTTCAGACAGAAAAAAACAGCATGCATTACCATTGCTCCCTGCTTTCCTTTTACCCCAAGGCCCCATCGGGGCACGTTTAATTAGCTGATTTGATTTCTCCAATTAATTTTATTCAGTTAATACCATCATCAGCAACAATGCAAATGAATTACCTTCATGCAGTGCTAATGCCCGTGTGTCAACGTTTGTTTACGAATGAAAAGATCTGGGTTTACTGTGTTTGCCAGGAAACTATACTTTGCTCTCAAGCTGCTGAATTAACTTGTTTGTGCAATTTATATTAGGTGCTCCTGAAACACCACAGTACAAAAAGCATCCTTTGAAGTTATAGTCTCAAATTTCTGAGAAAGCAGGTGGTTCTTGGCCACATTACTAATGAAATGTGGCTTGCGAGAAGGTTACTATGGTATTTATGGTATGTAACTTGTGATGCTGTTTAAGTATCTCATTCAAAGTATAATTTCCAAAATGGCAGACATGAATCAAGACATGTATTTGTCACTCTATTTGTCACTCTATTTTTTCACACAAAATTAGTTTGCAATTATGGTAGCAATTATGCAATTATAATTAAGATAAATTAATGCTGGCCACATGTCTATTCCATTAGGATGACTATTAGTGCAAATATTATTTGCTTAAGGACACTTATTATAACATTAATTCTTAAGAGGATTGCTTTTAGTAGTTGAAACAAAACAAAGTAGAAATAACATTTGGCTAAAGCAAGGATGTTTTACAGATATTATAGTATATTTCATGCACATACCAAATCTGACATGCTACAAACCTGGTTATACCATACAGTACATTTCATACCATTAAACCATCATATCTCTAACAGCAAGCCATTTTTTAAGCCATTTTTCTTCCCAGTTTACTCATGGTCAATTCCCATCCACTAGATAGGTCCCCTTTATCGCATAACAGCTCTAGCTAACCATGGAGGACAAAGGGTGACACATGCTTCCTCCAAACTAATGCTCATGCGAAATTACGGGAGAGATAAGTGTGCGTAGAGCAGAGAGATATCTGTTCTATCCTCACTGCTCACGATTGGCTACAATTTCTCACAGTGACAGGGGAAAAAGGGAGGACCAATTATGCTCTCTTCAACTCCTTGCTACAGACGGTTATGGCATCATCAGTTTTTGAAGTCACAATCTCCCAATGATGGGGTGAAGGCTTTATTGTTGTGCCACTCTGGAACCCTGGCATGTTATTTTTAAAAAGCTTTCGTCTTTCTCTGTTAAAAAGGCGGCATTAATCTGGACGACCGCCGAGATTCATGATGCAACATTCGCTTGAGCCTTGCTTCCATTTTATGTGTTGCAGTCAACTCTCTCTGTGACCAAACACAAAAACAAGCAGATATGAAGATATGACTTATCTCAACCCAATTTGTGTTGAGAGTTTTTGATTATATGCACATTAGTTAGTTGGGAACCTCAGAGTTTATTTAATATCAACTATGCTTTTTCTGATCACCACAGTTGTAAAGAGCGGTTATTCTCCATGGACAAGGTGTTTCTACCTCAAAAATCGCTGCTCACAGGATGTTTTTGGTTTTCCGCACCATTCGGTGTAAACTCTACAGACTATTGTATGTGAACCAAACCAGCCCAACAATCATGCCACAGTCAAAGTCACTGTGATTGTGTTTTTTCTACATTCTGATGTTTGACATGAACATTAAGCTCTTGACCTCTATCTGCATGATTAGTGCATAATATCATGCAGATAGAGGTCAAGAGCTTAATGTTCATATCAAACATGATTGGTTGATAATTGGCTGCACAATTACACAAATGAGCAGGGGTACCGGTGTTCCTATTAAAGTGGCTGGTGAGTGTATTTGAATTTCTGAGTCACCTTGGCCACCGTGGAACTGTATATCCAACAAACAAAGAGAAAGCTTTTGAAAATGATTGAACACCGCATTATTTTTTAGTGTTAAATCAACTTCAAGTACATTGTTTGCACTCGTGCGTCCTTTGTTTTGACACAATGTCCTTGGACAAGTAAGGTTGAGTGTTTTCCTATGCAGATCATGTTTGTCTTTTCACATGAGGAAGCACATGACATGAAGGTCTATGATAATATTTAGCAATGCCCCTTCAGAGGAAGACCGCTAGAATTTAATCAGAAAGGGTCGTGGCAACAGTCAAAAGGTGCATTAATATTCATTGGACTGAGGGAGAGGGGTTGAGAACAGGGAAGCATAAAGGGAATGGAGTTATAATTGTGAAGCTCATCAAGAAACGTGTTCACTTAAGAGTAAAGAGAGACACTGCAAAAAGGCCAACTGTCCAGAAGTGAATCAAAATGGAGAATAGGAGAATCAGTAAAACAATTATATATGCTCTTAAGTAAGATTAGTTATTAATTTCACAATGTGAACTTTTTCTATGATGTCTCAAATCTGAGAAATAGCACAGTGTTGTTGAATTCTCGATTCTGATTGGCCAAAAGGTGTTTTATATTAATGTGCTCATTCTAACATGTTATTGTTTCTAGTAGCAGCTCACACAGAGACTTGTATGGTGGATGCTCCACATAATCTAAGAACAAAGAAAAGTGTATAACTGTTGGTATGGTGAATTTTCTGTGAGGAGACGTTTATTTAACATTTTATCAAAGCCTCCAGTGTCAGCACTTTGTAACAGCTAGGTAAAGCTGCAACTTTGAGTTTTCTGCCACAGGGATGTGTTCAGGATGGAGAGCATTGTGGTTTCTCAGTAAAAAGCTACATTTTTGTTCCCATTTCTTCTTAAAAAGTGAGGGAACAATGGTTTATAGCGGCTATAACCCAAGTGTGGAATTGCGTTAGGAATTATGTAAGGAATTTGTTTTACGGACATTTTGCAATATTAAATGTAACTATAAATGGATAAAAAGTATATAGTATAGTAGTATAGTATAGTATATATAGCTTTGATTCAGGCCGCCTCACACCACCCCGTCATTGATTATTTTCCTATAACAGCACATCCCCAAGATTTTTATTCCTTATTTATATCTCCAAAGTGTATGTGGTGGACTGTCTGTGGTTGCATAAATATTCACAGATTGCACTCTGGTATCCTTGTTTTTTTTTTAATTAAGGCCATTTACAAGTCACACCAAATCAAGCAAAAATAATAGAACATCATAAACAGTCTATTTCTATGCAATAGTTGTATCTAAGTTTTCTCAGTCTGGTATTTGATGTTATCTCCTCCGTTATTACTAACAGAAGCATGTTCAGAGATGGAGGTCAAAGCAACCTTTTCAATTCCGATTAAAACAACTTTTAGTGGCACAGGAGATTAAAAACTGTCTATGATTAAGGATTCGCATAAATAGTTGAGTAACTGAAAACAATGGAAAGACTGTCATCAAAGCTCGCTGAAAATGTTCTAATGATGGTGACTGTCTATCTGTTATAAAAGGATTGTGAGAAACAGAGGCTTTGACACATCACCTTGCTGCCAGCATTAACACCCCTCTAAACACACACACACACACACACACATAGATGGGACAATGCTTCATGCTAACAAACGCATATAAAAGACAATTATGCCTTGATTTGCAAATCAGTATGCAAATCCCAAATCATAGATGCATGAAGCTTGCAGGAACATGCTTGGCCGCTTTTAATTCTAAAAAAAAAAAAAAAATATGTAAATTCACTTTTCACATACAATATTTTAAGTATGACAAATTTACGTTGTACAAAACTGTCAATGTCCTTGTTGTCATACTTCAGTCAATGCTTCTTTTCTTCTGCTGTTTTAAGGGTTTACCTCCTTCTCCACTCACACCTGCCTGGTGAAACACATCCCTGAGACACTATAAAAACACCGAGGTACACACATACACAAGACTTCACTTCATCTTCTTGCTTTTGGGCTTCTTGCTCTTTCCCCCTGGTTTTGAGGCTTCATCCTGAGGAGGAAAAAAAGGTACGAGAAAGAGAAAAGTGAAAAGGTGAGAAAATACAAGGTGTGTGAGCGGAAATCCACTTACTTCAAACATGAAGCCTGAGTAGTAAAACAACTTGACACATGAACATTTGATATGACAGACAGTAATAAAACCAGATCTCAGATCAGTGCTGATCGTTCGTACACTGAAACCACGCAAGCCTCCTGTGACGGTGCCGATGTCACAAAGAAACTCGACGTCAGATGCGCAAACCGGTTCCCAGAATGAAAAGCAACAAGCACTGCGATAACAGATAACAGATATTTACTTGTATTTCTTTGGTAAAAATATGGTGCTGTGCTTTAGTACTTCATGTCACTAGAAGAATGTTCAAAGCCAGTTTGTAACCACCTTCCCCCACGTTTTCCTTTTTCAGACTAACAGAAGTCATCTTTGCTGGCAAGCAACATGCAGAAATGCCTGCGGTAGCGATTTTATTTCAGCTTAAGAAATCTAAATAGCCAGCCCTGCAATCATGGTAAGGCAGGGGATCTCAAAATGTTCAGAGCCAGGGACCACTTCCAATGTAAAAATAAATCCTCAGACCCTTTTATCATAGCAACACAGACTCACTCTTTGAATAAACATATCAGGTACACAAGGTAAATTTTTTTCAATAGGCATGTTATTCCTGAACTTCCCAGCCAGAGAACAAAAACCTTTTACATGGTGTTAAAATGTTCACTTGAAACATTTTGTATTGTATTAACAGCACTTTTTCTTTTGTTTCTTATCTTTTATTAAAATTGCGATTTGCTTCAGCTATAACTGCTTTAACAGTAGTAGAAACAACAGTGCATACATTGTTCAACACCGTAATGTAATTAAAATAAATAATAGCAATATTATTTCTTGTAATAATATTTTTAGGTTTAAATATGATCATAAACATGATCAACCTTCATCCATTTTACACAGGCCAAAACATGTATGTTCTCATTCTTCTTACTGAAATATAATTACTATCATCTTGTACTTTCTTACAGCTAGCAAATGTTACTAGCTACTAGCTATGTATTTAGCACTGGCAGGGAGAATGGAAACTAACATTACTTTGTTCGTCAGCAAAGTTATGCTATGATAGTTAGCTAGCTATGTTTTTTATGAATATAGTGGTTAAAGAAGATTGCATGTTCTTAGATACAAGAGCTAATGGACTTTGATATGTTAAAAAGTTAGCTATCATCATGAATATGCACGCTTATCTAATTACTATCTTCTGGCATGGAGAATGGAAGCTATGGAAGATGGGCTATGCTCAATGACTGCATATTTACAAAATGCAGCTACTGAGTAGGCATATCCAGGGGTTAAAGTGGAATTTGGAAGGAGGCTGAAATCTGACAGTGATTGGGGAGGAGGTCTCACACCACATATAGAAATACTGGGTTGCAGCACTGCTGTTGCCGGAGCTGCTCGGGACCATAGGTTTGCTTTGCCCCTTTCTAGTTTGTGGTTCTGGGCTGTTCAAAGAGTAAAGACAACATTTTATATCTTCATATTTCTAATAATGAGATTTATATTTATATCACTCACACACAATTTAATTACAATATGTCATAATGAATTAGTATTCTAGAAGTTCAAAATATACAGCTTGGAAAATATTCATGAAAATCAACAGTTCAATGATCTTGAAAATAAATCTTGAAAACACTGCAGTTACAAGTTACAAATTTTTACCCCCTCCTAGCTCCTGAGGGTGCCGTAACACCATTTAGGATCTTTCCGTGTCACTTTAACCTAAAATGCACCCAGTAAACTAGCAACTCAGATCTTATATGTAAGGCAGTTTGTTAGCATTAATTACATCACAATGACCTGAAACGACACCTTATTACAGTCAGTAGAAAATACTGTGGCCAGGAGGGCAAGGATGGCTAATAGCAGCATAACAGTCACCAAAATCACTTCCCACGCTGGCCTTTTAAAACATTTCCCCTTTTTAGACTAATGAAGTCCCAGTGAATTTCATCAGCAGTCTGTTTTCAAAGAAGGTCTGACTTGTTTGTTAAGCAGACTTCTGTCATGTTTGGGAAAATGAGTCACTCATTTAATTTGCACAGCGGGGCACTAATGATATTCAGCATCTGTGCATTTCATAGGAAGAACACTTCCTGCATACATATGGACCAAAACATGCATGCTGGCAGACTGCTGTCATCATCATCTTCATCATCCTCATCAGTCATCATCAGTCATCATAATCATCATCCAGTGTATTAATAATCCTGCCACCATAATTCAGATGTGACAACAATATTAATAATAATAATAATAATAATAATAATAGTAGTAATAGCATAACAACAACAATAATAACTTTAAAAATAATAAAGATTTGACCTTATTTTGCCATTTTCTTCATCCTGCAAGTTGTCGCAGATGCACCAATATATTCAAGCATGTTTGAAATTCTCTGCGATCTTTTAGTATGCTCACATCTACGACGAGCCAGTTTATCATCCATTTGTGTGGACGTGTGAGGGCAAAATGTAAGCCCAAAAACAATGCTTCTATAAGAAATTATTTGCCATGTCATACGCAAATTGTCGTCAGAAACAGCAAAAATAAAAACAAACACTACATGAACACTTGGCAATGCACAGTATAAAAATAGCTATGTTTTCACTATACCTTCAATTCTGTTTACACAGCAGACAATCCTTGCTGGCCTGCTGGCCATGTCTCCACATCCAATCTTTCCTCCACAATTTCTCTTTTTTCTTGTTTCGGTACTAAATAGCTCACATGGACAATAGACAGCTCTCATGTTTATTTTCGTGAGTAAGTGGGATTTGGGGATCAGCTGCACTTCATCTGGAATCTCTCCAGGTAAACGTTTGTGTAGCAGAAATGGTTGAAGATGACTTGTCAAAATATCAATTTTCACCCTCAAGCCCCAAAGTGCCAAGTGCCAACTAATCATGTTATTCATGTTACACCTGACTTTCTTGAAGCAAACCCCAAACAATAATGTTCAGAGGGGAGCAGAGGTCTTGTTACCTGGACGATGTTCAAAATTAGCTTTCAAAAAAAGTACACAAGTGCTTAGGTGATAACCTGCACATTTGAATATATACACTCCCCTCTGAACTTATTGAAAACAACAAAGCCTATTCTAATATTTTTTTTTTGATATACACTGAAGACATTTGTGTTTGAGATCAAAAGATGAATGTGAGATGATAGATCAGAATTTCAGCTTTCATTTCCTGATATTAACATCTAGATGTGTTAAACAACTTAGAACATGGCAGCTTTTGTTTGAACCCACCCATTTTTAAAGTGATCGAAAATACTGGAACATATGACTGACAGGTGTTTCTTGTTGCCCAGGTGTACCATGTTAAATTGATTGTTTAAACTTAGCTCTGAATGTCTACTCTTGGTTTGAGCCCTGAGTTTCATCTATGAAGACTGCATTTGTTGTTAAAAAGGATAAACCATCATGAAGACCAGAGAGCTGCCTTTGGGAGAAAAGCAAGTCATTTTGAACCTGTGAAAAGAGGGAAAATCTATCAGAGCCATTGCAAGCAATGGGCATAGCCAATACAACAATTTGGAATGTCCTGAAAACAAAAGAAACCACTGGTGTACTAACAACCAGACAAACAGGTCGACCAAGGAAAACAGCAGTTGAGGACAGAAACATTGTGATAGCTGTGAGGAGATACCCCGCCCCACCCCCACAACCACAACCTTCACAGGGCAGGGGTGAAGGTATCACAATCCACCATTCGAAGAAGACTTCAAGAGCAGAAGTATAGAGCAGCAGAATGAATTCAGAAGTTTACAGAAACATTTTGTCTGCCAACTTACAGAGAAATGCATCCAGTCTAATTGGGAGGAACTTCATCATGCAGCATGACAATGACCCAAAACACACTGCCAACTCAACAAGGACTTCATCAGGGGGAAAAGTGGAAGGTTTTAGACCGGCCAAGTCAATTAGACCTTAACCCAAGTGAACATGCATTTCACCTCCTGAAGAGGAGACTGAAGGGAGAAACCCCCTAAACCAACAACAACTGAAAGAAGCTGCAAATGTGCCAAAGGTGTTCTAAGTTGTTTAGCACTTCTATATGTAAATATCATGAAATAAATCTTCTGATCCAAAAAAATTCTCATCCATCATCTCATAGTCATCTTTTGATCTCAAACTCAAATGTTTTCAGCATACAGCAAAAACAAAAGTATTGGCCTTGCTGTTCCTATACTGTATAAAACCCGGATCTTTCTAAGTAATTTTAACCAACTTAGGCAGCATATTCTTTTTCAATTTCTTATACTGAGTATATATGAAAACTTCTGTGATAATAAATACTAACCACCAGTGATTTTTGGTAATGAGCATCCATTTCTGAATGAGGTTCATGGTCAAGTGGCAAAAAAGCAGATCACTGCCCACAAACACACCTATAGCAATCCAGTAGTGCATATCAATGCCTTTTCTGATGAATGCCAAAATATCTGTAAAATCAACCTCCTACCTGTGCATTTTGCACTATGTAGGCTTTTTTTTGGCACATTATGTAGACTTTATATTTTCTCCCACAGTATTTAAGTGTAATAATATTAAAAGAATCTCACTCGATTGTACTGAATGGTACTATACAATGTTTCCTTTTAAAAAAAATAAAGAATTGCCAAAAAAAAAAAAAAAAAAAAAAAAACTGCGACTAGTCATTGAGATCAGTCTGAAGATGTTATGTTTACTGAAAGCTCTCTATTCACTTAAATATGCTATGCTTTTCAAAAAGTGTGTAGGACTAACAATTGCGTTCCACTCACTCTGTTGACACTATGCAAATTACACAGGTTTCACTTTTTCCCCTCTAGCTCCATGCTCCTTTTTGGAAAAGTAAATTAAATAAATAAAATCAAATAAAGGTGAAGCCAATTTGGCAGTCAGTCCTACTCTCCATTGTTTTTGGCAATTCTCGCTCATTAGCATGGGCATGTTTCTAAACAGTGTTACTTGTGTGTGGACACAAAGCAGAGAGATCAATAGCACTTAGGGCTTAGGGTACAAATCTCAGGGAACCTCAGTGAAAACCCAGAAGGTCCCTGCCACCCTCGTAACCATGGCAATCCTGCAGCTGCTCACATGTCCTTATTTGCACAGAAATGAAAGGAAAGAAAGCAACAAACGAATCTCAGAAGTCGGCCTCTCTGTGTAAGCTTCTTCAAAACCCTTGAATATTGTGACATGTATGACCTAAAAACTGGGCACACTGGTTTAATGTCTGTGATACACACTCCAAAGGTGAGCCGAAGGTGAGCAGCTCTATAAATACATCCAGAGTGGAAGTGAGAAAGAACACTCTGTGGTCAAAAGACAGGAAATAATAGAAAAAATATATATAATAACACACAAATAAATAAAAGGGAACTTAAAGATTCGATATATATACATTTCTTTAAAAAAGTCCAGTTCTGATGCTCACACGCCCATTGTAGGCACTTTTCGAGATGGACAGGGGTCAGCATGGGCACTCTAACCGGTCTGCAGCTATGCAGCCCCATATGCAGCAAACTGCAATGCACTGTGTGTTCTGACACCTTTCTATCATAGCCAGCATTAACCTTTTCAGCAATTTGTGCTACAGTAGCTCTTCCGTTTGATTGGTATAGACGGTCCAGCCTCGGTTGTCCTTCCTTGGACCACTTTTGGTAGGTACTAACCACTGCATATGGCTTATTTAGGGCTGGGCAATATGTCAATATAATATCGATATTGTGATAAATGATTACACAATACACTTTTCTGAGATATCGTTGGTATGGTGATTTTTTTTTACGGTTTTAATAATTACAAATTAAATGGTACTAAATGGATGTTGTTGATTTTACGTATTTTTTAAAAACTTAATCTTCTTTTTAAGCATTAAAGAAAAGTATTGCCAAACTCAGTTTAGCGCATTTTTGTTTATTTTACTACTGTTTTGCAGACAATTTGTTAGCTAAATTGTATATTGTGATACGCATCATGTATTGTAGAAATGTCCTCAGGTATCGTGATATGATATTTTTGTCACATCGCCCAGCCCTAAGCTTATGTCATGGCTGATTGGTGTATATACAGTGTGTGTGTGTGTGTGTGTGTGTGTGTGTGTGGGTTTGTATACTGTACAGTCATGTGAAAAAATAAGTACACCCCATGGAATTTTTTTTTTTTAGACAAGCAAACATTTTATCATCTTTGAAACAGTGCCTATTAATGAAGCTGACATACTTGAACAAAACCACAAGGAAAAATAGCTTTTTCAATCATTTATTCAACAGAAATATCAATAGAAGTGATATTCTTCTGTGGAAAAAGTTAAGTACACCCTTGGCCTCAGAAGCTAGTATTGCCCCCTTTAGCAGAAATAACTTCCTGTAGGTGTTTTGCATAATTGTCCACCAGGCTTGCTGGAATTTTTGACCACTCTTCTTTCCGTTGCAAGATGTTAAATCCGGGCTTTGACTAGGCCATTCCATAACTCTCCATTACTTCTTTTTAAGCCATTCCTTGGTGGATTTGCTAGTGTGCTTAGGATCATTATCCTGTTGAAAGGTCCACCTTCGGTTCAACTTCAACTTTCAGACAGATGGCCTCACATAATCTTCAAGCACTCTTTGATATGTTGCAGAATTCATAGTTGAATCAAGGAATGCAAGCTGTCCAAAACCCAAACCATAACATTTCCACCACCGTACTTCACAGTTGGTATGAGGTGCTTCTCCTGAAAAGCTGTCTTTGGTCTGTGCCAAACATGTCTGCTGTTACTGTGGCCAAACAACTCTATCTTTGATTTGTCTGTCCAGAGCACATTATTCCAAAAGGCTTGGCCTTTGCCTGTATGCTCATTGGCAAATTGTAGTCTTGCAAAGGCTTTTTCCTGGCACGCCTCCCATGCAGGTCAAATTTGTGCAATCTCTTTCTTATTGTACTTTCACTTTCACACCAACAGTTACAAGACTTACAAGCAGATCGTGTCATGAAATTTGGGGGTTCTTGGAGACTTCTTTTTGTATCAGACTGTCTGCTTTTGGGCTGAATTTGCTGAGACGGCCAGTCCTGGACAAATTGGCAGTTGTTTGAAATCTGCGCCATTTGTAGATTATTTTCCTTACAGTGGAATGATGTATTTCAGATAATTTAGAGATCTTTTTAAATCCCTTGCCAGACTCATAGGCACCCATAGCCTTTTTTCTGAAGGTCTTACAGAACTCTTTAGATCTTAGCATGATGACACCACACACCTCAATAGCAAAGGGAACACCAGACACTAGATAGAGAGGGGTATAAATAGACAGGTTCCACCTGCACTCCCTAAGCAGGTTCTAATCACTGGCACCCAATCTTGAACACCTGATTCTAATTTTATGGATTTGAAGGTGTGAGAAATGTAGGGGTATACTTACTTTTTCTATGTGACTTATCTGTTTTTTGTTCATTTAAATAGTGAAAATTACTACAAAATGTCAATTATATGTGTCATTTGATAGAGTGTAGGATCAAATGTTTCCTTTCCTAATATGTCAAGAAAGCCAACAATTTCCATGGGGTGTACTTATTTTTACAGTGGGGCCATAATCACCCCACCTTGCAATGGATTTTTTTTGTATAATTGCATTGTCTGGAGTTTGGTATTCCTTACATAAAACTGTGATCAATGGTTATGTAACTATTGTAATATAGACAATTTATATTGGACCATACTGAACACTTCTGTAGTACTCTTAATATAAAGTGTGGTAATGTTCAATCAACCCTGAACCCTACTATGCCCACTGCATTAAACATGCGCGCGCATCTCAGGGCACCAATTCAAGTATGACACAGTTATTACTTTTACACTTGCAAATTCATTCCAACTGTACAACACAACACTGCTGCAGTCAGCAATTTAAATATGGCTTCTCTAATGCAAAATCAACCAGCAGATTAAGACAGACTGATAATACCTCAGGAAGGATTTCTAATACCCTGGGATGGACTGATCATTCTTCATTCATCAAAGTCACAGATTTTTTTTTTTTTTTTTGGGGGGGGGGGGGGGGGAATTCTGCATTCTGAATGAAAGTCCTCAGAACTACAATCTTTTCCACACACCAGTAAATGTGCATGAAATTCAAAGTACGACTCCATGTCTACCCAGCAGCATTTCCCTCTTATCGTTGCATCACTGTGTTCGGTGATCTTTAATACATCTAATGTTTAGGATTGAATTTGTCCTTGTAAATTATCTTCAATTGAATGGATTGAAGGAACTCAAGCTTCTTTGATCTTCTCGCTCATCTCTCTCTCTCCTGCTGTCTTTCCTTTTACCATTTGAGTTTCTTATCTGAAATACTTCTCAAATTTAATTCACCTTCCACATCCTCCAGCTACAAGGCTTGACAATGTGACACATTAAAGCAGGGATATTAAACTTGTGAAAGACAAGCTACAAGGTAATTCTACCTGCGTCAAATGTAAAACATGTCTTATCTGTCTATGGTAACATCATATGAAACAAAACATTAAATTCTGTTATTTATAACCATGAACCAATCACTAATTGTTAAATATTATTAAAGGTAACTTGTCATTTAGTCATGTTAGTCACTTATCCAGACCTTTGTAAGCAAGGGATTTTCTATAATTTATGGATCTTTACAATTACAATTAAATTACCATGCAATAATTGATTATTTGGCTATATGTTAGTGGTTATATCAAGCTTTACATTACCACTAATAACTTTTAAGCTTTTCATTATCTGAAGTCTTTGAAAAGGCTTTCCTTTGTTGATGAACTGCCTTAATAATTAAACTAAATAATGTACATGTGATAAGCCACAACAGAGGACCTGCTACAAAAGCCTGAAATGTTTCATGTTTAAATATCTGAACGATGGCCAGTTTTCATACGTTGATCAGTTCTGCTAAAGCATTTTGAGTGCTTTTCATGTCACACACAAAATAGAAAATCAGAAGAAGAATGAACTTAGGGAAGCAAGTGTATTCTGGATCAAAAGACCAAAACCTTTTCAAAAAAGGTCAAAATTTTGCACCTCAGTATGCGTTTCATCCTAGTCAGAGTCGAGGTGGATCCAGCACTTATCCGAGGAAAACTCAGGCATGAGGTAGGAAAACACCCTGGATGGGATGCTAGTCAATCTCAGGGCACCATACACACACTCTTTCACAACTAAGAGCAATTGAGAATTGCCAAGCCATCTACCAGCATGTTTTTTGGAGGTAGGAGGAAACCGGTGTATAAACTCACACAGATATGGGGAGAACAAGTAAAACTCCACGCAGACATGAACCCGAGCTGAGGATTGAACCAGGGACCCTGTGAGAACTGTGAGACCGCAACACTACACTGTGTTCTCCATCTAAACCAAAACACACCACTCCATACAATGTGGTTATATGGAGCAGATATATTCACATAAACATGTTCATAAACCAGCAGGACAATTATAGCTCCACATACACCCTCCTCCTTTGTCTAGTCTAAGGCTGCGTTCACTTATACAGTGTTAGTCCATCTGAACAGAACCCTGGTGTGCTCTTCACCTCAGTGTGGTTCTTTAGACAGGTGAGAACGCAGCAATCACACTCGGGTGTGAGCGAGGTGGTCTCGGTTTGGTTCCAATCAAACTCTAGTGCGTTTCGATTGCAGTGAGAAAGTGATTCGACTTTAAATCAACAAAACTGCAGGAAGTGAACCAATCACGGCAACCAAACTAATAGGTGTGAAAGTGCCCTTAGTTGTGGAGGTAAATTCTGATCACTTGTATTTAGTTATTCATCCACTGTTTGGGTTTGACTGGGATTGTGTGCTCAATAATAATTATCAGTAATTGAATCCTGTAGCGTTTTCTTGTTATCACTCAGACATTGTGAAGAGTAAAAATCTAACCTTCAGGAGTTTGAGTCACTAATTATTATCAGTTCATACCTGAGGTCTTAATTTAATTTAGAATTCCTAAGTGCAATTCGATGAGAGTGTTTATTTAATGAGCTTTACAGCACAGCACCTATACACTGATACCCACAGTGTAATGTGAGCAATAACACCTACATTCTACACAGAGCATTGTGTGAGGTTGTAACTGCACAAGTTTTTAATTACAGTATTTCTGTATCTTAAATTAAGCATGGGTGTTTAATTATTCTCGGTTTGACCCTGACCTTGGGTTAGTGTCTATGTTCCCCCCATGTATTAATAATTCTCCTCTGTGCAAATTTTTTTAACCTACAGAGCAATAGCCATAGGCTCCAGATCCACCTCAACCCTGACCAGGATAAAGTGCTTACAGAAGACTGAAGTATAATTGCAGCACCATACCGAAGTTTCAGCGTAGCCCTCTTGGACGAGGATGTTCCTAGCGCAGTTGTTGATGTGTTTGAAGCGGTCAGGACCGAGCAGGATACCACCGTACCATCGCGACACCACCACTAGCACGTTCCTCACATCCAGAATCTGCAGACACAAATGAAACATCATACAAATAAACTGTGTTTCTTATAAATTCTTTGTTAAAACAGGTCCATTAGAGAACTGCAGAGAACTGCTTTCTCAAATTCATATGTTTGTTTGCTTTTTTGATTCTAGCCTAAATGCTTATACTGAGTCATGGTTATGAATGACTGAATGATGAATGATTCATTTCAAGCGAAAAGACAATTCATTGCACAAAACGCATTTCCGTTTTATTTTTGCAGGCAATCAAAGAGCCACACAGAATATGTAATACCTATGCAATGCATCATGTTGCAGTAAACAAGTTCAATCATTCATATCCTCCCTAAGGATGTGAGAGGAGTGTTAAATCGAAGTGAATCATGTGTTTTTGTTTGTTTTTTTTTTAATCTGAGGAAAAACACACATCTAACAGATCTGATATTTCTTTGTGACAAATGTTAACTGTCATCTGCCTGTTCAAGCTGTCAGTCACATTTCGAATGCTTCCTCAGGGGCACGGTTGGCAAACTGCCTGAGGGGTAGGGGGTCTGAGCCACCTGCATAGTCTAATACTTGTCTATATGTGGATTCACATCTATTTCCCTAAATAGAGAGTGTGTGATTATAAAAAAAGAGAGAGCGCGTGAGAGGAAGTTCAGGCCATAATAGCGGT
The DNA here is from genome assembly GCA_023630585.1 of Cranoglanis bouderius. Classification (NCBI taxonomy): domain Eukaryota; kingdom Metazoa; phylum Chordata; class Actinopteri; order Siluriformes; family Cranoglanididae; genus Cranoglanis; species Cranoglanis bouderius. Next base: position 16,684,481 of record CM042553.1, read on the forward strand.
GCTTGAAGCACTCAGTAGAGAAAGAGCACAGGTGTGAAGTATATTGCGCTAATGTGCTAACAAATTTGTTGTGAAGTACAATACAGATACCGATGTACTAAACAACGACAGGAATGTGCTACAGCTAATGAACTGATTTACATTTACATACAGGACATTGAAGCACCACTGGAAAAATTCCCAGCCTGCCCACAGGTTTTATTGGTTGAGCTCCCACAAGTCGACATGATTGAAAGTGAAATTGGGTTTTGATTAAAATGGTACATCGATTTCACACGGACTCTTGCAGGTCTTGGATGAGTACACAGAAACCAAGTGAGATAAGACAGGAGTTTATGGATGAGCAATGCACCCATGTGCAAAGTCTGAGGAGAGGGTTCACAGAGAGAGGGCCAGATATTCATTCAATGTCTCCAAGATGTCCCTGAGGTCAAGACACTTTATTCTGCAAACCTGACTGGAAATAGAGCTTGACTTGGCTTATTGCTATTTCATTTGAACCCAGAGCCAAGTTTAGAAGACTGATTCAACACTTAACCCACTAGAAATAACCAAATGGTTTATTGTTAAATCCTATTAACTGTCATGGAATTTATGGCTCTATACACCACATGCTAAATGTGGTCATATTTTCACTATGTTTAACAAAATGCTTTTGTAGTATTTATTACTTCAGAAGTCAAAACTTTTCAACAGCTAAAAATCTATTATGTTGTGAAGCAATGTTGAGGTTTGATGAAATGAAATTTTACTTAGTCATCAGCGCTAAGTGTAATTACAGTGAGATTTTAACCAAAAGTCTTTTCTGCATGTTTTACAAACAGATCTGAGGAAAATGTTGATATCCTGGACAGTCCTGTTCGTTTTCACTGTCATTCTGTCTTTACCTTTACATTGTTTATATTAAAAACATAACTATGTTCCAGCTACATAAATTGTTAGCCTTAGTAATTACAGCTAGTTTGTACTTCCCAGTTGCCTAGTAATAGTTTTCCAACAACCACTTACAGCAAGACTATCATGTGTTCACCTTCCTGTGTTGAAACTCAAAAACATGAATTCCATTTGAACACACCAAGATTATATAAGGTGAAAATCAACACATGTAGTATTATCACTCTGGCTGTGTTATAGTAGTACATTATATTAGTAGGCAGCATTTTTAGGCAGTAGTTGTACTATTGATATAAAGTCTATTCTGATTTGAAGGACAGCTACACATGTTACTGCTGAGATACCAGTGATCCTGAGCCCTTCTACTCTCCGGACCTGCCCGATCCATCCTGATGCCCTACTTCATTGAGCTCTCATCAGTTGGAAAACACTCAATGCTGCTGAGGATGGCCCCCCATGGACAGCCTGAAGATCACTGAGATTATTGAGGATGGTACCACTTAAAAACCATGAAGCTGGCTTTGGACCACAATTCACATGAACAGTTATGCTATGATGGCTTAGGACTACAAACAGTTTTGCACTCACATCTCCATCAGTGAACAGTGGAGAAGTTAAACAAAACAGACTTCATGTGAATATTGTAATGAATTTCCTGGTTACACAATTGCACTATTTGACCATGTAGTACACAGTTATAGAAGGGATTTATTTATAATCGCACTTGCGATTGTAAATACACATGCGGTGTCACCCAGATGAGGATGGGTTCCCTTTTGAGTCTGGTTCCTCTCAAGGTTTCTTCCTCATATCGTCTCAGGGAGCTTTTCCTTGCCACCGTCGCCTCTGGCTTGCTCATTAGGGATAAATTCATACATTTAAAATGTATATCCTCGATTTATATATTTCTGTAAAGCTGCTTTGGGACAATATCCATTGTTAAAAGCGCTATACAAATAAAACTGAATTGAACTGAAGCTAGTCTCTAAGATTCCCAATTTTCGGCAATTTGAAGGCAGCATTGCATGTGCCCTTAAGGCAATCCTTTAATTCACATAAACTTTCCATGAACAAGGTGGACGGAACCGTCAATCCTACTGAGGAGAAATACTCATTGATGTATTAGTTTTCACTAGACTGCCTAGTGTGCCAGCCTAAGGCATTTTTTCTCATTGACCCGTATTGTGCAATGAGTGTCAGCACAGTAGAAGATGGCAGACATTTACAAAACGTTTAAGTAATTATCACAATATGAAAATTCAACTGAGATGAAAAGATGTATAAATAAACTCAACTATTTTTAATGAACGGCACAATATGAATAATTTGTCACCAGATTTTTGGTATTAATGATCTGAACTACTAATTAAAATATAAATTGCTTTCCATAAATAACAACAAAACAATGTGCATTAATCAGTGATGATTAATTAAAGCAAATTCTGTGCTTGGCACCACTGATTCACCTATTCTTTTTATTTTTTCCTGCCCTTGAAGATCTGTACCACCTTACACCATCCATAATTTAACACATTTCTTTCCTATCTTCTGACCCTGCTGAAAATGGAGGCGTGTTATATTGGACTTGCAATGAAACCTTCCAGGACTGACTGCTCCTGGTACAATAAATCCATGTGCACACAGATAGGGTGGTAATTTGGCGGTCTCAAACATTCACCCATGGATAGCATTCACTCCACACACACACGCACACACCCACCCACCCACCCACACACACACCTGCAGTAGATGAAGCAGTCTCCCACCAGCAGCCGTCTCTCCGTCGTCCTCACAATCCTGGAGGAATGTGTTTTTGTCTTCGCAGTATATCCTATTGGATTGTAGAGTAGACAGTGGAAAAAAAAGCAATCAGGTAGCTGTCGGGGTAGTTTCTGCTTTTGCTACTTTTGCTGTCATACGACGATTTAATGGATCGGCCAATGTTGATCAGCGCTGCTCACTACAATATTAAACTGCACTGGAGTTTAAGGTCAAGTAATGATCCTCTGTTACAGCCCCTTAAATTTCAGATATCCAACTGGGAGATTGGTAAAAGTGTTGAACTATCGAGTAAATGGCTCTATGATTCTAGTTTCATAGAGATTTGATATATTTTTATACATTATTTACTGCATTACGCAAGGAAAAAAACACTTGTGTGCTGTTATTTTAAAAAAAAAATCATTAACAGTGGGGTGATGAGATGAAGTGGAGTTACTGTTACCATCCAGAACTTGATTATTTTCCAATAACAGCATGCCCCAGAATGTTTAATTCCTCTTACACCGCAGCAATTTGCCAATGATTAAAACTTTGTATTAATTAAAGGATACATCATACTTTTTTACCTTGTTCATAGTTATATTTAATATTGTGAAACGTCTGCTCTAGTTCACCCAAATACAGATTAGTGACAAATTAAAGGGAAAAAATGTTGGCTCTGTTATGCTGTGGAGGCATTTATTTATTTTTCTGCATGGTTTGGTTCCACTTAGAATGAAGACTCACTCCAAATCGAACTGATCACCTTTATCCTATTTTGAACCATTTCTATGCTGATACGCATGGTCTCTTCTACAAGAAGACTCCGCCCACACCTACAGGGCACGAGAGCTCACTGAAAAGTTTGATGGGGATGAAAATTATGCAAATAATGATCAGTGATGTTATGGCCTTCATTACTCACCAAATTTCAACCCAATTGAACACCTCTAAGGGATTTTTTAACAATGTGTTATACAGTGTTTCCACCACCATCACCAAAATACCAACTGAGAGTTTTGGAATAACAATGTTTATGGCTCAAGCACAGTTCCAGGGATGTATAGAATTTATGCCAATGCACACTGAAGATGTTCTGGAGGTTTGTGGTGCTCCAATAAAACCTTACTAAGATGCTATGTTGGTTTTTCCTTTAAGGCCATGCATCATGTGTCTGTATATACAGTACTTACAAAAGTGAGTACACCCCTCACATTTTTGTAAATATTTTATTGTATCTTTTCGTGGGACAACACTGACGAAATGACACTTTGCTGCAATGTAAAGTAGTGAGTGTACAGCTTGTATAACAGTGTAAATTTGCTGTCCCCTCAAAATAACTCAACACACAGCCATTAATGTCTAAACGGCTGGCAACAATAGTGAGTACACCCCTAAGTGAAAATGTCCAAATTGGGCCCAATTAGCCATTTTCCCTCCCTGGTCTCATGTGACTCGTTAGTGTTACAAGGTCTCAGGTGTGAATGGGGAGCAGGTGTGTCAGCAATTTAGACATTAATGGCTGTGTGTTGAGTTATTTTGAGCAGACAGCAAATTTACACTGTTATACAAGCTGTACACTCACTACTTTACAGTGTAGCAAAGTGTCATTTCGTCAGTGTTGTCCCATGAAAAGATATAATAAAATATTTACAAAAATGTGAGGGGTCTACTCACTTTTGTGAGATACTGTACCTAGAATAGCAGATTTAAAACATTAAAGTTTCTGGTAAAACTATAATACTGCTTTAAGAAAGTGACAATTTTCACCTTGCATGGTTTATGCATTACAAACACATGCTCATAGAGTTCTCTCTGTGGCACTATAAAGGTCATTACTTTCTGAATGCATTTGAATACCAAATCTTATAAATTTAAATTAAATAAAATTTCAATCCAAAGGCAATATCCCTGGTGCGTTTTACTGCATTACTAGGAATGGCTTAATTTCCCAATTAACATTAATCATTACAGGATGAGAATACTTCAGAATGAAAAGACTCTTTCATAGTGACTGTATTATACTCCGTTTCTAGCTCCACAGCACTCCACTGTTACTGTAAAACTGAGAATACTCTAATACTGAGATACTCTAATTCCACATCTACATAAATTAGAATAAATTAAATTGGAACATTATTAAATGTTGATCATCATGCCAATATTTACTGACCCTCACCATTCAGCCTCACTAATGAATTTTGTCAATTAACCACCATAAACACATTAATTATGAATTATGCCTTTAGCTCACATTGGTTGTTGTGGATCTCTTTTTAATTAAGGATGAAATGAAACAAAATAATGCAGGTGTTGACCTGGCCTGTTTAGGCTCTAATATAAGCACTGATTACATTGTTAAAATTTTTTGGGGTTATTAATACTGAAATTTGTCAGTGCTAACTGATGCAGTAAATAATACTAGTATTAAGGCCTTACAACAGTCCTTGGCTCTGCAAACACAAGTATTGAGACGGTGGATTTTTCCCTTGAGTTTTCTGAGCTGTAGTGCCAGTGCTTTCTGAATGAAATGGGTCAAGGACAGCGGTTTGTCTCCATCAGCTAATCAGCACAATATAATCTGAGTATTACAAACACTCGCAATGTCAATATCACCAGATGACAAGCTTCCTCTCATCTACAGTATATCATTAGGTTTATACTCACAGAATGCCCCCAGGAGATATTCTCTCCCTCACACACACACACACACACACACACACACACACACACAAACACACACACACACACACACACACACACACACACACAAACACAGAGTATGTAACAATGTACATTAACACACGTTGTTATGCTGATGAATAGACGTCACAAAATGACGCTGATCTGGATATTTCACAATTAATGACAATCAAACTAAAGCAGACTGCAAAGCTTTGCTCTGTGAAAATATCAAGAGGATGAACTACAGCATCTTCCTACAATAAAAGTAACAATAACACTTACATCTCTATTTATTTATTTATACATTATTTGTTTAAACTGTTTCTTTGTTTGAAAGTGCGATAACAGCACATCTGAATGAACAAGCTAAAACTGTGGAACTAGTGTTGGTGTTTGTAAAATCCAGCAGAGTTTGAATTAAAAAAAAAAAGAAAAAAAAAGACAGAAATGTGAGAACACACACACTTTGCACACCTATACAATCTCGCCTCCACGATTTATCCAGGCAAATACATACACATACCTGTATGCGTATATGTTGTGGGTGGCACTTGCAATTTTCTTGTTTTCATACAGTTTGTCTAGCACCCTCTGGACCTGCAACAAATCCATCAGAAAAACATGTCCAACAAATCAGAGGTATTTCTCAAATGTGTCAACTTTATTCATATAAACCAAAGGAAGGTTTAAAGCTCATGTTCCGTGTGGTTGTGAATTAAACACTCTGAAATGATCTGTAACAGCACCTTTTTGGCAATGACCCTGTGCAGGCACACACACGTTTGTCTTACTATCCTTACTATTCTTGTGCAGACCTTCCACTTCATAATTATTAATGCACCTAATTAATGCTATTCCACACCTAAACTGAACCGCATGCTTAACCTCAGTAACAAAAAGGAAACCTTTTGTCTCTTTTACTTAAAAAACAAAAGTGGTTTGACCAGCCAAATGTCCTCACAAGGCCAAAACTGTTAGATTTTTGTAAGTACATTTAGTTCTAACCACAATATAAAAAACATACACGTCTATGCACACACAAAAAGCCTTGCCTGTTTAAAACCAGTAACAGAACAATGGACTGTGCATAAACCTTTAAGTACATCAACATGAAACATTACATTCAACATTGGGAACAAGAGGATAAAAAAAAAAAACATCAACACAATAAATAAATAAATACATTTTAAAAAGTGCACTCGGCAAACTGTTAATTAGGACAGGGACGTCCAACCCTGCACCTCTAAAGTGGGGGGAAAAAAGTATTTGATCCCCTGCTGATTTTGTACGTTTGCCCACTGTCAAAGAAATGATCAGTCTATAATTTTAATGGTAGGTGTATTTTAACAGTGAGAGACATAATAACAACAAAAAAATACAGAAAAAATGCATTTCAAAAAAAGTTATAAATTGATTTGCATTTTAATGAGAGAAATAAGTATTTGACCCCTTCGACTTAGTACTTGGTGGCAAAACCCTTGTTGGCAATCACAGAGGTCAGACGTTTCTTGTAGTTGGCCACCAGGTTTGCACACATCTCAGGAGGGATCAAAAAGAAACTGATCATTTCTTTGTCAGTGGGCAAACGTACAAAATCAGCAGGGGATCAAATAGTTTTTTCCCCCCACTGTATGTGTACCACCCTGCTGAGTTTAATTCAAGCTTCATGGCAGGTGCAGTGTATCTGGTGGAGTGCACCACACATAGCATCAATACTTGGGTTTTTAAACACCTCAATGTCACTACAGGATTAAAAACAGACCACCAACCAAAAAACTGTGCAGTGATATTAATCAAGAGCTAGAAGTTTCATTTTATTTGGCCTTCATGAACAAAGTCATAATGAAACAGTCCGGACTATACCATTTTCCATTATTCACGTTCCATTAAAAAAAAAAAAAAAAAAAAACAATAACCAAAAACTAGTTATTTACTTTTTTTTTTTTATTTTTTAAAATGCCCCAAACCAACCTCTCCTTCTTTACATTTTTCTGGAACAATGGTGACCAGTGATTGGTCGATGGGAACAGTGGTGATCAGTGATTCATCATTGGGAACAGTGGTGATGACTGGCTATTCGGAACAATGGTGATGACTGGCTATTGGGAACAATGGTGATCAGTAATTAGTTGTTGGGAAAAGTGGTGATCAGTGGTTGGTTGTTGGGAACAATGGTGGTCAGTACTTGGTGGTTGGGAACAATCATGGTCAGTGATTGGTCATTAGCAACAGTGGTAATCAATGATCAGTCACTGGGAACAAAGGCATGTAAATGTTACCAAATCTAGCAACAAATTCACTTGCCTTTTAATTAAAAATAAAAGCTTTCTTGGCAATGATCAACACAACATTTAATGATTTTACATTCTGTGGAGTGAAAAGTTGGAGTGAAAAGACTGAGAGGTCACAGATTGATGGAAATGCTGCGATGTGACAGTTCAGACAGTGTGAAATGTGGTCAGTGACTGTTTTCCTGAGAGACTGTGTGGTGGGGCATGACCAGATGGTGTGGAAGTAGGTTTCTGGTGTATTCTTTGTGCAGTGCATGCAGATGATTGTGTCTGATAAGTCCGTGTTATGCATTTTTGGCTTTGCTAATAGCTGTGATTTACCTTATATTGAACTGGTACAATGCTGTGAAAAAGTATTTGCCCCATCCTGATTTCTTCTGTTTTTGTGTACATCTCATACTAAATTGCTTCAGAAATTAAAACAAAATCTAAGATATAACAAAGGCAACCTGAGTAAACACAAAATACAGTTTTTAGATGATGGCCTGTGTGAAAATGTATTTGCCCCTGTAGTTACTAATTCCCCAAATCTATGACATTGTATTCATAATGGGGTTCAGCTGGACTAGACACAACCAGGCCTGATTACTGCAAACCCTGTTCAATCAAATCAACAGTTAAATATAACTTTTTCAACAGCATGCAGTTGGTTAAAAGGTCTTACCCAGTAATACACTATGCCAAAATGGAAAGAAATTCCAGAAATGATGAGGAAGAAGGTGACTGAAATACATCAGTCTGGGAAGGGTTACAAAGCTATTTCAAAGGCTCTGGGACTCCAAAGAACCACAGTGAGAGCCATTATCTCTAAATGGAAAAAACACGGCACAGTAGTGAACCTTCTAGTAGTGAATTCCTCTAAAACCACAGCAACTACTCCGGCAAGTCACAAAAGAGCCAAGGACAACATCAAAGGAACTACAGGCCTCTCTTGCATCAATAAAGGCCACTGTTCATGACTCCACTATAAGAAAGACACCCTAGCCCACCCAATATATTCATGGGTGAAAACCAGCTGAAGATGGCAGATTACTCTGGGTAAATAAAAATCTAATCTGAAACATACCACATTATTATATATATGCTTTTTTGTGATGTTCTTTGTGTAAGAATTTTCAACTTCCATAGTTTACGTGATATTAACACATACCTGTGTCACTAACATTCAACTGCATTCAAATAGTAGTAGTTTGTTCTCCCAGGAGATACTTCCCTACTCTTACTCTCAAATTGCTATTTGGAAAATGACTTTTACTTAAAGCATAGTGTGTTTTACTTAAGAAATATTTTGACCCTCGTTGTCAGGGTGCATCAGAAATACAGTATTTATGGTGTTCACACTACAAATATTAGGTGGCAACAGGCATCCCTGCCCACTTCCAAAAGTGATCTGGGTTTTCAAATAACCAAGATGTAGGTCAATACCCAGTCTGAACAGAGTTTCAGTTACATATCCGCAAATGGCAACAATGCCTACAGACATTACAGACATGTTGTAACAAAAGAGGCAGTGAATTAAAGAATGTACTTTGTCAACATTATAACACAAAGCTAAATATTGTAATCTGACTCACAACCAGATGCGTCTTAAAACTGGAGAAATTAAAAACAACCTGTGCACACAGCAGGGCGTGTTTACAAGAGCAGCATGAGCTGGTTTTACTGTTCTATTGTTTCCAAAGAAACACAAGTATTTGTGCAATTAGAAAGGTAGATTTAATAATAATAATAATAATAATAATAATAATGATAATGATAATGATAATAATAATAATAATAATAATAATAGTTCATACAGTGCAATGAGTTGAATAATACATTTCTTACAGTTTATTAACTTCCTGGTTGCAGTGGTTTAAATAAGGCTACTAATTTGTTTATATTTTGGGAAATACAACCATCTAAATGTCATTAGAAAATATTGTTGGCAGGTATAAACAAAAATGTGTCTTGCGCACATCTCTAGTTGAGACTGCTACACATACCTAGCTAAGTTTGAGGACCTGTCAGAGCCAGAATTCCCACACCATGTTGACATGGCTGCCATTTCTACATCTTCTCAGTGGTTCCAGTATTTCTGATGGCATAGTAGTAGGGTTCATGTTTAATAGGGAAAAAAAAACAAAGAAAGAAACCCACCCACTTCGGGTTTTAATACAAATTCAGATATTTGGTGCACTAAACAAATACAGTGTAATTATGTTAGACCCACCCCTAATACCTACAAAGTGATCTATATGACCAGTGTAGCTGATAAAATGGCAACTCTGTATCTATGCTCTGGATCAGCGGAGTCTGAGCAAACCTTGGCATCCAGACGGTAAAAGCTGAAAACTCTTAGGTGTGAGGAGGATACCAACTGGCTGCTCCAGAAGTCTCTAAACTCCAAGAGAAGTGGGGGTGCATAGCGAGACAGGGCTCATTAGGCTTGTTGTGGCGTCGTTCGCCTACACTGTGGCAAAGACACAGCTCAAACAAAGTGATGTCCAGAGACAGCCTGGCAAAAAACGCTCTAATAACTGTCTGCATCCCCAATATTCACATCCCTCGAGTCTTGTCCGTACAATGAACCAGCATGTGAACTGAATACCAATTACACATCTATTCCTCGGCAGTGGAACATGAAGCCTCCAAGACCAAAGGAGACACACAAACACATACACAAGAAGCAGCAATGGTACAAATAATATGCTAGAGAATTTGTAATTTGTAATGAATATATCAAGCCTTATAGGGCCTCATTATGACCACGTGTTGCTCATTTCCATGTTGGGATAACAGAATAGCCAGCAATGGTGTAAACTTGTAAGCATTTAAAGACCTTTAGCAAAAATTCAGCTCCATGTGCCATTTGTGTCTAAAATTAGACCTGTAACAATATCCTCAACTCTTGATTTGAATATTATGCAGCAATATTAAAGCAATGAACGCATCCAATTTTCTTTTGGTCAAAAGTAAAGCTCATTCGGATGCAAAAAGTATTTTGGTCGTACAGGAAGAGGCTATGAGAAAACAGTATTGAAAACCACATCATAACTGAGAGGCAAATCATATTTCTGTTAACATTGCTTATATAAAGTAACTACATATGTGGCTAGGTACAATTCTAAGCTAGCGATTTGTGTTGCTAAGCACTCAGTCCAAATCTCTCCAGCACAATGGATAAAGTTCATTAAGTGGAGGTGGCAAGTCAGTAGACTAGTAGTTGTTCCAATTCCCAGGTATTTAAGGTGTACACATTCTTGTTTTCCTCACTTCTTTACCTGCAAAAAATGTCAGTCAAAAGAAACATAATTTCAAACCAAAATTTCCACCCATTTTAAATACACATGTACAAACGTGTCTTTTTTTTAACCCCAAAGTCACCGGTGTAACTTTTGTAGCACACAGTGCTGTGAAAAACTATTTGCCCCCATCCTGATTTCAAGCATTCAAGGAAGTTTACTGTCATTCCAAAACATGGGCTACATGAAAGGAACGAAACTAAGTACTGAGGTCCCGGTAACAACAGCAAAGAATAAAAACACTAAAATATAAATTAAGTGGAGGAGAAAGAAGTACTATAAATAAACAATAAAACAATACAACTATAGATACAATACAACCACCTGTTTTTGTGTATATCTCATACTAATTTGTTTCAGAAATTAAACAAAGATAATGTTATTTATTGAAGCAAAAAAGTTTTCCAATACCAACTGAGCCTGTGTGAAAATTTGCCCCTGTAGTTACTAATTCCCCAAATCTATGAAACTGCATTCATAATGGGGTTCAGCTGGACTAGACGCAACCAGGCTTGATTACTGCAAACCCTGTTCAATCAAATCAACACTTAAATAGAACTTTTTCAACAGCATGCAGTTGGTTAAAAGGTCTTACCCAGTAATACACTATGCAAAAGTTGAAAGAAACTCCAGAAATGGTGAGGAAGAAGGTGATGTTTGTCTTTACTGTTTAACCTTTTGACCTTTTGTTAAAAAAAAAAAAAAGAAATCACAAAAATACCCTGCTCTCATGGATATCAAACAATTGCAAACAAAACACATGTTTATCAAAAATATCTATATATATATCTTTGTTAAATGTAGGTGTGCAACAATTATTGGCACCCTTTTAGTCAATACTTTGTGCTACCTCCATACATGGCAAGGGATCTGAGGCCATTCCTCCATACAGAATCTCTCCATATCCTTCAAATTTCGAGGTCCACGCTGGTGGACTCCCCTCTTCAGTTCACCCCACTGGTTTTCTATGGGTTTCAAGTCAGGGGACTGGGATGGCCATGGCAGAACCTTGATTTTGTGGTCATTAAACCATTTCTGTGTTGAGTTTGATGTATGTTTTGGATCATTGTCCTGATGGAAGATCCAACCATGGCCCAGCAGAGGCAGTCAGGTTTTCATTTAATATCTGTTGAGACTTGATAGAGTCCATGATGCCATGTATCCTAACAAAATATCCAGGTCCTCTGGCAGAAAAACATTAAAGAGCCACCACCATATTTAACCGTGGCCATGAGGTACTTTTCCATATGGCTACCTCTCTGTGTGCACCAAAACCACCTCTGTTTTTTTTTTGCCAAAAAGCTCTATTTTGGTTTCATCTGACCATATCCCATTTGAAGTTCCAGTAGTATCTGGCAAACTGAAGATGCTTGAGTTTATTTATGGATGAAAGTAGAGGCTTTTTTCTTGAAACCTTTCCAAACAACTGGTGACTTCAGATTGTACAGTACTGTGCAAAAGTTTTAGGCACATGCAAAGAAATGCTGTAGAGCAATGATGCCTTCAAAATAATGAAATTAAATATTTCTACATTTTAAAAAAATACCGAAAGAGCAGAAAACAGTAGTAAAAACAAAGTCAATATCTGGTGTGATAAAAAATAAAAATAAAAATAAAAATAGTAGTCTCCAGTACAATTTGTGCAGTTTTATAAGGAAATTCGCTGTTAAGTTTTATTGAGCATCTTGCAGAACCAGCCACAGATCTTCTGGAGACTTTGACTTTCGCACTTGATTCTTATTTTTGCAGCAAAACCCAGCAGCCTTCATCGCGTTTTTTGTCTGAAAAGTGTCTCTTACGTAATATGCTGCTTTCTTTAATGACATACAAACATTTTTCTGTAACATTTAATTTTGTGCTAGAAAACTAATGTTTGGGAATCTAAAATGTTTTTGTATTGACTTGATAATGTAGAAGTCATAAAATAAAAAATCTATAAAAAAAAGTTGTAGTTTTGGAGACTTTCAGACCCCAAGACGCAACTAACTTGTGCAATTCTCCAGCTGTTATCCTTGGAGATTTTTTGGCCACTCAAACCATCCTCTTCACAGTGTGTTGTGACTGGAACTTCTTAATTATTTCCCTGATGGTGGAAATGGGCATTTTCAATGCTTGTGCTATTTTCTTATAGGCATTTCCCATTTTGTGAAGCTCAACAACCTTTTACCGCACATCACAGCTATATTCCTTGGTCTTACCCATTGTTATGAATGACTAAGGGAATTTGGCCTATGTGTTACCTCATATTTATACCCCTGTGATACAGGAAGTCACGGTTGAACAATTTCCTGTTCCTAGTCACCCGGGTGTACTAAAAAAAAGTTAAATATCAATGGGAATATACTTCAAATATATTTTTCTCATATGAATTCATAGGGGTGCCAATAATTGTTCCACACCTATATTTAACAAAGTTTTTTGTTTTTGGATAAACCTGTGTTGTGTTGGCAATTGTTTGATATCCATAAGAGCAGAATATTTTTGTGATTTTTTTTTTTTAAAGATCAAAAGGTTAAACAATAAAGAATTTTTCGCAGTCTTCTTTGCTCATATTTACCAAGGGTGCCAATATTAGTGGAGGGCACTGTAGCTATGTTCGTGAACCTGTTTGAATCAATTCCAAAATCTAAATCAGTTCACCTGCTGGTTACAATGATAACTACCTATAAATCCTACAAACATTCAACCAGGAATCCAGAAGCAAGATTCCTGAAGCAAAAACAGGTTCCACAAGCAAAGATTCAATAAGTAAAAAAAATGTACTTTTACATACTCATATCTGATATTTCTCTTGCAGCTCTTACTGTTTTGCTCAATACTACATCTGTTATTGTATAGAGTTGATTTTGTGATTGAAGAGACTCTCTGACTAAGAGCACAGCTCAGCCCTGATCGATCCACTTCACACTGATTTAAGAAAGATCAAGCTTGTTAGCTCTGATATCTCTAGTAAATCCTGAATGCAACAAATATTCGGGGGCTTTTTTGGCTATAGCTGTAAATATATATTTAGGTTGGTGTAAGGTCTCTCTCTCACTCTTTTTCTCTCAACAAGCTATCAAATGATAACCAAGACAGAATTACTGACATTTCTCTTGAGTAAGGAACTTATCTCCTCCTCTGACAGAATGAACAGAAACCTGAGAACAGATTCGTATAGGTAAACAGCAGTGATCTGCAGTGTGAATAAGTTATCTGCTGTTGAATAGATAAATCCGTAAGAATCTGGCAAGAGGGTTTTTCTGTGCTTCAGGGAAGCCCAAACATAAATTGTTAAGACTCACATTGGAGTGAATCAAGAGGAATTTCTAAACAACCCGATACCTCACTTAAATCCACAAGGAATAAGCATGAAGCACTTTTCTTAGTGCGGGCAAGGTGTGTGAAATACTCCTTAAAGACACTAGAGGCTGGTTTTCCACATAACCATCAGCAGTCAGCAGGGATTGGCCACTGGCAATCTTTTAGGTCCAGGAATACTGTGACTCTCAATCCCAATCCCGGTGGAGAGACTGCACATTTCCATTTCCTTTTGTTCAGTTACTTATGGCACTTTTTTCCAAAGCGATTTATAAGTGAAGCAGATTTCAATCCATGGAGAGAACTTGGATACAACAATCCATGGAGTAGAACTTTAAGGGAGAAACGGTAGCTCAGTGGCCATCATGGGATTTCAACAGACAACGTTTCGTTCCCTGAGACAGAGTCTGAGGGCAGGACACTACAGGTATAAATGCCATTGATCACGCCAATCATTTTTCAGATTTTAGATGTCAAAACTCAAAATATCTATTATTCTACTATTTATCATTGAATAAATAATAATAATAATAATAATAATAATAAATACTATCTACTATTTTTGAGATATATCCCTTAAAAGCTTGCTTCCTGACACTCACCGATCACTTATCCAATTATCCAATCACCCAATCATGTGGCAGCAGCACCATGCATAAACAACAAACATCAGAATGGGGAAAAAGTGTCATTTCAGTGACTTTAACTGTGGTTGTTGCTGCCCAATGGGCTGGTTTGGGTATTTCAGAAACTGCTGATCACCTGCAATTTTCACGCAGACAGAATCGTGCGAAAAACAAAAAACATCCAGTGAGCAGAGGGTTCTGTTGGCGGAAACGCCTTGTTGATGAGAGAGGCCACAGGAGAATGGCTAGACTGGTTTGAGCTGACAGGAAGTCTATAGTAACTCAAATAACCACTATTTACAACCACGGTAAGCAGAAAAGCATCTCAGATCGTGCAACTGGCTAGGCTACACCAACAGGAGACCACATCAGGTTCCATTCCTGTCAGACAAGAACAGGAATCAGAAGCTACAGTGGGCATAGGCTCACCACAAGATTGGAAAAAGACAACCTTTTTCCAATTTTCAACTGTCAAGTTTAGGAATTTCTCAAAATCTTGATAATTCTTAGATTTATGATTGACTGTATATACTGAAAAATATAACAATGCATTGTGTTTAACTGATTAAACAATAAAGCAATGAAATGTGTAGCATCTCACCACAAGTTTAACCAAGTATCAGTTTTTGCAGGAATAAAAAAAAAAAAAACACCACACCTCAAATGGCCTCACATTGCCCTGTATAAAATGACAGAACCAGCTAACTGGGGTCTTTAATATGTATACTGCCCAATTTAAAGTTTTCCGCATTTCATTACGTATCCCTCAAGCTGAGCCAGGTGTACTAGTGTGAGGAAAATATAAAATTGTGCAGTGCTTTTGGGACTGATAACCATTGACTTAATCAGCATTTGTGTGTGTGTGTGTGTGTGTGTGTGTGTGTGTGTGTGTGTATATATCTACATGTGTTCCCTTGTGCAATGCTGTTATATGGTGAGGTGAGAGCCCTCTGATTCTCAGGGTTACTCGTCTTTCTCAATTATTGCAATCAGCGGGTTTTATTATGCATCAAAACCAGTCATTATACTTTGACTGACTGCTTTGTGATCGGTGCGTAGAAATCCTGCAACTTTTAATCCTGAACATCTGAAGCTATTTTGCACTTGTTTCGGATCGTTTGGTTAAGTCTTTGCTCCTTTAACAGCTCTAAGCTTGGATAAAACCTCTGACAGATTAGCACGTTTAAATGCAAAAACTTCACAATCTCTAATTGCACTCGGAGAAAAAAGGGTCCTAACATACTTGGGGCGCCGCACAAAGTGGGGATTTGTCATTTGCCATTCCAGTAAATATATACGGTATTTAATTTTTTAACTAAATACATGTCTAACTTTGGCTAAATCAAACACATTGACAGTTTATATCGCGTTAATGAACTCAGAATGTTCTCTATTTACTTTGATGGAAAACGAGGGTTCCGTGTCGGCGCATCTTTCAAATGAGAAGATCGAGACGAGAAATGAGAAGGGGGCAGTTTATACTGGAGAGTTCAAAACACCTGAATCCAAATTCACATGTTGATTGGCTCATCTCCTGTTTTACTGTCATTGGGGGGGGGGGGGGGGAGAGAGAAGACTGCTCTTTTTGCATATTCCTGAGTGGCAACTCATTGCAGCGAACTCCAATGAAAAACGCAGAGCTCTTGCACAAAATGTGTAAAGGCTGGCAGGTCTGCGCATCTTTCACCTGGAAACATGGATATAGTGTACCTTTAAAAACGATTTAAGGTACAAAATTGGACCATTTTGACTATATAAAGGTAAACTATATGAACCTTTCCAGGTAAAAGACACACATTACATGTGTATTAAAGGTTTATGCATCATGGTACAGTTAACATTTAAAGTTAGTGTGGCTATATTTTGATCCCATGATAATTAATCGAGTAAATCCTAAGACATGGTATTATATAAACCTGAAACTAATCTTTGGTAGTTAGGTAAATGTAAATGTTCAGTACCTGTTTAGGTGTCACTACAAGAGCTAAATGAGGCTGGAATGTGCTGCGTCTGTCTGTGATTGCCTCGCCATGTTTAATCACTGGGAGTTCCTCATCTGAATCTACTAAACACAAACATACACACATATTCTCTCAGGGTGTACACTCTAACAAGCCAGGAGATTAAAAAGATGGTCTCAGTGACATCGTAACCTAAGCACTGTCTAAGGAAGGTAATTAAATGTAAATTCTCTGGAGCTACATCAAACTGGTACGATGCCAGTGGTAATCGGATTACACTTCACATGACAAGGCTGGAAAGGAAAAATCTGCAATTGCAAATGCCGGTTTGAGGACCCGACTTGCCCGAGGAGGAGACGGAGAAAAGGTGCATCTGCTCAGTGCTGAGCCTCAGGACGCCATAATCTGGAATTTCACTCTCATCCCAGTCGTCATCCTGTTCTTCTGTCATCTTTGCATGCCGTGGCTCCAGTCCATCTGCTAACAAACAAAAAGCGTGTAATGACACCATGCTCCGGAACAATGCTCTCATTATCATTAGCTAACACAACACAGAATTCCACCCGACTCAACATAGTATTATCTTCCAAGTTTTCATTAAGCAAGTAATTGATGCACTTCAATCAGCGCTCACAATCGAGAGAGAATGGCAAGAGGCAGGAAAGGTCAAAGACCCGGGTCCTGTTGAGACGGAGGGATTGATTTGAATTCCACCAGGACCATGCTAATCAGCCCCAAAAACACCACTCTTGACCCTGTGCAAGAAACTGAGATTCACCTTAACCCTTAGTAAAAAATAAAATGACAGAACGGCAATTACCTAAGATTGTTTTAAATATAGAATTATAAGACTGAACATTCGAAAATGTTAAATCCTGATGTAAAATTAGCAGTGCATGATACGGATAAATGTAGAATATTGTGATTATATTGCTATATTCACGATTCTCTCATGAGCGACTGTAAATGATCAGGACATAATTACACTTTTCCATAGGCTTAATATCTCATTATACTTAGATAGAACTGCTTCTGAGAGCCAACCAAAACAAACTTTGGAAAACTCTGAGATTTTATATTCGTTCTGAACAGTAAGAGGACCTCAGCTATTAATAAGACACAATGGGACGGACAGCAAACAGCAAGGTGATATGAGAAACCATATCTAAATATCCAAATAAAATGGCAGCATTTTGACTGAAATGAAGACGTTGCCATTTTTGCTGCGCTTTCATACGAGGAAGATTATACAGAATCACACTTTATTTGAAAACAAGATTCAAAGCTTTTGATCGTTTCTCAAAGCTGAACACTTGTATGACTCTCCAACTTGTTCTCTATAATGATTCACACTTGAATGAGCAACCTAATTTAAAAATGCAGTTAGAGGTTAAGTTACAAGTCTCCAAACACCGATTCCTTATAAACGGCTCCAATGAGACGACATGAAAGAGAAAAATCAGCTTCAAGTGACTAACTTGTTAAACTATTTTGCTGACTGAGTAGCGGAGATAATCACAACGCTCTTAGAAAATAAATCAATGAAGCGTTTGTCTCTGCTACACAGTCAAGTATTTACGGTCTCTTGATTTAAGCTGATTCATTTAAAAGGAACGATGCTTTTAAATCGCTATTTGAAATGCAGTTAAACTTATAGACTTGCTATGACCAATTATGTTCTGTGAAAAGCATGCGTAAGGGGAGGTGTGAGACATGCTGTCAGAGCTCCGACTGGTTGCGAGGCGCTTTAGTTGCAAAGCACGCCATTCTGAAGTTCCACACTTTCTAGCGCCTTTGTACATTAACTACAAAATGTCAACAGTACCAACCACGCGATGGAAAATAACCACTATAGTCTACAGCGCTCACATTTTATTATAATTAACTGGCTTGTGAGAACTGTGTTCAGGTCACTTAAAAGCGACTGAAATGTCTTCCAGTCACTGGTATTTAGCTAGAGTTTCATTTCAACTCATTTAACTCATTTATCTACCATTTTAAGCATGTTTTTCACACATAATTTTACACAAATGTTACACAGCTCTGATTCACTGTATGTGCTCACTACATAGTACATAACAAAATGACATTTGAATAGAATTCGCCTGAGATTTGGCACATGACATAAAATGTCTTTTGGAAATTAACTCATGACATATAGCCTAATATGTTTACGAAACATGTCTACATGTTTACTTTTGCTCTTTATTTATATTCAATTAAAACCTTACACGTAAAATATTGCATATGTGAAAATAAAGTGCACCATAAATGGCATCTATTTTATTTTTGTAAACTGAAAAAAAAAAAGGGGGTCGTATTTGCCTTCAAATATTTATTTATTTATCAAACTTTGAATGACATTGGTTCTGACATAACAGCATGACATTATTTTTTCTTGATTAAATAAAATGATATGTTTTAAAAACAAAGTGGTTATACTAGAAGAAATATAGGCGTTAAATGATATGGAGAAATTGACGCATTGCAGACGGAATCATATCAAAACGGAATCATATTTTCAAGTCCCAAAAGACTTCCATCCTTGCAATATATTTAACCATCTGCTGAACCCATTAATTAATGAATTTAACCAAAATTAATTGGGTTTAAACAGACCAATGCCACAATTTATCAAAACACTCACAGAAAACTCTTATTTATATAAAACTTATTTGGAACCTCAATGAATGCTCATTTATATATTGCAGGATTGTTAGATATCCATAGTGCATATCCAATACAAAGATAATCATTTGTGAACATAGCATTACCTGTGTCAGATAAATACCATATAATACCGAGGCCATGAATTAACTAGGCTACAGTATTAATTAAATATGAAATAAATATGAGAGCACAACATCACCATGCATGCAGAGCTGAGACGATATGCATTGAGAAAACACTTGTAACAGTAAAATCACACAAACAGACTAAATAAATAGATATGATCATACAATTCAGACTAGAGCAAAGCAATTTCTGCAGTTAATCATAGTTAATGATGGGTTGTCAAATTCATGCTTCAGCAACCTATGACCATCTCCCATTCCCCAGCCCAACTTCACCCATTCCTGCCAGTGCCTTACCCTCAGTGAATATTCATGAGCGTACAAGTCCATCCTTTTGATATCCACAGCCCGCTGATAGAGGCATCTCATTAGTATAATGTTTGCTTTATGGAAAGTGAGGTGGCACTTTTCATGACATTGTCATAATTATGCCATTTTTTAAGCAGAGATAAGAAGAAAACATCAAATACTGCAACACTGACTGCTCAGCTAATATGACTTCCTGTTCCTAGTCAGATACTTAAGGGTAATATTAAGATAGTTAGATATCGGGGACTGCATAAAAAGCCAAATGCAGCTCAGCATAATGGATCTATAAAACCATGTTCTAGAGTAACAAAGCATGAATAGGAACCAAATACAGTGCAGAGAAAATGTTACATAAACACCAAATATCATGGGAAGAAAGAATAGTTAGCCCATGTTAGAATGTTATTAATCTGGATATTTTTTTTCTCCATGTTATGACCTGTGTCTACAAGCATAATTAAAAAGTGCACCACAATTTGCAATAAAAAACATTTTAAAATGTCATTTTAAATGACACCTTCGTTCCTTTTATTCATGATACTCAATTATCAGGATTGTAGCTTTCTGTAGATAAATTCAGGATACAAGAATGCGATCTTATCGCCATGAATAACGCAAACACGCGACTGTATATGGCTCATGCCGTGTTAATTTAGAAAAGACTGGATGTGAGTTTTATTATAGAAGACACAATTTATTACAGACACTAATTTTAGAAATAAACAGCATGAATATTGCTTAAAGCTGCAGTACCGAACCTTTTTCGGTTAAAAATGAACAAAAAAGAAAATAATTTATTGAGCAAGTACATAAAAAAATCAGTGTTCAAAAGTGTCTCCTTACTTTACCCTGATTCGCAAAGATACGGTTATAATAATGATTTATAATTTGAGGTGTCGGGTCAGATTTTTCGCAGGAAATGTCAGTTTGACGTAATTCGTCTTTGCGTGGTTATGTCACGTCTGTAAACAGAAAGAAGAAGAGCCTGCTACTACATCTGGGGAATGACCTCGAACTGTGGAGAGCCTGCAGTCAAAAAGGGAAAGTGACAGAGCCCATGCTAAAATGAGAATAAATATCGGCATGGCTTTAGAGAGGTGTTGACAACTCCAAGATCTGAAGGGATTGAAGACTGACGCGGAGATGGCTTTTTTTTTTTCTGCTGAACAGGTAAGAAGTTTCAGTGGCTCAGTAGGTAGCAAGCTAACATTAGCTCACTTGTTCACTTGATTCAGCTAATTGCACTTATTTTCTGCTAGCTATGAGAGAGAGCAATTCAGCTCTACTCCAAAGAAACTGTATCCGCGCCACCCATGTTGTCAAGTACTGGAGCTAATATACAACCCATATGTATACCTCAAACCATCAGATGAATGAAAAACTCTCAATGCTGTTCATTAATAAAAGTGGATTTTAGGTATCCCAATCTATCACCTAATCCAACCTGGTTTAATCATTTCAACAGATGCCCGTGTTGGCCATGTAGCTGTACAGCTTGTGTTGGCACACAGTGTTTTTTCACTGAGGAAAACGCTGCTGTTGAGGATGCTTCATTTCGCCGTCACTCCCCCCATGTTCCATTTGAAATGAGGCTGCCTAGCTAGTCAGCATTTTTGAAAGGCATTAGTACAAGGCTGTACTATTTGGAACATAGTGTGGGGACAGCAATCCTATTTTAAACAAATTGCAAGTATCTTTTCTGGCCAAGGCAGTTTCATAATTCAATTCATCAGACAATTAATGTACTAAAGCTACATAGGCTAGTATAACAACGGTCAGATCTAACTTAGCATTTAATTAAGATATGCTTTTACGAATGTGTGCATTTTTAAATATTCCTTGATTGATTTTATGTTTTGTTGCTTCATTACTCATGCATCTTTAAAATTATATTCATTAATTGCATATTTCTTGTTTTACATTTTACCTCATTTTATTGTACTTACACTGTATAATGGATGAGAGATATGACAGTATAATATTGATTTCAAGACATAACGACGTACACTTTCTGAGTATCATGATATCAGCAGGTCGCTTTGCTTTTACAGCTTCATTGTTGTTGCATAAGTATTCACTCCCCCTTGAACTTTCCACTTTGTGCGATGTTACAACCTGGAACTGAATTGGACTTAATTGGGATTACATGTAATTAATCTACACAAAATAATCAATAATATCAAATTATGTGAGGGGATCAATAATGTTTGCAAAATTTTTTTTTTTTTTAAAAATGTAAATATTGCGATTTCATAAGTATTCATATGACCCCTCCCCCACCCCTCTGGTGTAACCAGTTACGATCAGAAGTCACCTAATTGGTTGAATGGAGTTGCAATAAAAGAGTCATATGATCTCAATATAATTACACTTGTTCCTGAAAGAACCAGAGCTTGTTAGAAAACATAACTAAATAAACAACATCATGGAGACCAAGGAAGTTCTGGAAAAGTATACATTAGAGTTTGGTTATATACCTAACTTTGAACATCCTGCAGAGGAACATTAAATCTATTACTAAAAAATGGAAAGAATATGGCACAACCATGACTCTGCCTAGAGGAGGGACCATCCACCGCTCAGGTGATATGGTGACCGCTCGTGAAATCCTACTTGGAGTTTGCCAAAAGGTGTGTTGGAGACTCCACAAACATGTGGAAAAAGGTTTTCTGGTCCAGTGAAAACCATAGTTGTAACTTACAATCCTAAATTAAACTGAAATTTTAATACTTGGTTGCAAATCCAGTTTAGTTAAGGACACTTAAAAGAATTCACAAAAGGTTTTCCATGCTTAGTGGTCTCCAGCTCTTTTGAAATTGCTTCTTCTCACTGTTAACTGTGTTTTTTGTCTGTAACCATGACTAAATAATCATTCTGTAAATGAATTTGCAGATGTAGTCAGAGAATAATAGAGAAGCCACGGGCCACTTAACATCTGTCTGCTGGCTGCATTTGGCCCTGGGGCAGGACTTTGGCACCCCGGGCCAAACCATAGTAACCATGGTAAAACCAGGGCTAAACCATTTTTATTACCACACCTCCAAAAACAATGGTAACCATGGTTTCTCTACCATGGGTAATTTAAAAAGCAGCATGGAACAATGATATACAGGAAACATACAGGAAAGTAGAAGCTGGCCTCATAATGCACTGCAATCATGTTCATTTTCATACAAGAAAATGTCTGGCTTCCACAAATTCCACTGCTGTGCTGCTATTTCTTTATACATTCATATACAATCACCTGAAAATCGAAGCCATCTGCGACCCTGTGTGTGGATTTTATACCCTAGTTTTTATAGAGTGCACTCCAGCAGAGAACCATTTTTATCTGAAGTAGTGTTAAATATCAGCTGCATTTTAGGGGCTATGTAGTGTATCTTTCTACTTGATTATTTGTCATCACAATATAACGGTAACCAGCCAGGAAAAAAAATCCGGCAGTGAACGTAAGAGCTGGACATAAACACTGAATTTCCTGCAGCATTCTCACACCTCTCTTCCTTCTCACACCTCCTTCCCAGGAACATCATTTTCATATTAATTTGATTTTAATATAGGCTGCTAGAGATGCTTGGCTCTCACATCTTGGTCATAAGAGATCAATTTTGTGCATGAATGCAGCTCAGGTGGTGATATATGGCATCCGAACTGCAAGTTGTGAGGTTTAAAATGATTAATGGGATTAATTTATCCCATGAATAGAGCAGCTTGATGCGACTCAAGGCTTTCTTTCGTCTTTTCAATCCAACTCCCATTTTGTACTTTACGCAAATTAAATCTGCATATTAAAAGTCAATTGCATACCCGTTTATATGCCACTAATTACACGCAATGAAAGAAATAAATAAGAAAAGACTGTGGTCTACTACATGGCTGTTATAACAAGTGCTAAAACCAACACAAATAACATGGCAAGAATGCGCAAAAAAAAATTAGCTGACAGACTTGATGATGAAACTGTAGTCAACAGTTGCTGGGAGACGTTGTCAAGATGTTGAGCTGTGTAGTGGCTCAGTTATTACAAATAAAGTGCATATTATGGTCCTTATTTCATCGAGAACTTCTGAAATCGAAACCAAAAGTATACAGTCAGCTTGCACAGTAATAGCACCAGACTATTAGCAAGCGACTTAAAAAATGACCTATTATTGAGCCAAAACGAGCTGCAACGGTGGCTATGCCCAAAACGCTAAGAAACAACATGAACTGAAAAATTCACCACAATATCCAAATTCATTTGTTACAACCTTTGGTTAGCACCATAGGTCTTAATGGATTTGCTCGCTTAGTTAGCAGTTTTATCACCACAGCATTTGTAAGCTCTACTAACTCTGTTAGCACCATAATCTTCATTATTGTTTGTTTAATAAAAATTAAAAAAAAAAAAAAACATTCTAATGTGTACTCTTCATTTGAGTGAGTTTTTATTTTTTAATTTTTTATTTTTTTACTTGTGCTACTATACTCACTTGCTAATGAAGTGTGAGATAATTAAAAATGCAGATTAATAAAACCCTACTCACAATCTGGTGTGGAAAAGGACTGGAGGATTTTGTCTGGTGCTGGAGGAAAGCAGAGCGGTAAAAGGATACGCACTGATCTTGAACTTGCCACCCATATCACAGAGCCTTTGAGAGGGCTGAAAAAGATTAACCAGGCTTGACAGGGCCTTTCATCGATCCCGATTAGATCCGTGTTAGTCAGTAGAAAAGGGCAGCTTGAAGCATGTCAGGCCTTTTCGGCTTTGCCTCTATTCACCCCAACTACTGTTTTGTACCATAAAAATGGACTTGCATATTAAAATATCGATTACATTCACACAGATAGTTTATACAGTGCTAACTACAAAAATGATGGAACTGTTGCAGTACCGCCCACATTCAGCGTACAACCTTGGTCATCATTTTATCCAATCTGATGATACAAGAATACTATTTCAAAGTAAGGAAAGGAAATAATCAAAATAGATACTTCTGGAAAGACAAACATTCAAATGGCTGCACTATAAACAGATTCCCAGAATTTTATCAGTTGGTTAAAGTTACACTATATAGGATTTTTTTGGTTAAAAAAAGCTGATTATTGAGTCAGGGGAAAAATAAAACCTTTATAATAAGATATCTGTGAGCTACTGTGAGTCACCCTGACAATCCTGTAACAGTAATTCACAGAGACTTCTGTGTCAGCGGTGTCAGGTCAGATTTTGCGGGAAATTTGTAAGCATACGTCATATGCCAGGTCTTATATGGCAAAAGAAATCAAGTCCCAACTTCAGTCACAAACAATGTCAGGCTACCGGGGTGGACAGAGAACAAAGAAACTGTAATTGAGTATAAGTACTGGTACTGTGTCAAAAATTAATTGCACTCAGTTAAAAGTATGAAGCCAAAAATCTGCTTGAGTGAAAGTTAACTGATCAAAATGAACAATTCAGAAATAAACTGCATTAGCATTCACTGTTGGAATGAATGCTAATTTGGCATTAATAACAAAACAAAACTAGCTGGCAATCTTACCATACTTAAAGCTAACTTACCACCACATGGTTCTTTAGATGCTAATACAAATGGACTTTGTTCAAAGACAAATTAGCACAGTTATGAGCAGTTTGATATTTTAAAGTTTGATGTGAATTTGAGTTTAAAAAGTGATAACAGCCGGGCAAGAGAAAAACAGAAAACAAAATTCTCAAATCCTTGTGGAATTTGAGATTTTTAACGAGTACTTTGAAGGTCAAAATACAAATGAAAAAAAAAAAAAAATTCTCATAAATTTGCTTAAGCAAGGGTGCTTGATTAAAATACTTGAGTAAAATACAGATCTTCCAAAATAGTACTTAAGTACAGTAACAAAGTACAATTACTGAAGTATTTTCCAACCTACTGGCAGGAGCTTCAACCAAGCACGAGACAGATAAGAGCATGAGCATGTAAACAGGAGTAAGAAAGTGAAAGAGTCTGGTATTACACTATATAAGAAGAAAAAGAAATCAGGACTGAGAGTTTTAGCTTTTTTTTTCTTGTTGTGGCATTTTCTGTTCACTAATTTGTTGGGAAGCTAGTGAATGATAATACATTTATACTCAGTTGGGTTTTGTATTGGAACCTAGTTGAGAAGATGTTATGATTATGAGCTAGAGAACTTCATCAGTCCTGAATCCTGTTTTCTCTTATAGAACAATATTAGACTCTTTCACTCTCCCACTCACACACTCTGATGTTTTCTCTCTCCTGATTGGCTGCAGTTCCTGCCTGTCCCTGTATAGCCAGACTTCTTTTGTGTCTGAAATTAGGGAGAGATTATATTTGACATATCTGAGTTGGCATATAACACATGCATACAAATTTCCAGCCAGTTCCACTGCTGATTCAGATCTGACTGCGGATTACTATTACAGGACTGTCAGGGGGACTCACAGCAGCACAGGAACATCGTGATATAAAGTTTTTTCTCTCCTGACTCATTAATGTTTTTTTTTCTTTTTTTTTTTTCAAAAAATAAAATCCTGTACACTGTAGCTTTAACAAAAGGCCCAAATGAGGCGTAAACTAGGTACAGAGCCAAGAAAATGGATTTCAGTTATAAACATGGAAATGTGTGAGATATTCAGAGAGCTGGGAGATTACTGCATAAATTCTAAACATACCAGATGCTTCAAGCAATTGAATAAGTAAAATCTGAGAAAATATAAGGTAATACAAATGAGACGGGCAAAACTCTAAAGTGTGGGGTTTTTGAGTACATTTATCATATAGTCTTCATTCGAATAGGTTTTTACGCACTAACTGCTACTATACACACATATACTAATGAAAACAATAATAAGGCCTCACTACAAAATAATGACTTGAAAATCCAAAATGTATTTGCTAAGTCAGAAAAACATGCGTTTTTTTGTGTGGGGTTCGACTCTATAACACAGCTTAGGCTGTAATCCCTACTGAGAGACCTGCAAACCCAGATCAATTACATAAAATCCCCAAAACAAAATCACTTGTGTCAGAGGTTTACCGTTATCCAAATTACTGTTTGATTAACCTAAGGAGGATATTCTAGTTGCGACTGAGTACATTGCAAGGGAGAATTTCTATAGATATATATTTCTATAAATAAGTGTCCACAATTATTTACAATCAATCGTAATTATTTACAATTTAAGGCTGTTTTTAAGAAAATATAAGATATTAATCACCTTTGAATCACCTGCACTGTAAATTACAAGACCTGTACTGTAAATTAACTTAAATTATTATCCTGATTTCTGTTGCTCTCTAGACTGTTTGCCATTCTCAATGCAGCATGGCTCTGGTATATCTTTTCAAATGTTCTACAAAAAACAGCTAATTCTATCAAAAATATTTATTTTGATTAGACTCCAATGAACGTCTTAGCTTTACCTCAGCAATCAGCTGCATCATGCAACAGTCCTAAACTGCATACATGTAGTATATGTCAAGAAATCTGTTTTTTGTTTAAAAACAAATTTTGTTTTATATATATATATATATATATATATATATATATATATATATATAAAAAACAAATTTTGTTTTATATATATATATATATATATATATATATATATATATATATATATATATATATATATATATATATATATATATTTTTCCCCCCTATAAATTTGAAATTAAATATTTTAGATCTGAATGCTAAACATGTTAAAACTTTTTTTAAATTCAGAAATTTGTATTAACCATTTTACTCTGGTATTCCTATGCATGGCAGTCCATTTACTTTTTAATGTAAGTGATGTAGCAAAAGTAAAAATTCATATGACATGCAATTTCAAGTAATAAAAAGCCATCTAAAATTATCTGAATATGTTTTTAAATAATTTATGCAAGAAAGGGTTCAAATTATAGTTGGTACATAAAAACCTTAACATCAATTTAATAAAATAAAAATAAATAACCTACAAACGGCATCAAAACAGAACAATTCCAAAATAGCAAAAGAGAAATAAAGAGAAAAGACTTTGAGCATTCATGGTTGTTTTTATAAGCCTTGAGCAGACTGATTCATAGCAACAGTTGCCACAGTCTTAGATTGACTAATGAAGGATCAAATGAGTGGAATTTATAGCAGGCCATATGGAAGAGTAACTCAAAACAACTGGACGAGAATCAAAGGAAAAACAGCGAGTGTCAGGCCACTGTCAACTCTTGAGACATCAAAGATGTCTGCTTTGCAACAACCTGTAAACTTTATTAAACCAACCTGAATATCTCTATCAGTCATTATAAATCAATAAGTCAAACCTTATTCCCTTGACCAATACAGCAGCTTCCACATGTATTTCTGAGAATGTGTTTCTGAATAAAAAAAAATACGTAAAATAAAAAATGATAGAAAGCAGTTAAAGCAATTATAAGCAATTACTGGGAAACAATCATTCAGAAAGCAAAGGACATAATTTCCTGTTGAAGAATCACATATTTAATTCTTAATATAGTAGATGACTCCTAGAAATCTAAGATTAGAAGTTTCTTATTCTTTGGTTACTGTTTCATGTTGCATCCCAAAACATGAAAGGAGGCATGGTTTCTGTTCTTTTCAGTCCAGGAGGTATGGCCTCTATGACTGTCAGGTAAAGAAGGCGAGGTATCTGTGCCTGTCAACAACACTGAAAGAAATGAAGCCTCTGTTCCCATCAATCAAATCCCTGTTAGGTAGGCATGGCCTATGTTCTTGAATTTCCTTTTTGCTTGTAGGTTACAGTGAAGAAGGTGTGGCCTCTGTGCCTGTCAATCACGTGATTGCTTCTGTGATTGTCAGTCACGGTGAAGGAGGCGTGGCTTGTGTACCTGCAAATAAAACTAAAGAAGATGTGGCCTTCCTGTCTGTCAGTGCTGGTGATGGAGGTGTGGCCTGTGTGCCTGTCTGTCCAAGTTAAAAAAATACTAAAGCTTAATGTCAGCCATTAATGTCAGATTACCTCCAATCTGATTGATACATAATTACAGGATGTTTTAGCATCAAAATAATCTTAGTGTTTGTGTTTAATGTAAAACTTGTGCTAAGGAAATTGGTTTCTGGGATTAATACTATATTTACTGATAGATTGAATCACTGAACTCTTCTGACTTAAACAGAATGTTCCTGTCCTTCCAGTGTATATCGTACACATAAGATTTGCTTCTTATACTTTAGTCGTACCTAATGTTTTTGCTCTGATTTCATTATAATGAATACACAGCATTTCATTAGAATTAACAACTGTGTATAAATATACTGAGAGTAAAGTTCAATCAAAGTCAAATTAAAGCTGTGACGTTTTAGGCAATGAGTTTACAGGCCTGCCAGTGCACTAAATTATGACAGCTTTTCAGAATAATTTGATTAATATGCAGCAGTCACTGCTAATTTAAATAAAGGGCAGAATGAAAATGACTCATTTGTGAAATTTCCCTTGATCACATTTCCATTTTTCTCACAGAGGGCACTTAGTATGACTGTCGACTTAGTCATGTCTTGCAGAAATTGACCCAAAGGACTTTAGTACATTTGAATAAACTCCACTATTTAGTTTGGCAGTGTACCCATTGTTGATTTCCTGCACATGATTGTATCTGATGCCACCACGAGCCCTAAGATGCTTTCAAGCAAAGGCTTAAACTTCCAGTGCATTTCGTTAAATGTGACTCACTCATTTAAAAAAAAATGTTCCCGAGTGACCATCCCAGATTTGCTTTATACATTCAGTATCATTAATGTCAGTATTCCCAATAAATAGTGTGCAAAAATTCAGCATCTCCATTAGCCTCTGAGATATAGAGGCTTTAACAAGGGAGTGTGGCCCTGTAAAAATGAGTTCCATAAGTCATTACTTTTGAACTATTCATGCTAGATGCATGAAACTGTTGTCTAGTATAAGATGTCATTTTAGAGCCTCTATATCACAGAAACTAATGCACATAAAAGCGGATACAAAATGCAAAAATGGCAATGAGGGAAAACTGAAAATCTTATTATTTACATGTGTAACCCAGAGGCGTAGCTAAAGGGGTGGATTTCAGGTTTGAACTACCCTGAAATATTTTAGAACTGCTCCAAATGCTTACTCATGGATGGTTAACATAACGCATATACAGTATAGTTGATTATGTACATAATATGACATTGTTCTGTACAGTAATTGCGCTCATATAATGCTATAATAAAGGTAATCATTACAATTCCTCCATATTTAACCTCCCCAGATGTCAAATGAGTGTGCTCCTTAGTTTGTTTAATCACATTTTAATGGTTACCAGCTGCTAAGGTGAGAAACATGCATTTTCCCATTCCTGTTTGAAAGCTACTAGCTAGCTACACTTTGAGCTCAGGGATATTGAGGTGACAGCCAGTGAAGTATTTCATTTATAAAATAAAATACCATTTCCACGTATTAACAGAATGCTCTTTTAATCAACTTTCAGCGTAACTGTCATAAAGCTATTTATAAGACTAACTTATGGTAGATCACGTCATAAATGATTAAATAACAGATTTGTGCTGTCACCACTCCTACTACTGTATGACTCTACCCAGAATGCATGAGCACATCCCACTTCTGAATTTAATTACGTATAATACATGCATATCGTATCAGCAGTAATTTTATTAATATATTTCCTCATCCTCCCCAGAAAATTATTCCTGGCTACATCTGTGTATGTGTAGAGTTGGAAGTATTTCCAATTTGCATATTTATACATTCTGGATTCGCTAAAATATGGGTAACAGTGTAGATTTGTTCTATGTATTTAATTAAATATTGTGAACTTTTGTGGAATGCAGAAAGAACCTTTTATTTGAACCTTAATAAAAATTATTTGTGCAATATTGCTTATTTATAAAATGACGAATTATACATAAACACTGAATACATTTACTAATCCCATTTCCAGTTGGGGTTTTTTCTAAAATGCAATAAAAACAAAAATCTGCGATTTGTCGAGTCTCTTGAAATTTTAACTGACCAAAGAAAAGATATTCAATGTTTTTACTGTATTTTGTAAATATACAACTCCAATTCCAAAAAAGTTGGGATGCTATGTAAAATTTGTGCCAAACTTTGTGAGAATTGTCAGTCAGTTCAAAAAGAGCATTACAAAGAATTTAGGTCTTTCACCATCTACAGTGCATAATATTGTGAAAAGATTCAGGGAATCCGAAGAAATCTCATTGCGTAAAGGGCAAGGCCGGAAACCACTGTTGAATGTGTGTGACCTTCGAGCCCTCAGGTGACATTGCCTGAGAAATCGTCATGCTACTGTGATAAATATAACCACATGGGCTCGGGAGTATTTCGTAAAAACCGTTGTCACTTAACACAATCCATCCAGAAATGCAGCCTGAAACTCTGTTACGCAAGGAGGAAGCCACACATCAACTCCACGGCATGGGTGACTTGCATATGTGTGAAGGTACCATTGACGTGGAGGCGTATATTGGGATTTTAGAGAGACACTTGCTGCCATCAAGGCAACGTCTTTTTTCCAGGAAGTCCATGGTTATTTCAGCAGGACAATGCCAGGCCTCATTCTGCATGTGCTACAACAGTGTGGCTTAGTAGACACAGAGTGTGTGTGCTTGACTGGCCTGCCAGCAGTCCAGATCTGTCTCCTACAGCGCATCATGAAGAGGAGAATCAGACAATGGCGACCAAGGGCTGTTGAGCAGCTGAAGTCTTGTATCAAGCAAGAATGGGCAAAAATTCCACTTGCACAACTGCAAAAAATTAGTATCCTCAGTTCCCAAATGATTCAAAAGTGTAATTAAAAGGAAGGGTGATGTAACACAGTGGTAAACATGTATCTGTCCCAACTTTTTGAAGGCATCGAATTCTACATTTGTTTATATTTACAAAATATAATTAAGTTGGTCAGAGAAAACATTGAATATCTTTGTACTTCTTTGTACTTTTGTCAGTTAATTAAAGTTTCAAGCGACTTGACAAATCACAGATGACAACAGCGTTGTTTTTATTGCATTTTAGAAAAAAAAAAAATCCCAACTTTTATGGACATGGGGTTAGTAATTTAAATATTTAAAACATTAATTACTACATATTAAAATACTAATACTAATTGTTATTTAACCTTTGCTAACCTCTCAAGCATGATTCCAAGCACCAAGTATAGTCACTCTTAATAGAATGTGCAGAAAAAGCTATTCAATTTTATTTGTACATCACATACATAGTAACAAAGTACCCTTAGAGAAATATGGATATAGATTTAGCTCTATAATGAGAAAGCCAGAGGCGAGGAAAAACTCCCTGAAACAAAATGAGGAAGAAACCTTAAGAAGAACCAGAATCAAAAGAGAGCCCATCTTCTGCTGGGTGACACCAGCAGAACACAAGCTTGTAATCTAGAGTTAATATTTGAGGGCTGGGGCTCTTACAACAGGGCCTGAGCTCTAAAAGCATGAAAGCCTGCTCTGTAATTTTCACCTCTCATTAGTATCAGTGTCACCTGTGATCACCTGGGTGCTTACAGATGACAACAGCGATTTACAGAAAGCCCAGGGCTTCCATAAGATCAGAGATACCAGCTCTCACAGTGACTCCAGCGCAGATGAATTCTGGTAATCAGTGTTCCTCAGTGTAGTGATGAAAATTAAGCTTTCTGTGCACTGCTGTGCCGTTTAGCCCTAAATGAGATGACGCAGACGCAGCCTGCTGCCTTGGTTATTGTATGCCGTCCAAACACACAGGAGCATGCATTCATATTATAAACATTATTTCTAAAAAAAAAAATTAGTTCAGAATCCATTCATCATCATAATGACAAAGTGCAGTGTGAAAACTAGGCCTGTAATTGAGTTTATTTGTTGCTCACCACAGGGGCTAGTAAATAAAAAGCTATTTCATCCTGCTGCGAAAAAGTTGCTTAACAAGGAACAAAGCTCCGATTGATTATAATGCGTGGAAGCATGCATTCAGGAGTCTCCACAGGTGACTAAAACAAAGATGAAGAAAATATTAAGTCTTGGGGCAGAAACAATGGATGGCAACAGAACTGAAGATGTGCAGGAAATCAATAACAGCTGCACCGTAATAACTGTCCAAACAAAAAGTATTAAAATATTTTTTTTTGTTGTATGGGCTCGAAATGAAACATTACTTCATTCTGATTACTTCTAATGCATGTATGCACTCTTTCAGTAGTCTACATATAAATTATAATGTTTTATATACTGTGGGGCTGTTGAATTCTCAATACTCATTGGTCAGAAGGTGTTGAATAATTTTCTTTTGTCAGGGTAGTGCCAAAGGCGCAGAAATACAAAACCCATCAGCCACTGCACAGCACAAGACCACGTCACACACCACATAAAATTAAGTGCACCTGAATCACAGTATAAAGAGGACTAGTATTTTAGTCCTGTCTTGTTAAGCACCCTTTGTCAATCTTTTGTCGTTGTTGTCATTATCCCGAATGCTGTTGCTTCTAGATCGTATAATTCTTGCCTTCTGTCTGTAGTTCATGTTTATGGTTCTTATGCTTACCCTTGTGTTTGTTTTCTTTGTACTTTGTTTAATGAATCATCTGCACTTGCATCTGCCTCCGCTATCAGCCCATGACATCACTAACTGTAGCTCTGACAATAGTTTCCAGTTCATACTAACAGCTAATTCATGGGGACTTGTATGATGGACACTCCACTTAAACAGAATAAATAATGTGTGTAATGGTTGATATGGTTTTCTGATTTCTGAACATTTATGGATGAAGTCTCCAGTGTCAGCGTCTCCAGTGTCTCCAGTGATATCTTCAGGACAGAGGAGTTTACACTGTGCAGTTTCTTTGTGACCGGACAAGCTGCGTTGTTTTTTTGTTTTTTTGTCTTATTAACTTCAAAACAGAGAAAAAAAAAAGAGAGGCTAGTGAGGGAATGATTGTTTATAGCTGCTATAACATAAGTGATAACAGGAACTAACTTGCTTAATGGGCGTTCCACAACATTAAATAAAACTATAAATAGATAAAAAAGTATGGCGTGTCATCCTTTAAAAATAAAAAAAATTGTCCCAAGTGGAGATTGGGAGTTTGAATCCAGATGATGCCACAGCCATCTGTGGCCAAGAGCCAAGACAGCAAATTTGACCATGCTTTCAGGGTGGGAGGGATACCATACACTCCATACACAACCATGTTTTTAATCATATTTCAGTTATATAAGTGTTGAAAATAGCTGAACTGAATTAAAATTAGCTGTTCAAGCATTCCTCAAATTAAATCAGTTACATTCAATTCTATTTTACTTGTACTATTCTATTTGTAAACATTGTCACAAAGCAAAGCAACGAGCCAGAGGTGACTGGTGAAGAGAAAAAAAAAAATCTCCCTGAGATGACATAAGGAAGAAACCTTGAAGAACCAGACTCAAAAAGGAACCCCATCCTCTTTTGGTTAACACCGGATAGTGCGATTAGAAATCATTACTCTTTCACAATTACATACTATAAATGCACTATAAGTGTATAAAATTTGTAAAAATTTACAGATTTACACAATCCAGGTGAGATTATTCACTGAAGCAAAGGTGAGACAATAAAATAGACCACCAGGACAAACTAGTTTTGCAGAGTCAGCTAACCGAAGCCAAAGTCAGTGAGAGCAGGTGAACTCAGACTGACTGTGTCTGCTGTCTGTGCTCATAGCACCGGCTAACCCCATTATACACAGTAAGCTGTGTATGAGACAACTCAGTGGAGTAAGTAATTTCCTTCAGATAACAGAGCTGAGCCACAGCGAGTGAGGGAAACTCAACTTATAACAAAACACTGACACCTAGTGTGTGACACAAAGAAAACCAGGCATCACGTCCAATCGATATTCGCTCTCTCTTGCAGCAATCATGTCTTTTTTGTTTATTTTTTTTCTTGATGCCACAGACCGATGGAACTCAGGAGGAGAAGAGTGTTATTACTCATCTCTGGCCTCTCTCACAGACCTCTAAAGACATCGGATCCATTAAGATACGCCGCCCATCCATCAGTGATCCATCATCACTGATCCCTCACATCTTTAATTCCGAGGGCCCATCAAACAAAGAAATCTGAAATATAAGATATTTTACTGTAGGTTTTCTTCTGAGCAGTTTCTTTTTCCATGTGAACCACTGTTAAATCAGAATTAAGAAGTCCAGAAATTAAGTCAGGAAGGGTCAGGAATATGGACTATTTGGAATTGGACGAGTTTTAGACCGTTTTTAAACTGTTTAGAGCAAATCTTGCATCCACTGACCGCAAAAGACATAACTTCAGCTTTTCTCTGAGCAGAAAGTGTCATATTCTGAGCTGACTTAAGCACAACTCTGAAGTATTTAATGCAGAAATTGTGCACATCAGTATTCAGACCTCAGACATGACTAGACGTAAGCGTTACTCAGACAGCTGAGTGTGAGAATTACATGCAGGGTGTCTCAGTTAAGCTTGATTCTGACCTTTGACATACGCCCATTTTTCTTGCATGATATCGACTGGAGCGTGGAGCACGATCACGTCCAGCGCCATTGTCTGAGAATTCCTTGTAACCCCGATATTTCACCATGAAATATGTCTTGGACAATGTAACTACACAAAACAAAGTACACAATCACAACTGAGGGAAATATCCGTTTTCTAAATAAATATAGGTTGACTGTTTTATGGGAGAAACGATGTAGTGAGTTTGCCGATATTTTTTGCATTGATATAAAAATTATACAGGTAGTGTACATTTTCTGTCAAACACTGAAAAAATAGATCAAATTTAGGCAGTGTATACTAAAACGCAGTGTCTGGTGCATGCATGGAATTTTTAATCAAGCATTCGTACATCGTGAAAACACTAACATCATCGAGCAGACATATGTCCGGAAATCTCGTCCCATCCGAACAGTGCTTAACTGCACACATCTGTTTAAGATAACATGTTCTTTCTCCCTGCGTTCTCTGAGCTACGGAAAAATATTACTGACCGCAGAAATATAATCTCAAAGCTTTTACGTCAACACTGTAATTCTCAGATAAAAGTGTTGCTCCTCAAAGCTTTATCATCTATATCAAGAGAGTCCAGTGACTCACAGGAGGTGCACTATGTTCTCTCAGACACACAAAAAAGATAACTGCATTTCAGGATATTATACTGTACTACAATATAGGAAGTGTGTGACAGAAGACTTTATTAGCTTTCCTTTCCTGCCACAACTGATTGACTGTATACAAAATGTTTTGTGTTGAACTAATTAGAAACGTTTGAAAAAAAAAAAAAAAAAAAAAAAATCCAGACTTATACTGGATTATACCGATTCATATCTGTGATCCGGATTGGTCGTGATTTTAAAAAGGAACTGGCTTATAATCATGGGATGTTTTTATGAACCCAGTAACACACACATATACTCAGGCTTTACCTGCGTTTGCATTTTGCGATCGGTCTACCAGGAATTCTCGAATTTTCTCCACCCACAGGTATAGGATGCTTTCTCCTGTATTCTCCCTGCCATGATATAACACATCCTGGTTATAATCGAGTCAAAATAAATAATATTATGATTGCAATGCTTCGGTAAAGAGATGCTCCTTTAACATTTTTAGAATGAGTCTCCAGTGTCAGTGCTTTGTAACGTGACGTTAACATGAAACCTTTTTTTTTTAAATAATAGAAATAGAAAAAAGAGAGGATGGTGAGAGAACGACGGTTTATAGCTGCTATAACATGTTTTGTTGACATTCCACAACATTAAATGTAATAAGCGGATAAAAAAAAGTCATTCTTTAATAAATAACAAATACAATTATTTGCAAGTTATTAATGGTATAAGAGTTCAGAATGTGCTGTTATTGGAAAGTAATCAACGCTTAATCCACTTCATCACACCACCCTATCGTTCATTATTTTCCTATCACAGCATGTCCTGAAGAGTTTCATTCTTTACACATATTAATCTGGCAACTCAGTGTATGATTTATATTCCTATCAGCATGGCTGTGAGAGTTATGGTAGAACTTACAGATAGAGTTCCTCGAGGCTGTTTGACAGTGTGATTCTGTCTGGACCTCGTAACCACGCGGCACTGGAAACACGACAAAACAAACATGACACGTAATTTCACAAATGAGTCACTTGTATTCAGTTTAATTAGTGGTGAATGCATTTCGATGAATAGAAATGACTAAAGATTATGCAAGGATTTAGAGGAATCATTTGGTGAAGACGATAACTTTCCATAAGCTCTTTCAGCAAACTTAACTAAATAAAATCCACTGCCAATCAGCAGCAGTTCTACAGCAGCAAATTGCTGAAATGCCCCATAAGGTCAGATTGTAAATAACAGACAGCTAATTAATATGTGATGCAAATAAAACCGTTACGGCTGTAGGAAGGAGATGCCAACGGTCAGGCAATCTCACACCGTGTCCTAAGCACTGGATAAATCCTTTACATACCTTAAAGCAATAATCTGGTGAAACATTAAAC
This sequence comes from Cranoglanis bouderius, assembly GCA_023630585.1. NCBI lineage: Eukaryota > Metazoa > Chordata > Actinopteri > Siluriformes > Cranoglanididae > Cranoglanis > Cranoglanis bouderius. Next base: position 16,721,867 of record CM042553.1, read on the forward strand.
GTGCACAATTGTACCAATCTTACCACAGACACGGTGGATCAACAAATCCATGTCTGGTGCCTTTGCATTTGCGCTGGAGCTTAGGGTCCTCAAGTTTTCACAGTGTATGCTCAAACGGTTATCTCCCTGTTGACGTTTGCAAAATACTGATTAAACTTAAATGCAGCAATCCTGTCAATTATCATCTACCTGTTGATGTTTTTTCACCTGATCAAGTTCGTAACTTCAGTGGTGCTCATCCATTTTGAGTTACAGTTACGACTTTTTCCTCAACCCTCTCCCTCTGGACTCAACGTAATCACACTACAGCACCTCCGTTTCTTGCACCGAAACTCTTTGGCTGTATTTAACATGTCACTGCTGTAAACATATCACACTACTACTAAACGGAGCCGCACAGTACCACACTAGTTAGATTTTTTTTATGGCGCAGTGCATCGCCTTTCCTCATATCCACTCTCTCTTTCAGCTTATAATGACAATTTATAATGTTAAAGACTGACAGATAGGATATTTTATGAAAAGAAGTCATTCTCAATAATATATTTCTATGAAAGAAGACCAATTGGTGGATTTTGATATTCTTCTTATACGTACAAAAAATGCTTTTGTACAAAGCTTTCATAATAAAACTTTCCTTCATCATGCAAAAATCCTCAAACTGCATCACGTTTGAAGGCAGGATATATACCCTGTATACCCTAGGTATTGATTTATTTTAGAAAAAAAAAAAAAAAAAAATCTAAAATAAACCTAAATATATTTTGTCGCCCATACAAGAAAACACAGAAACACAGGGTACTTACTTGATTTGGTATATTGGAGGCGAGGAGCTTGGGTAGTCTTCAGGCAGTATGATCTTTTAAAAGTACACAGTAAAAGAGTTTATATACAGTATCAACACTTGTGTTATATGCTTTCAGGAATAATGTAATAATAGTAATAATGTCAATGCATCAATGACACAGTAATATACTAGAAAGGACAATTCATCTGTCATCATGCCTGACTTTTTTCAGTAATGTACACCAAAGCAACAAATATTTTTTTAAAACTGTACTTTTTAGTATATTTTGTTAATACATAGGCTTTTTTTTTTTTTTTCGTGTTAAGTGTTGTCCCGTGATTCTGAGGTAACTTTATATAATTCATAACATTACAACATTACTGTCTGTGATGACAGGAATAACAATGTCTTGACTCGAAAGTTCTTCATTTACCTGCAAACAAACAAAACATTTCGGTTCAGAAATGTCATCTGATATTTTGATGCAAAAGACCCTCGACGCCTCGTCGATCACACACCATTCATCCCCATAAATAGAGGAAAGGGCTTCGATTTCTTCAACCTAACAAAGTTGTTTCCAAAAGATCAACAACTTTCCAACACTACAGACAAGTTCTTCAAACGCATTTAAACCGATAATGTATATATGTGTCAGAGTTCGCCATGAGTAACCTGACCTGTCGCTGCAGATCGCCGGCATTTTCTGTGATCGTGTCCATTTATTTCGAACACATTGCTGTTCGTGTAGGGACAATATTCAGGTTTGCCAGCAAATTACTGACACCCCGGGTAAATCCCAAACAACCCTATACGCCCTACATGAGCGCACTATTTAGGTTAAGAAAGTGCACCCTACGTAGTGCTATACATATTCAAGAGGGAAACATTTGAGATTGGCCTGTAGCGATCGCAGTGACCCGGGGAAGTGATTCAAACACGTGCGCCTGTTAAAATGAATGTACATTTTGTCTGTAGCTGTCTTTGTCGTATTTGCGTCTCCACTCTTTATTGCAATTTGCATTTTATTTGTATTTTTTTTTCTCGTTTTTTCATGGTTCAAGGAACTCGTGCAAGCCAACACTTCCGGGGTCAAACCCGCGCTCTGTCACGTGGGATGTGACGCGTACATGTATGTTCTCTCCTGTACTTTCTACAGTGGGAAAAAAATCCTTTAAACTATGTAATCTTTTGAAGATATTTTTTGATGATTAAGCCCCTTGTATTGTAGTTTTTTTTTTTTCTTTTGTTTTTTTCTTTTCTTATTTTTCCTGTTTTGTTTATCTATGTATTTTTTTGTGATGCTGCTATTTGGACTTCTTTGAATTGTATTAAGATGTTTCTTATTGTTGTTTATTTTGATATTTATGTTCTTCAAGCAATAAAAAAAAAAAATAATAATAATAATAATAATAATTCCACAGTGGAACCCTTTTGTTACTGCGTTTTGGAAAGATTTCTCTAGATTTGTACGCACAAATATATATATAAAGACTTTTCTCTTTTATTTAAATATGTATTGTTTGGATTTTATAATGTCTGTCACTCTAAACAGAAAGAATACTATCTTATAAATCTCATCATTCTTGCAAAATGTCATACATAAAAGTAAAGACTGTAATAGAGCACCTCTGTTTATTATTTTTGAAACCGAACTTCAACAATACCTCCAAACTATATACGGCTCTAATAACTCCAAAGCCATAAAGACTCAATATTTGTAAAGAATTAAATGTATTGCTTATGTAACTTAAGCCCCTACATTGTTCTTCATTGTTCCTTTTCTGTTTGTATTACCTTTTTATGTTCTAACTTAGTTCACTACAGCAGTCTAACTTTGTGTGCTGGTCATTATGCCGGCTGGGAGTCAGAAGAGGCTCTTAGTGGTGAGCTGAGTCACTGAAAACATTCGGCTTCTCACTGCTTTTGAAAGTGACACAGAGGTGTTTAAAAATCCCAGGTGCACTGCTGTGTTAGATACATTCATACCACTAAGATGATATCCCCATATTAAAAACTCAGCAGTGCTTAGAAAGATCTGCCACCCAAATAATATACGTGCAGTCATCTGGGAAAACCCAGACTGCCCAGCCAAAAATGACAAAAAATCAAGTTTTGACAAAATTAGGGGGTTTCTCCCTATAAAATTCTCTGGCACTTCTACTTTAAGAAAATATAAATATATATTATATCAAAATCATGCTGAATGTTTTTAGTAACTTTCTAAACTTGCCTAGGTTATCTGCAAAGATTAAGTTGGGTAAGGAGCAAGTTTAACAAATGTAGCTCCAGGGTCCCCAGTTCAATCCTGAGCTCGGGTTACTGTCTGTGTGGAGTTCCCTCAGGGTTTTCTGGTTTCTTCCCATTTCCAAAAAATATGCCAGTAGGTGTACTGGCTAAGATAAACTGCCCTTAGTTGTGAATGTGTGTGAGTATTGTGCCATGTGATGGACTGGCATCCTATCCAGGGTGTATTCATGCCTCATGCCCAGTGTTCCCAGGACAGGCTCCAGATCCACCGTGGCCTTGACCAGCATAAAGCTGTTACTAAATGAGAGTGATTGAAAACTGTTCAAAACTTTTATTTATAATATATTCTAATAAAAAAAAAAACTGATTAAATAAATAACACTTGCTTTCAGAAAGCCAGTGTGTTGGTGTATTTCAAGAAAACAAGATATTGCACAGACAACAAAATTTATTTTAAAAGCAAACCGGCCAACATGCAGTTACAATATATTACCACATAAGTGAAGTCAGAATTGAATCTTTGGGGGTAACCAAATGCTATAACTTTACTTGTGCCTGAGATACATGCATAACAGAAACATATAACAGATTAGGAAAACTTGTAGTTGGATAAGGTTAGGAAGTAGGTGGATTGGCTTAGATAAATTGTCCCTAGGTGTGAATGACTGCGTGTGTGCATGGTGCCCTGTGAGAGGACTGGCATCTTATCCGGGGTGTATTGCCTTTATTTTGTCACAGATACATTACAGCGAAAATTTTTTTTCTTCGCTTGTTAGGAAGTTGGGGTCAGGGTCCGCCATGATACAGCACCCCTGAAGCAGAGAGGGTGAAGGGCCTAACAGTGGCAGCTTGGCAGTGCTGGGGCTTGAACCTCTACGTTCTGATCAGTAACCCAGAGCCTTAACCATTGAGCCACCTACATATGAGCTGTGGTGATTCTATGCTGGTTTCTTTCCACTGAAGAATAAGATAGAAGTGGGGTACAAATCCCCACCGCCACCTTCCAAAACCTAGATAAATCCTTCCTAGAAGAGTGGAGGTTATTGTAACAACAATGTGGGACTAAATATGAATTGGGATTTTCAAAAAGCACAAATAGGTGTGATGGTCAGATGTCCACAAACCTTTGGCCATATAGTGTACGTGGAAGGTGTACCTAATAAAGTGGCCATTGGGTTGTTGTTTTTTTTACCTTAATGTATAAGAAATAAGCCAAGCCCAAATAATATCCAATCAGAGGGAAGTATGCAAAGCAGAAGCTTCTTGACCAATAAAAATAAAGAGCTTCATGAATAATTTATTGATACCAATGTTGTTCTACTTCGTGCGCGCTGGCGCTGACAGGAAAAAAAAAAAAAAAACAAGCTACGTTTTTAACTTGAAGGTTGACAATAATGGCGACGGCGATATACCTCGAACACTATCTTGACAGTGAGTATACGAGTTTCGGCTAGTTACTGCCAGAAGCTGTTTTTCTTTTCTTTTCTTTTTTTTTTTTTTTTAGGAAAAAAAAAACATCTGGCGCTCATGAGGGCTTTTGGTGGCTTCGCAACGCAGTCGGCGCAAGCGAGCTAAGCTAAGCTAACTATAAGGCTGGCCTGGTGAAATTGAAATATCTGACGAGTTGGAAAATGTTTCCAAATATATTAACATTATTGCCTAACCAATTACGGCAAACACCTGAGAGCTGACAAGCAAACCGTTAGCTTGCGTAATTGTATAGCGTGTTAGCTTTGTAGCTAGCTAGCTAGCTAGCTAGTATGAAAGTTTTGCAGCGTTTGCTAGCTAGCTACCTGGCTGGAATATAAACATAACTAAGCTGTCACTCAAGTAATGCAAGCTTTGCTAATAATTTTCCATGCGTGTTATTTCATTTTATTATTTGAATCAAGGAAGAGCTAGAATCATGACAGGCAGGGACATTTTACAATTCGGCACATAAAATTGGCCACCTGGCTAAATCAGCTGTAAACACAACAGCTGTGCTTCTGCCACGACTAGATCCCGTTTATGGCAGATTTTACATTACGGTTCTTGATTTGTATGCTACACCAGTGATTCCCAGTCCCGTTTCTTTTAAAAACATTATTTTAGTGTGTTTCTGTGCTGTATCACCTGACTCATTAGCTCATCAACAAACCCCTCATTAGGTAAAAATGAGTGTTAGAGAGCAAAAATAACAAAAAAAAGAATAACACTGAAAAAGTGTAAGCGTCTGTAAACGCCAGAGCTGGGGCTGGGAAGCCTTTGGCTCTCAAGGTACACACTGTATGCAGGATAGAAACTATTTAAGTGTAATGTTATTGCCGCTGTGCTATTACAGTTTTGTTTTAAAAAAAAACAGAAATATGTTCCAGGTATTGAAAATTTGCCATGTGAACTACAGAGGAACTTCACCCTGATGCGGGAGCTGGACAACAGGACGGAGGGTAAGTAAGGACTCATATTCATGCAATCTTAATACATTATCATTCCGGATTAGATTTACTTAGGGATATACTATAATATAATTGATTATAGTCAATGAGTTTTTTTTTTTTTTTTGTTTTTTGGCAAGTCTCTTAGTAATAGTAGTTCTGTTTAAATCAACCTCACGATAATAACCAAATCTGTTAATAGATATAGATATGGCACTGAATCAGCCAGTCAGATCCTTTTAAAAATGTTTAAATGTATAAACCAAATTCCGAGTTGTTGTGTGTGTTGTTTTTTTTTTTTTTTTAATCAATGTTTCTCTACAACATGGTAGAAAAGAAGGGAGAGATCGATAAACTTGCCGAAGAGTACATCACAAATGTCCGGAACCTCGCGTCTGAGCAGAGGGTGGAACATCTGCAGAAGATTCAGAGTGCCTACAGCAAATGTAAAGAATACAGTGATGACAAAGTGCAACTTGCCATGCAGACATATGAAATGGTTAGTGAGTGTACGACCTCTACCATCCATTCAGGATTTCGTGGAGTTTTTTTTCGTGTTTGTCATGATCGTCACATGGCACCGTCATGGCCCAAATCTTGAAAATCTGTGGTAATTTTGAAAAATTTCAAGCTCCTCCGAATATTGCGGAGTTTGCTTGATTTTGTGTTCATTTTCCACAATCACAGAATTGCGAAATCCTGGAGGGACTGATTGGATTGGACTTTTGGATTTAATATGTGATTTGATCCAATTTGTTAACATAGTAACTCAGATTTTTCTGTTGAAAATCTCAGTAGTTGCTTGAAAAAGCTCTTTGTGGATTCTCAATGCTTTCTAGGTTGACAAGCACATCCGAAGGTTGGACGCAGACCTGGCCCGCTTTGAGAACGAGCTAAAAGAGAAGCTGGATGTCAGTGGTTATGAGAGTCCTGAGAGTAGAGCACTAAAAAGTAAGACTTTAGAACAACAGCTTGTATGACTTCCTGGAAATTATGTGACATCTACATGTTGTATCCCCAAGTAGACACAGCTTTCCTGTTTTGGGGAAGTCAGTAGCGTATTTTGAGTCTTGATGAAGTCTTGATGAGATGAAGTCTTGATGAAGTCTTGATGAGATGAAGTCTTGATGAAGTCTTGATGAAGTCTTGATGAAGTCTTGATGAAGTCTTGATGAAGTCTTGATGAAGTCTTGATGAAGTCTTCATGAAGTCTTCATGAAGTCTTCATGAAGTGGGAATAATTTGTCAGTGCCTCAAATACAAATAACTCCAATAACTTTGATCTGTGGTGAAATTGCATCAGAATTTAAAGGAAATAGATCAGCCAAAATTTACAGTTTTCTCTTTAACACAAATCAGCCAAAATGCGTGTGTTGTGTGAGGTTTGCATCATTAGGATGTGACTAATGTTGCTAACAAGCAAGAGAAGCTTGCAGCTACCAGCTTAGCATCACTCAAACTGCTTGTCTAAATCATCACCCACAGTTTAAAAGACATTGTTTGTCTCACTAATATAATCTGTATATAGTTTTATAAAATATCAACATAAGTCCAAATCAAATTACAGCTCCATCAACTATTTTTTAAGGGAGTAAGTGATACCGGTTTAGTTTTTGTTTTTCCACTCTTTATAGAAAAGTGTTTCATAAGCAAATCTTGAGAATACTTGACAGGGTTTGAGGCTACTAAAGAAGCAAGCTTTAGACATTAAACACATCTTGGCTGATCGGCTACATTTGGGATAAGTGGAAAATTTTATTTTTGGCTGAACTGTTTCCTAGAAGTTGGCTTGCATATCGGCTATGTGCACGGATTGTACTGTTCATCCAGACACAGCAGTTTTTGTAAAGAATGATTTGATGAGACAGGCGTTGTGATTTTAATTTACTGAGCCAAACTCTACATCATGCATTTTTCAACCACAAATGACAAGGTTGCTGAACGTTTGGCACTGAATAATGCTATGCAAGACAGAAAATGCTCTCATTTAATCTCAGTCTGAGGCAGTCCTGTTAAAGCCTGGTTATTTCTGCCACTTTATGTATATTATTTGATTCATAAAACAAATCATAATATGCATCTTTTTAATATTAAAATCTGGGGTGTCACGCTCATTTTGGGTATTGGGCCACATTACACTTACACAAACACATTAATCAGTTTAGTGACCAATAACATCAACAACTCGTGTTCGTTTACGAGAGCTTATATGAAAGTGTATACAAGAACAGATTGAACATACACTATATCACCCACTAAACACAGGAATAGACCATACAGTGCCTTGCATAAGTATTTACCCCCTTGAACTTTTCCACATTTTGTAGCATTACACCCTGGAAGTAAAATACACTTAACTGGAATTACACTCGTTGAGCACTTTATTAGGAACACCTAGTCAGTGCCAGCAGCATGAATCCAAGGACCAAACCTGCCTTGTGTCAACAGTCCAGGCTGGTGGAGGTGGTGTAATGGTGTGGGGAATTGTTGCTGACCATGTGCATCCCTTCATGGCCACAATTTACCCATCTTCTAATGGCTACTTCCAGCATGATGATGCACCATGTCACAAAGTAAAAGTTGTCTCAAATTGGTTGAACATGACAATGAGTTCAGTGTTCTTCAGTGGCCTTCCCAGTCACCGGATCTGAATCCAATAGAACACCTTTGGGACGTGGTAGAACGGGAGATTCGCAGCATGA
>CM042553.1:16735019-16875019 GCA_023630585.1 Cranoglanis bouderius
AATCAAATCCAGTTTTACTCTATTGTGATATTTGTTCAGATATTTAACATAGATAGTTTGCCTCTAACTTCTGGGGTTGGGGGTTCGATTCCCGCCTCCGCACTGTGTGCGCGTAGTTTGCATGTTCTCCCTGTGCTTCGACCAGGTACCCCAGTTTCCTCCCCCAGTCCAAAGACATGCAGTGTAGGCTGATCAGGGTTTCCAAATTGTCCATAGTGTGTGTATGTCCCGTGCCTCGAGTCCCCTGTGACAGGCCCCAGGCTCCCAGTGACCCTGTATAGGATAACCAGTATAGAAAATGGATACATGGATACAATAACTCATCCACCTTCTGACATGTTTTTGGGAGGAACCCGGAGAACCCTGAGGAAACCCACACAGACATGTGGAAAACATGTTAAACTTCACACAGACAGTAAGTCGAGATCAGGATGGAACCAGGGACTCTGGAGCTGTGAGGAGGCAACACTACCTGCTCTTCAAAACTCTTCATCTGACTGGTCCCAGCTGCAGGTTTCCCGTACGCTGTTTTCAGGAAACTCCACCTCGAGGTCGTATACGAAGTCCGGGTCGTCTTTGCGGCGCCGGTTGAGCTCGAACAGCACGTCCATTTGTGCTTTGCGGTGGTTCAGCTCTTCGTCACTGAGCTTGTTGAGATCTTCCTCGTGTGTGTGAGAGCGACGCTGTTCTCTCAGACTCTCCTCCACACTGAGACCTCGCAGGTGATCCCGGAGCACCGTGTGTAACCTCACCAGCTGCTCCACTGACACCGAGTCCAGGTAGTGTCCGTGACGGGGATGATGCTTCAGTCTCTCTGCAGCCCTGCTGCAGTCTGGAGGAGTGAGCCAAAAGCAGACATTTTCATTTTTAATCTAGATAAATCACTCCATCATATTTAACCAATAGAGTTAGCAAATATAAGAAAGACAGTCTGTTACCTGAGAACTGTGAAAAGCTCCTCACTGGCATTACTCTCTTACGCAACTTGCTTGTATGTTCATTTTCATATATGAGAATGACTGAAGGTGGATCAAACTTAATCCCACATCGTTTGGCTATTATAGGCATGATGTATGCCTACCACTTTATACTTTTCTTTTCTTGTCACCTGTAAGAGGAGAGAATAATTTCTTTTCAGCATTTGGTCTCTTGGTCAAATGCAATTAATTGTTAAGTCCACAAACTCTCCCTAAAATGCTTCCACCTCCTGAAAGAAAGAAGAATGATGTATGCAAGTTGGCTCTGAACTTGCAACTAAAAGAAGGGGAGAGGGAAAAGGAAAGGGGAAAAAAGGAAATGAAAGGGAAAAGGAAAGGAAAAGATCTTTCAACTTATCTCTAAGAACCAGCGCAAAGTGTCGACTAGCTCGTGAACGGTGCGTCACTACCGCATTACTGATCTATACAGAGAATATCTATTTCCTGTCTCTTCTGTGAATTGTGTAGAAAGACAGTAACTGGTCTTTGTAAGTTCTTTGGGCTTCTTGAGCTCGTTAGATTTGGTGTAATATGTAAAACATAGCTAAATAACAATTCTGCATTAAAAAAAAATAATAATAATGCTCTATTCGCTGTAAACGGAGTAAGAAAGAGAAATAAAAGAAAATAAATAAAGCAGAAAACGTTTGCAGGAAGCGACCTGGCTGTTATGTGTTGCGTTAGCTGTTGCCATAGCAATAGAGTAACCAATAGCATTAGATGAAACGCCCCTTGATGCTACACCTGGAAGCAAACTAGCCAAATCAAAATTCTTAAAATTCCGCTGGATTTTTTAAAAACTTTTACATACCTATAGGTGTTATGAAGAGTAATTCTACTGCAATTTAGCAGAAAACACCAAAACCACCACTGCTGGTTGTCTGCTTCGTCTTCTTCTTCTTCTTCTTCTATGTGGATGTAACTATCACTATTGAATTAGCTCCATCTACCGGTCACCAGTGGCAGAATACGGAAATAGACCACCGATGGCGGCCAAATCCCAAATCGCTCCTTGTTTAACATGTAGTGCACTAGTTAGAGTGTAAAAGAATGGACGAGATGTTTAACACAACACGATTAGGAAGAATATAAGAGTATAAATGATCGTGAACTAGTCGACTCATGCAGTTTAAACCTTGTAAATCGCAATATCTGTTTTCCCTAAATATGCACTACATATAGTTGTGCCTACATAGTACGCCTGTATAGGGAGCGTGTAAGAATTAGGGATTCACCCAGTGCCAATGACATGAGTCAACCATGCTCAGCTTATATTTTGTAGTAACTGTGTTATGTTTTATTTTTTGTGGAGCTTCACAGAAAGGTAACGTCCTTGTTACAGGTGTAAGTTATGATAGAAAGAAAAGCGTAAGACAAATATCTTTAAAAAAAATAAAATAAATAATAATAAAAAAAACAAACAAATAAAAACGACGTTGTTGCCACCGTAGTGTTACAGCTAGCTGGTCGGATTATTTTGCTTCCGGAGTTAAAGGCACTCTTCGTTCCACAAGTAATTAATTTATTGTTTTCCCGGTTTGTTTCAGATGGTGCCGGTTGTGGTTTTACATCCTCCTGGCTTGATTCAATGGTCATGTCAATGAAGCTTATTAAACAAGGCTTCCACAGGTAAACAACACGACAGGTGACCTGTGAAGTCTGTCATCAAAGTTGTAGGAAATATTTCAGCTGTACTCTGATAGTATTCTATTTATTAACTCCTACCATTGGGAAACAATCATGTTTTAATTTGGTCATCTCTGTTTTATGTTCAATGTACATTATAGATTGAGTTTAAACATCAATTTCAGTAGTTTTTGTTCAACTTTAAGTTTTAAAATGATCTAACATTGACACATGCAAGTAAGAAACAGGCAGTAAACACAACATATATTTTCATCCATCCATCCATCCATCCATCCATCCCTTTATCCTGGTCAGGGTTGTGGTGGATCTGTAGCTTCTGAACGCTGTGGGAAAACACCCCGAATGGGACGCCGGTCCATCAGAGAACACCACAAGCACTTATTCACACCTACGGGCAATTTTATTCAATTCATTTCAGTTTTATTTGTGTAGCGCTTTTAACAATGGACATTGTCCCAAAGCAGCTTTACAGAAAGGCCAACAATTCACTAAAAATGTTTTTTTTTATTGGTCTTATGAAATATTCTAATTTGTTGAGATAGTGAATTGGTGGGTTTTTGTTAAATGTGAGCCAAAATCATCACAATTAAAATAACCAAAGACTTAAACTACTTCAGTCTGTGTGCATTGAATTTATTTAATACACGAGTTTCACAATTTGAGTTGAATTACTGAAATAAATGAACTTTTTCACGACATTCTAATTTATTGAGATGCACCTGTATATAAATTCAGGATATAAATTTTAAGTGTATTAATTTATCCCTAATGAGCAAACCAGAGGCGACGGTGGCAAGGAAAAACTCCCTGAGACGATATGACGATGGAACCTTGATAGGAACCAGACTCAAAAGGGAACCCATCCTCGTCTGGGTGACATCGCATAGTGCGATTATAAATAAGTCCCTCCTATAACTGTGTACTACACGGTCAAAAAGTGCGATGGTGTAACCAGAAAATTCATTACAGTTTTCACGAGTGAAAAGTGGACGGTCTACCTACCGTCACGTTTTCGGGAGGTGGGAGAGAACCCGGACGAAACCCAAATGGACATGTGAAACTCCGCACGGACAGTAACGCGTGCTCTAACGGGGGACAATGGAGATGTGAGATGGCAGTGCTGCCCACTGCATCAACGTCCCACCCACAACATTTGCTGTTTCATAAAATAGATTGCATTGTCTGTCTGTGAAGGCATTTTCACAATACACAATATATCATTTAACACAAATAATTTAACCCAGAAATGTGGGAAAATTAAAAGCACTTAAGCATCCAATCGGCTAGTTGTTAAAGCGTCAGTAGGGTTGGTGGTCGGTGTTGTAACACTACTGACGATACACGTGATATCATGATAATAATGTATTGTGATATAATTATCATGAGATCAGTACTATATTATTAGACTGCTAGGTAGATAGACAGACAGACAAGCATATTTAATTGATCCCTTTGGAAATTATTGGATTACTGAAGTTTGACTCTGCATTTTTCAGGGACCTTGTGTATGAGGTTCGACATGAGCCTACATCACATCCTGTCAAGGCTCTGCTTCTCCACAGATTGCCCAATGGAGTTTACATGGATCAGTATCAGCTTGCAGATCTGAGGGAGGAAATGGGATTACAGGTGATGATGGTTTCTAATCTTTTTTTTTTTATCTGTCAGAGTGCAGAGGAGATTAATCCAATGTTTATAAACTTTCTGTCAGTTGCTGTTTTTATTCTGTTACAGCTTCAGACACACATGAGCCAGTTGATAAAGTCTGTGGTGCAATGATTACCTGGCTCAGGTGTGTTAAAACCTGGAACATAACAAAACAAGGGGCACTATTGGGAAGCTTTGCTCTACATCATGGCACTATTGTGTGATGTTATGCAATATTGTTCCGATTGTTGAGAACACACATGCAGTATGCTTGAATGTTCACGTCCCAGGGAGTACAGTGTAAAAATATTACAAATGGTCTTATAACACCAAACCTTAGTATTATACAAAGTTTAAATAAAACAAAGCTAGAAACACCAGCAGAATGTGGGCGTGGGCCTAATATTCTAATGAGCATGTTTGATTGACATCCTTCTATTCAAGACTTCCAGTATCCTTTGCCTCTCAAGCGGAATGTCATGTATCGACCTGCCCAGTTATAGAGTTAGCACACTTACTAGGTATAGTTTTGCTAAAAGCAACGTGATTGATGAAGATCAAGCTTTGTGTAGCGCTTTTAACAATGGACATTGTCACAAAGCAGCTTTACAGAAATAAATACATTCAGGATATACATTTTAAATGTATGAATTTATTCCTAATGAGCAAGCCAGAGGCGACAGTGGATGATATGAGGAAGAAACCTTGAGAGGAACCAGACTCAAAAGGGAACCCATCCTCATCTGGGTGACACCGCATAGTGCAATTATAAATAATTCCCTTCTATAACTGTGTACTACATGGTCAAAAAGTGCAATGGTTTTCACATGAAGTCTGTATTGTTGACTGTTCAATATTAGCCCCACGCACTTTACCTCAAATGAGGATTCTGGCATACACCTGTGAAAGTCAGAACATATTCAGTACTGCATATTGTGTCCACAAGACTAACAAGATTAAAAAAGGGCTCTACACCAATTTTTGATTCTCTCCAACAGTATGAATAGCAAATAAAAGGAAATCAGCATGCATAATGAATAGATATGTCTGTATGTGACAGGTGCTTCTTGATTCAGCCTTAGATCTCGAGGCCCCGGCCCACGTTTCTTCCGCTTTCTCTGCACTGGTCTTTCTCAGTCCTCCCGAGCCTCTACAGGCAGCAGTTCCTGTCCATGGCCGGTACCACAAGGCATCCAGTTCAAGAGGATGGGAACGAGTAATCATCGAACCACCAAGACTGCTGCTTCGTTCAGAACACTGTGGGTGAAAACAAAACACTGATAGAAATTCTTATGGTATGTGTCCACTGCAGGCAAATTTGTTAACCCTAATTTCACTCCCATTCATTTCCAGTGGTTCGAGTGAAAAAAAATACGAGAGGGTTGTGAGAGCTAGGTTTGACCTTAATGCAAATTACATGTAATGGTGACCAGTTGGACAAAAGATACCGTATGCGAATGCATCATTTTGCGTTGTACTGCCTACAGACTATACAGTTCCATCTGGATGACATGAAAAAACAATAATGGTCACAACCCTCTTCTTTCTTTGATGTAATTTTGAACATCTTTAAATGTTCATAAATTTTCAATAAATGGACAAAAATCAATAAGGGATATTTTAATTTCACAAAGCATTTAACTCCTTGCCCTTTTAGAACTAGGTTTAAGAGAGTAGCCTACTTCAACAAAAGGACAATTTATCTGATTCCATTATTCATTCATGTCCTGCGTTGTACAGTTCGTACAGGATTTCGATGAGTTTCTTTTTTGTGATTGTTGTGGCCAAAAATGCATGATTTTGCTGCTGCTTTAATCAAAATTTGTGATGCAACTTGCAGAGTTTTTTTTTTTTTAAGCTTTTTTGTGGAAAACTACTTGAATTGTTGAAATTACAATTGCACAAAACTGTTTTGCACGGCCTTTCGCAGTGATGTTTGTTGGTAAATGTGACCTTTTAGCTGTACTCTTGTTCAACGCATGTGAATCGAAGAGGGCTTTGGCTGAATGTACGTTGTGATGACGTACACATGACACATGACGTTCACATGACATGTCTTGGCCCAAATCTGCAGAAAATCTGTGGTAATTTTGAAAAATTGTAAACTCCTCCAAATATTGTGGAGTTTGCTTGATTTTGTGTTACTTTTTGCAATCGCAAAATCTAAAAATCTTGGAGGTACCGACTGTAGACAGATGTACCTGAAGCGACGAGGCTCTGGACAAGGGAGTGGAGGTTGATATTCACACCGCATGCAGTGGACATTTAGCCATTTAGCTCTGCATTACAAATAATATATCTGTCCTTTCTGTGCTAGGTGACACTGTAGACCCTGGAATACCACACAGGGTGGTTGATGCTCCTTGCACAATTCAGAACCAGAGTTTGTGCTCATGGCTAGAGGTCCATGGATTACAGGTAATAGAGAGTTCTTGAGGAAACAATACTGATCTTTAGGGGTGTATGTCTCCTTCTGAGACGATATGACGTGCATGAATGATCTGATGTTTGTATTATAAAGCAGTGATTCAGTATGTTGTGATTTGGGTCTATTTTAAATCTAAATATATTATGATTCAGTATTGTTCACACAACTACTTCACTGGAACTGACGGGCGCGATTGTGCCCTGCCATGGGTTGGTCCTCTGCCTTGTGCCCTGAGTCCCCTAGGATAGGCTCCAGGCTCCCCATGACTCTGTGTAGGATAAGCGGTACAGAAAATGGATGGATGGATGGCATTTGAACCCGCGTACACATACAGTCATGTGGGAAAAAAATAAGTACACCCCATAGAAATTGTTGGCTTTTTTGACACATTTGGACAAGTAAACATTTGATCCCCTTTGAAACGGTGCGTATTAATAAAGTTGATACACTCTTATCAAATGAGACATAAAATTGACATTTTGTAGTAATTTTCACCATTTTAAATGAACACAAAACAGATCAGTCACATGGAAAAAGTAAGTACACCCCTACATTTCTCACACTTTCAAATCCATGAAATTAGAATCAGGTGTTCAAGATTGGGTGCCAGTGATCAGAACCTGCTTAGGGAGTGCAGGTGGAACCTGTCTTATTTATACCCCTCTCTATCTAGTGTCTGGTGTTCCCTTTGCTATTGAGTGTCATCATGCCAAGATCTAAAGAGTTCTGTAAGGCCTTCAGAAAAAAGGTTGTGGATGCCTATGAGTCTGGCAAGGGATTTAAAAAGATCACCAAATTATTTGAAATACATCATTCCACTGTAAGGAAAATAATCTACAAATGGCACAGATTTCAAACGACTGCCAATTTGTCCAGGACTGGCCGTCCTCAGCAAATTCAGCCCAAGAGCAGACCTTCTGATACAAAAAGAAGTCTCCAAGAACCCCAAAATTTCATTACAGGATCTGCTAGTATGTCTTTCAACTGTTGGTGTGAGAGTGCATGCTTCTACAATCAGAAAGAGATTGCACAAATTTGACCTGCATGGGAGGCGTGCCAGGAAAAAGACTTTTGAAGACTACAGTTTGCCAATGAGCGTATAGGCAAAGACCAGGCCTTTTGGAATAATGTGCTCTGGACAGACAAATCAAAGACAGAGTTGTTTGGCCACAGTAACGGCAGACATGTTTGGCGCAGACCAAAGACAGCTTTTCAGGAGAAGCACCTCATACCAACTGTGACGTACAGTAGTGGAAATGTTATGGTTTGGGGTGGCTTTGCTGCCTCTGGGACTGGACAGCATGCATTCATTGATTTAACTATGAATTCTGCATCATATCAAAGAGTGCTTGAAGATAATGTGAGGCCATCTGTCCGAAAGTTGAAGTTGAACTGAAAGTGGACCTTTCAACAGGATAATGATCCTAAGCACACTAGCAAATCCACCGAGGGATGGCTCAAAAAAGAAGAAATGGAGGGTTATGTTATGGCCTAGTCAAAGCCCGGATTTGAATCACATTGAAATGTTGCGGGGGGATTTGAAACGGGCAGCACATGCAAGAAAACCCTCAAACATCTTACAATTGAAAGAAGAGTGGTCAGAAATTTCCAGCAAGCCTGGTGGACAATTATGCAAAACACTTACAGGAAGTTATTTCTGCTAAAGGGGGCAATACTAGCTTCTGAGGCCAAGGGTGTACTTACTTTTTCCACAGAAGAATATCACGTCTACTGATATTTCTGTTGAATAAATGATTGAAAAAGCTCATTTTCCTTGTGGTTTTGTTCAAGTATATCAGCTTCATTAATAGGCACTGTTTTAAAAAAAAAAAAAAAAAAAAAAAAAACAATTTCCGTGGGGTGTACTTATTTTCTCACATGACTATGTTTTAAACTAGTTATTTGTATATATCTAGTCATTATATTTAGTGTGCCAGCTCTGTTTTTTTCTCTGCTCTGCTCGATTTTGTGATTTCATCATGCACTTGGTAAAGGATGGTTTCTCTTTTTCCGTGGCTGTATTTCTGACCAATGAATGAAACAAGTTTTCAACCATACAGTCTCCTCAGCCACCTTTTTTTTTTTTTCTTTTTCTTTTTGGTTCGTTTAATTATGTGTAGTGTTAAACCAAACCAAATAGCGAACAAACCAAAAAGTATCAATTTCACTCTGATCCAGACATGTCAGATGGACTAATGGGTGTGAAAGTGCCCTAACCGGTTGAAAAAACAAACAAACAATATGGACCACCAACATCCTGCCAATCAGAACAAGGAGGAGCCTCGGGTTGGACATGTTACCTTTAAATTCAGAAAGCTCCTCCTCTTCCACTGCCATTCAAATGTAACCTAGTCAGCATGCATATATATATTTTGACAGGGTAGCCTTAGAGAAAATACTAGCTTGAGCCAACTCCATTGAAAATCATTAACTATACCTTTATGAATGAATGGTGTGTAATGCTGTGTTTGACTTAGCTCGGAAGTGGGAAGACGGCGCTCGGAATGACGTCGTTTTCAACCTCGCGTTCCAGCTACCAAGTGGGGAAAAAACATAGACGCCTCCGTGTTCGTCTTTTGTCAGCAACAGTCTAGCCAGCTACCTGTTAGAGTGATGTATGTTTTCCTCCTCAAAACAGCAAACTGTATAGTCAGTGTTAAAGCTTTAACAAGCAAATATGTCAGTATGTTGATTCATCTAAAACAAATACTAGTATATACAGAACGACTCATTGAAAGGTAAAAAAGTGCCAGTTTGTTTACCGTTAATGCTGTGAGCAGCCATGTTGATTGGATATCACTTGCTGAACTCGGGGTTGAGGAGACCATCCCAAGTTCCTGAGTAAGAATTCCCTGAGTTGAGGGAGTATTTTTGCTTTGGGTTTTCCTCGTCAGAGGATAGAAATGACAAGTTACAACCGTTAGTCGAATACAGCATCATTTACTTCTTGTCTGATTACTCCCTCATAGGTGCCAAGTGTGAGCCTCGAGCTTCCAGTGGGCGATTCCTCTCTGATCATCCCGGTGTGTGCTGTAACAACACTGGTGTCTCTGCTGTGTAGTGCTTTTCTCTTCAGAGCCGTCTGGAAACATGGCATCTTCTGAAACAGAAACTGTAATAGTCAGAAGTGAAAAAGTGTCATATTCTCATGTGCACCTGTACAGTTACAAGCCTGGGTTCAACATAAAAGACTACTGTCTGTGGGAAAGATTTTTTACCCTCCTGGATTGAACAGAATATTGTTTATGTACAGTAAGTATTCTCTATACTGCAGTTGTTCTGTCTGACCTGTATATGTTGTATTTTTTTATTTTTTTCCAATTAAAATGTTCCGTTACCTAATGCTTTTGTATGTTTCATACCTGAATGCATAATGCATAAAAATGTAATGTTTGTCCACGTGTCAAAAAAGTGTTTATTGTTCTATATGAGGAAACACCCCATTCATTTTTTTGTGTGCCTTGGAATATATTACATAAAGAAGGAAGCCCAGATAATGGGAACACATCAAATAACCTAAATGCGATCATTCAGAATAAGACTGAATATATAATCAGTCTTTATATTTCATTAAAAAAAAAAAGTATTAAATATATTTTTGCATGATTTCAGGATTTTCACGGACTTTTTATTAATGGGACAATTTGTTAATGATTGTGGATTATTTCGTTAATGTTCTCTGGCATAAATATGGTTTAATCTTTAATATATAAAAGCACTTTGGAAATCAAAGTTTAAAATGCATTTAATTAATAACAATAAGATTCATTATTACTAGTATTAGTATTAAAGTATTTGGAGCTCCAAAATACGAGCACTTTTTTTTTTTTTTTTTTTTAATTGAAAAATAGTTGAAGCTAAGAGCTGAATAATGCTGATTAATGTTTAGCACATTTTTTTTTTTACATTTACATTTGTATTTAATTTAATAAATCTATTGTATGTTTTATTTATTTTTGTATCATTATATGTATTGTATTATTTCTTTCGCATTTTTAATCCATAACCTTTCCTGAATTGTTATTGTTGAAGGTCTTTAAATTTGTCTGGTGTTTGCCCAGAAGTCCTCAATACCGGAAGCGATTGTGAGGCTTCGTTATTATTTTCCCACTCGTATTTGGACAAATCCCGCCTTCTAATCTATGATCGGCTGGTAGGCTAAAACCTTCTGCTCTAGGATTGGCTAATAGCCTGTACTCCTCATATCTTTGCCAATCCGAACAAAGAAGCGGTGCTTTGTCTTAATACGGGTGGGGGAGAAATGAACGCAGGGCTGGCTGTATCGAAGGGTTGGGGCAGGTAGGAGCCGAGACTCGGGGAGGAAAGTCTCTGGGTCTGGGAAACCACGTCCCCGTCGCTCGCCTTGTGCCGATCACAAAGAGTGGAAAGTCGGTAGTTAGCTCGGTGTTTTGTGTATAAAGTTGGCTTCAAAAATTTTTCTTAACCGTCAGGATTTTTTGTATTTTTAGATTTTGCTGCCCAAAAGAGAGCAGAATCTCATTTTCGTGGAGAAAAAAGTGAAAAGCTGCTTTAGGTCTGGATTGCCTACTAGCCAAGTTTCGTGGAAGTTTGCAGAGTGGGGCTGCACAGGTGAGTTGCTAACTAACGGTTCATCATTTGCTTAACATTTATTATCAGGATTATTCAAATTAGCTCATCGATATTTGCATTTTTTTCCAGCATGTTTTATTTTTTATTATTTTTTATTTTTTTTATAGCCAGCATTTGAGTTAGGCTAACAGGCTAGCTAGCTACTTAGCGAGCTTATTACTAATGCAGCATTTTATCACCTACCGACCTAAAGTTGCCGTCTCTGGCTTGCTAGTTGGCCCAGTTTACAAAAAACATCTCGCCGAGTGTAACCGCTTTAGTCTAATCGTTTCATTTAGTGTCACTGATAGACGAGTGTAACTAGTTATCACAGCGCCAATGCCCATTGATTGTTAGCCGAGTTTGCACAGTCTTCATCAGCAGTGTTGCCAACTTCTTCAGGGGAAAGTAGATCGTGCATGCTCAAGAAGTCGCCAGAGCTCGCCCGATGACGTCATATGCTACTCAGCGTTTTCATTGAATCGTGATAAAGATTTAACGAAGACACTTACATGAGATTAGAGGTTTATCAGGACGGAAAATAAACAAAGTAACAAAACACAGCGGGGTGTTGTGATGCGGCCCGCCTCGTAGTCGATTATATTTTTGTATAACTGCATTTCCTAAAGTCTTGTGCAGATTTTCCGCAGATTTGGGCCAAAAAGCGTCATGTGATGTCATCACAACACGCGTTCAGTCAAAGCCCTCTTCGATTCACGTGTGATTAACATGAGTACAGCGAAGAAAAAAAAAATGTAAAAGGTCTCATTTACCAACAAACCTCACTGTGAAAGACCGCGCAAAACAATTCAGTTGCAATTTTGCCGATGCAAGTAGTTTTCTGCCGAACAAAAACTCCACAAATCGCATCGCAAATTTTGAAGAAGGAAAAAAAAAAAAAGCCACAGCAATATCAAGCGTTTTTGACTGTAACAATCACAGAAAAATCCACAAAACCCTGTACATACTGTTCTTATACCACAGCAATTTGCCAACACTAACAATTTGACAATTATTAATGAATGACACATCAGACTTTTTAACCATTTATAGTTGCATTTAGTGCTGTAGAGCATCCGCAAGACGAGTTAGTTCCTGTTCTCACTTGCTTTATAACAGCTATAAACCGTTGTTCTCTCACAAGCCTCTGCTTTATATTTCATGCGACTGAGAAACAGGTTCTATTAATGTGCTTGTTCTAATACATTATTGTTTCTATAGTAACAGCTAATTCACATGGACTTGTACAGAGGGCATGTGACATAATTTAAGACTAACAATAAATTTATCTATTTATTTATTTATTTATTTTTCACATATAAGAAAACATATTTATTTAACAGTTACGGAAAGAGTTTCCCGTGTCGGTGCTTTGTAACAGTAAACGTCCCACCACGGGAAAGTCTTCAGTACCGAGGAGTTTGCATTTTCTCAGGCACATAACAAGCTACAACTGTTTATCGCTCCTATAACTTAACAGGAAATTGCTTTGGAGGCATTCCACAAGCCTAAATGTAAATATAAATGGATAAAAATTATGACATGTTCTTTAATGGCTCTTTAATAAATACCAGTTGTTTGTATGTGCAGTGTGCATGCATGCCACTGATAATTGAAATACAGACACGCCCACAATTACCCATATATGGCAGGCCCCTAAAATCCCTTTAAAGAGGTCCTGAAAAAATCGACGTTCTCTTGATATGGCCATAGAAGAAGGCACACATGCCACAAATTTATCAGTAATAGTTTGGGAATTGATGTAAACTGATAAGTATATAACTAAGTGTGTAATTAACAGTGCATAATTAGATATTAATTATATGTCCAATTCTAAGCAGATGTTTGTTTCACCTTCCATTAAAGTGTTTGTATACACATTTACTGTACTGATATGTGCTTACAGATAAATAAGTAAGGGTCCTGTTATTAATAGTGCAGGTGTAAATGGGTTCCGATGCGTCTTAAGGAAGTACTACGTCTTAAAGTCACAATGAGATCCTTTTTTTTTTTTTTTTTCTTGGAGTTGTTTAGCAATGCATATGACCACATAACAACTGATCCCTCTGTTGACCATCAGGTTAAACCAGCTAAAAATCTTTGCTCATGTAAAATGACCTAGAGATGGCAGGATACCACTTTGCTTCCCCAGTACTGATACCGAAACCCTGAGTATCAGCCGATACTGATATGCGTCCAACTTTTTCTTTGAAAACTGCTAAGCTTTTATTTTTTTTCTTTTCTAAATGAAGCACCTCGCAGTAAATCTCTTTCATACAAAAATCATTTACATCTGAAATATAATAAGGTATAAATATGATCCAATCCATCCGCACAAAAGAAAAAGCAGTCAAGGCTCTTTATTAGTAAGCATTTCCAGTTCCAAAAATATTGGATCCAATTCAAGTCTTTGCTGTTTGTTACAGGATCCGATGTCTTATCCACTTTTTTGTGCTGGTGTCGGCCCGATACAGATACCGAGTATCTTCTGTAAAAATTACAATGACGTAAAAATAATGACTCGAATAAATGCTGGGTATTAGTCATTGGACCTCAAGTATCTCTTTACTGATTTACTGTATTTTAGAAAATAGTGTACACTACGTTTCTTTTTGTTCGTAATTCTGCATATAGACTAGAAAACAATGAACATGCTTTTGCACGTTGGTTAGAAATGTTTGGTAGATGATTGTATGTTGATGAGTCTGGAGGCAGCTTAGAGGAAATGAGTCCTCTCACCTCTTCTTGCTTATTCTGCTTTCAAGTTACACAAGTAGTGCACGAGCATGTCTCACCTCTCTAAACCTATCTGTGTGTGTGTTTGTGTGTGTGTGTGTGTGTGTCTCCTTTCACTCACCCTCTTCTCCAGTTCTAATTCCTCTGGTTCTTATCTGCTCCTGCATTTCCCCTGATCTGATTCGGTCCATCCTTCCCTCTTTTTTTTCTTCTTCTTCTTCTTTTCCTCGCTGTTCTACTTTTCCTCTTGAACCATGTGTGATAACATGGACCACGAGGACAAGCCACCTGCTCCACCTGTAAGGATGAGTAGCACGATCTTCAGCGGTGACGGGAAAGACTACACGCTGCTGGCCAATCACAGCTCTAAGCCCCTACCGTCCGTGCCTGAAGAGAGGAAACCTCGCAGCAAAATCATCTCCATCTTCTCAGGGGCAGAGAAAGGTGAGTGTGTGAGAAATATGGGTGTGAATACTCATTCTTGAAAACAGTATATAAGTATGTTCTTTACTGTGTGCTTGATGTATTAGTACTAGAGTATTAGTGGTGATGGTGCAGATGAACTGACATCAGCCATACATATGAATTATTATTATTATTATTATTATTATTATTATTATTGCTGCTCTTTTTTTTTTCTCTATTACACAGAAAGTCATTAATGACTTTGTGTCTAAACAAATACTAAGCCAGGGGTTCCCAAACCTCATGTGGGGTCACTTGATTTACAAATTTTACCAATTAATATTAGAAATACTGAAGATGGATTTTGTGTGCTAATATTTAGAAATGTCATATTTAAACAAGCCACATTCAAATGAATAATGTTCGTGTTATTGGAAACATATTTTTGCCATGTTTACATGCCATGTTTACATGCTGCACTATTGTAGGAATTCAGTCCCGTCCATCTACCTTCACTTAACTAAATAGCATTGTGTCTCAAATCGCATACTTATGTATTTTTCTAGACCATTGTTGAGTACTAACACTAACTGGTTTTCCTATGAGAGACAGAGCTCATCAGTGTGTTTAACATTGCTGTAAATAAAATTGCTAAACATTTTATGGTTCGACTTTTAAACCTGACGGACAGAAAATGTTTTAGCTCTGACATGCCAACAGTAGTGGATGTAGCTTTTTATTCCATCAGATGTACGCAGGATCCGCAGACTAGTGTGAATAATGCTGGTTGCATTGTCGCTGCTTCTGCACGCGCCCACAAACTCATGCATCATCTTCCCACTAATTCAGTACAAGGAATATTCCTTTGGTTTTTAGTCACTTGTTTCTCGTACGTTACTAACAATAAAAATGTTACAGTAGATCTGTACCTGTACATCTCTAGCCTACAGTGTAAAAGCCATACCAAGTCAGTAGCTGTCCAACAATGACAGTAAAAAAAAAAAAAAAAAAAAAAAATCGTAGTCTTCCGAATTCAGTCCCCCAACATTTTACTTTTGTATTTTTCCAGAATGACTATTTAAAAAAAACAATAATAGATTTGATAATTTTTAATAGAATTGAAGTAAAAGACCATCCATCCATCCATCCATCCATGTATCTTACACAGGGTCACGAAGAGCCTGGAGTCTATCTCAGGGAACTCGGGGCACAAGGCGGGGGACACCCTGGAGAGGGTGGCAACCCATCGCAGGGCACAGTCACACACACACACGCACTACGGACAATTTAGAAATGCCAATCAGCCTACAGAGCATGTCTTTGGACTGTTGGAGGAAACTGGAGTACACGGAGGAAAACCCCAAAGTACGGGGAGAACATGCGCACACTGCACACGCAGGGTGGAGGTGGGAATCGAACCCCTGAGCCCGGAGGTGCGAGGCAAACGTGTTAACCACTAAACCATAATGTTTTTTTTCTATTAGATTGAGGGATACTCATTCAACAGACTCTGATATCTTCGATCAATTATTATAAAGTAACACATGATTTGGGTCATATGACCCATCTTCCTGCAAGTTGGGTGAATCCTAAATGGGTCACAATTTAAACACATGGACATTTAACATTAAAATCGAAGGTGGAGAAACCAGTACTTCATTGCCTATGTGGTGTACTTGTACAGGGAGTAGGAAGGTAAAGACAAAGCTTCCAAATACTTAATAGAGGAAATGAATACAAACATAAACAATCAAATACTCAAGTGCCAGCTAAAAAATGTAAGATCTTTGACATCTCAAGTTTTGAGTCATCAGCTGAAGCTCCTTTTTTTTTTTTTTTTTTTTTTTTTTTTTTTTTTTAAACCAGGTTGTATTAGTGAGGCAGAGAAGAAGTTATGTTAAATAATTGTGAGTTGATCCCAGTTTGTTTTAGTTTTTTGATATTATAACTGTCTCTTAGGTGGAAGGCGGAAAGACAGGGACAGGGAGCGGCCGGAAATCTCTTCTCCCTCAGGTTTCGAGCACACCATCCATGTGGGCTTTGATGCTGTGACTGGGGAGTTCACGGTGAGAGGAAAAGCTTTTCTTTTATTTCTTGTACACCAGTTTTCCATTTTATTAGGTCCACCTGTGGTATACATATTGTACTTAACTCCTGAAGACTGTGAATATGTACAAACATATTCATTTGCATGCCATGTCCAATTTAGGGGGAAAAAATCATTTGGGTTTATTGAATAGCATGTCATTTTTAGTTAATATCGTAAACATTTAACGCCCATTCAGTATCTGTGTTTTTATTTACTCGCTGGTCTGTAGTGTGATTTTAAATTTTGTGGAAACACACTTTAAGCCCTTTGGAAATCTACAGTGACATGTAACTTTAGTTTAACATGTACAAATCCCATCTGTGCACTTATTCATATTAATTTCAAGCTGGCTAGCAAATACAGCAAAAGCTGAAATGTAATGGAGTAGCAGCAACCCTGGCAGAAAAAACTGCCAGAGATTTGTGGGATGATCCCCCCCCCCTCAGTTTAGTCATCTGCCAATTCTCATCCATCCAGCCAACTATCACATGACAACCAACAATTGGGGAGGGTGAAGGCTAACATGTGCTGCCTCCAAGATACATGAAGCCAGCCAGCCACATCTTTTCTATGACTGCTGCTCATGTTGTGTATCACACTAGGAGGAAAGCATTATCTGAGCTCACAGACGCCCACAATTGGCTAGTGCCACTGATTTCGCAATCTCCTGATAAGGTGAACTTTTTTCTGTTGTGCCACTTTTGAAAGCTGGAACAGAAACATACTCATGGCCTTCGTAATCGAACACCTTGCTGCACTCTGCAGATGAAAATTTGACTTAAATACACAACCAGGCATTTGGATGAGACTAAACTGTAACTGCTGGGGAACACGGATCAGCGGTATGTGTGGTGTGAGAAAGAGCACCCTCCAACAGTCAAACAAGGAGGAGTCTGCGTCAGTAATTCTGTGGGGGTGTTTTGCTACTTCCAGAACTGGGAATTGATGTGGTCGTTGAGATAGCAGTCTTTTCTGAAGAAGAGTGTAATGCCCTAAGTGCATAAGGTGAAGCTCGGTAATCATTGTACATTCCAGATCTCAGGCATATATCCAAGTCTACCAAAGCCTGGTTTCCGGGAACAATCCTGGAATGCACTGGCGGCACACCCAGGGTGGCCAGTCAGATGTCAGGGGGGTCTAGTGCCACCCCGGACACCCCTGACATCTGATTGGTCACCCTGGGTGCCACCCCAAAATATCATTCACTACTGGCAGTTTGATGCTGATTGACATCTCATTTTACCTCTTGTTAAAAGAAGCACTTATTTTGACGTGTGGCGGCACGGCGCATTTTTCAAATCGGGGACAAGGAATAGGGAATAATAAGGTTGGTTGTGAGATACAGAAGAATAAGAAGAACATGCAGAAGAAGATGGAATATTTCCACAGCTCCACAAGCTCTTTTCGCGATCGGCGAAAACATAAAATTAGAAGTAAGTTTTAAGGTTTAGCATCAGGTTTAGGTTTCCTGAACAAGTTTTACGTAAGTTGAGTCGCTGTGTATGTTAACATCAGACCTTTGGCTCCATTAACAGACAGTTAATCAGATAAGAGAGATTGGAGCTATATGAATGAATTACACAGAGAGTAAATATGCCCAGACATTTCAGCAGTATTTTGGTAGTTGGAGTTAAAATACTTCCCTTAGATTTTTTTTTTGTTGATATTTGTACTGTCACCAAATTAATTGTTAGCTGAGGCGCTATTAGCCTTAGCCACATAACCATGCAATCCCGGTAACGGCAGTAGCCTGGACAGACGTCCTTCATTTAGCCCAAGTCCAAATACTACATCAGAATAGCTTAGAATAATGGCATACAACGTTCGCATACAATTTTCACATACTATTTAGCATGCTAGCATACAGCGTGTTTTGGATGTAGACGTAATGTTGTTGGACAGTTTAGGTAGTGACCCAAGTCTCTCCAGTATGTGAGTACAGTATGGTGAGAGAGAATATGTTAAAGTAAAGAATTCTATCGAGGTAACCCATTTAGACCATATTATCTGCCACAATGAAGAACTCTAGGTTAAGTGAATGATCACTTCTACCTCTAATCAGCAATCATAGGATTCATGCTCCTTAGATGCCAGGTTAAGGTTATACTCTTAATTTTCTGTCATGGTCTATGGACCCCCTGAAGTACCCTTGGCCACCCCATGTATAAAACTCTAGTTCTACCTGCTCATGCTGTGTCACGGGGCAGTTTAACACGCTCTGAGGAAAGAGATATCTGCCCTCTTCCACATACATGTGTTGACAGACACCAATGATTGGCTAGAGTTGCTGTGATTGACGGGTGAGAGAGGGTATGCTATTCCCATGCAGAGAGCACGGCCAATTTTGCTCACTTGGTCTCCTGGCCATGGATGGCTGTGGCATCGATGAGATTTGAACTTGACATTGTACTTGAAAAATGGTTACTTTCACTTCGCCAAAACATTATCTGGGTGACCTGTCACTTCGCAAGCTATAGTCTTGTGAGCCAGTAGAAAGCAGGTGGGTGGGACTGTGGTCTCTCTTTTCTTACTGTTGCTTGGTACATCTGAAGAAAGTCAGATAATTTGGTCATTGATCATATATCGATATGTGCATTGGATTGTCTTAGGAGGAGCAGTTGCAGCTTTCAGCTGTCTTTGAGCAGTGATAGAATTTTTTATTTTGTTTAATCAAAAAGTATAACAGCCAAACCATTTTTTATGTATATCAATGAGGTATTGGAGCAGAGGGCTCATCTGTTTCTCAAAGTAGTCAGACTCATGGTTTAATGTCCTCCTCTGTGCTTTGTCCTGTAGGGAATGCCAGAGCAGTGGGCACGATTACTGCAGACCTCAAACATCACCAAGTCTGAACAGAAGAAAAACCCTCAAGCTGTGCTAGATGTCCTCAAGTTCTACGACTCCACAGGAAACACAGGCAGGCAGAAGTACCTCAGCTTCTCTTCAGGTGAGCGCTGCACGTCTTATGTGTATTCCAAACATAATCAGTCTATGCACATATTATTCTGACATTACCAGCATCTTATTTTAAGAGCCGTGGCTTTAAATCACGAGACACACAAAATGCATAACAGGAGGACCCTAGGGGTTCATGGCGCACTATTAAGTGAAAGAAAATACATTACAAACACTTATAAATCTCTTCGTGTTACTGTTTGACAACAAGTAATCTCTTGTTCTGCGTGTCTTCTCTACCCTTTGTATGTTTGTTTAGAGAAGGATGGATTTCCTTCGGCCGATCATTCAGTAAGTTTTGAACTGTTGACTTCAGAACCTCAAAAAAAATATATATATATATATATATTTGCCTTCAAAGGGTTACCTGCTGATTCCACATTTTGTCTTTAAAACACAGCCTGTTAAAAAGAGCACAGAACAGCCATCACCAAACACCAAGAATGTTGACGATGATGACGATGATGACGAGACACCTCCGCCTGTTGTGGCACCGCGGCCAGAGCACACCAAAGGGGTAAGAAAAGCCAGGAAACAGTAAAAATGGGTTTTTTCTTGATTAGATGGATTTAGGTGATGTATTGAAGTCACAGCATGAATTAAATCCACCAGTAGCAGTGTTTTTTATTTTACTATGTTTACATTGTAACCCTTATGAGATTAATTAGCATAATTTATACATGTATTATTGCCAAGATTATTTTGTACATGTAAACCTTCAGTAGTTGTTACATGGGATTCAGGTCATGAAATAAAGGCCACCGTGTACAATTTGTACGTCTAATAGCCATGAGTGTTTCATATGCCTACAATTATTATTTTTCTTATATTTTTACCTTGATTTTCTTATAGCGTGTTTGTGCCACAGCAGAATTATGGTAGTTACAGTTTTATTTGGAGCTGCTGATCTTCTCGAATTCTGAAGTAGTTGTTTCTGAAAATGAACATTTTAAAGTCTTTCACTTAGAAACATGCATTGAATAATTCACTATACAGTCAGTGAGGGAAAACTAGAGTAAATGATTGATGGAGCTATTTACATTTACATTTATGCCTTTTAGCAGACACCCTTATCCAGAGCAACTTACAGAAGTGCTTTGAAGTCATCAATAAATACATATATAGAGACATACTGTATATACTATATATATATATATATATATATATATATATATATATATATATATATATATATATATATATATATATATATAGAGAGAGAGAGAGAGAGAGAGAGAGAGAGAGAGAGAGAGATTGATAGATGGATACAGTTGCAATCAAAATTATTCAACCCCCATTGCAAATCAGGTTTATTGTCAAAATTTACAGACTTTCAGCTGTTTGCAATGAACAAATCAAACAAAAACAATTGAAATAGTTCAACACAACGAATGCTTCAAGTGGTTTCCCCAAATTCAACTGGAAATGCAACTTATAATGACTTCTCCAGTTTCAAAATTATTCAACCCCTTCATGGCAAGCATCTTTAGTACTTAGTAGAGCACCCTTTTCCTTTTATGATTTGCTGCAAACGACATGCATAGCCAGACACAAGCTTCTGGCAGTGTCTTAGCCCATTCCTCATGAGCAATGGCCTTCAGTTCAGTAATATTCTTGGGTTTGTGTGCTTCAACCGCCTTCTTCAAATCCCACCAGATATTTTCTATGGGGTTCAAGTCAGGTGACTGTGATGGCCACTGTAGAATCATCCAGGACTTCTTCTGCAACCAAGCCTTGGTGGAATTTGAGTTATGCTTGGGATCATCATCCTGTTGGAAGGTACAATGATGCCCAAGCTTCAGCTTCAGACGCTGCCAGAAGCTTGTGTCTGGCTATGCATGTCGTTTGCAGCAGATCATAAAAGGAAAAGGGTGCTCTACTAAGTACTAAAGATGCTTGCCATGAAGGGGTTGAATAATTTTGAAACTGGAGAAGTCATTATAAGTTGCATTTCCAGTTGAATTTGGGGAAACCACTTGAAGCATTCGTTGTGTTGAACTATTTCAATTGTTTTTTGTTTGATTTGTTCATTGCAAACAGCTGAAAGTCTGTAAATTTTGACAATAAACCTGATTTGCAATGGGGGTTGAATAATTTTGATTGCAACTGTAGATTATACCCGTAACTACTTCATCAGTGCTGGATACTGTGCCATTATTCTGTTGTGTTTGGTTAAAATGTGACATACGGTCAGGCTTAATAGCATTTTGAGTTACCAACTAGTAATTAAAACTTGTAATCTCTAGATTTCTGCTAATATCCCCAATTCTATCTGTCTTTCAGGTGAACACTCGGTCAGTTATTGACCCCATCCCTGCACCAGTCTCTCCAGATGGGGACGTTGCATCCAAAGCTGCAGACAAACAAAGACCCAAAAAGGGCAAGATGTCTGACGAGGAGATCATGGACAAATTGAGTATGACGGCACACAAATATGTGCACCTCACGCACATTTAAAGAAAGAGAGAGTTCTTCTCTGAATTGCCACACAACCCTTAATTCTTGGCTATTTATTGCAAGTTTGTCACAAGACTTATCATTTGTCTGTGTTTTGTTGTGCGCAGGAACCATAGTCAGTATTGGAGATCCTAAAAAGAAGTACACACGATACGAGAAGATCGGACAAGGGTGAGCTTTGTTCTTAGACCTCACTGCTAATAAGATCATGTGTTGGCTAAAGTGTGCATGAACACGTTTCCTGTTTCACAGAGCTTCAGGGACAGTGTTCACGGCCATCGATGTTGCTACAGGACAAGAGGTAATAAAAATAGTTGGCATTGGGGAATATTATTTTAGATATTCCTAAAATATATTTAAACTGTTATAGTCACTTTCCTACAATGTTACATGCTTTAATTAAAGAAATGGTATGACAAAGACATCAAATTTCCCACTTATCCCAGATGTATTCAGTCAGCCAAGGTATGGTTGGTGCCTGTTTTGCTCTGAAGCTACAGAAATGTAAAGAAAGTGTATCTTACTCAAGCTTTATTCCATAAATAAATGCTCATATGAAGACACAAATTACATACAGATCTTCACTCATGTCACACAGACTAGCATATGAGGTTTAGGACCCAGTGTGACTTAATGTAATTGATAAATGTGTAATGCATTTTGGTATCATGGCACCCCCTAAGCCCTGCCTCCCAGCTGGAAAGTTGGAAATTAGGCAGATGATATGATCACTGCTGCTGCATAACAAACCAACCTAGAAAAATTCATTCATTTATCTTTAATAACTGCATTATCCTGATCAGGGTCATGATAGAGCCATAGTCTATTCCAGGAACACTGGGCTCAAGGCATTATAATTCACCCCAGATGGAATGCCAGACAATCACTGGGCACCACACACACACATTCACAACATACTGTACCCAGTCTGCCGACCTACATGATTCTGGGTGGTGCGAGGAGACCAGAGAAAGTCTACGCGAACATGGGGATAACATGCACAGAAAATATACACAGACACAGACCCTTGATCAAACTGAGGACCCTGGAGCTGTGAGATGGCAATGCTACCTGCTATGTCCATGCCATCATGTCCTCCACCTACAAAAATTTTGCCATGTAGAATTTTGGGTCACGTTAGCCTTGTAGTTTCAGTGCAAACCTAAAGAAGAAAATTTCAGTCATCAAACTGGTCTTATCTAATAGATTTATTGTAGAGTGTATATTGTGTAAATTAAGTTTTATGCTAACAATTTATTTAAGAGCAGAAATGGACATGCATGGAAATATTCTGTCACTGAACCTGACATCATAAATTGCGGAAAAGACGTGACTAATGGTACCCCATCAGCTTTTTAAGTAATAAAAAGTACAACGTTGTTCATATTTATCGTTCTTTTTTTCTTGCTTTCCTTAGGTGGCCATCAAGCAGATCAACCTGCAAAAGCAACCCAAGAAGGAGCTAATTATTAATGAAATTCTTGTTATGAAGGAACTGAAGAACCCTAACATTGTCAACTTCTTAGACAGGTACCTAACTAGTCTTACCTAACAAATGTTAGGTAAGACTAACATTTGTTGGCTGCATGTTGTAGATTTCTTTGGTGAATTTTTATTTCTGTCTTGGTTGTTGTGTATATACAAGTTCAAGTGGCTTTATTGTATTATACAGTTGTTTCTATAACATTAGCTCTGTAATTTAACATAATACTGATTTCATACTGGGTACTGTTACATGGTACTGATGTGACCATGTGAACTGTGTGTGTTCTGAAGTTTTCTCGTAGGGGAAGAGCTGTTTGTGGTGATGGAGTACCTGGCTGGTGGCTCGCTGACTGACGTGGTGACGGAGACATGTATGGACGAAGCCCAGATCGCCGCCGTTTGCAGAGAGGTGTGGAAAATGTCCAGTCACCTGTGTGGTCTCAAGAAATGCTTGATGATTAGCTGCTTAAGTGAATGTTGTGTCAGAGGTAGTGTTTGGAGTACTAACAGCACACTTGGTAATGTTAAACCAACCTATTTTAAAAATCATTACACTGCTGTCTTTACCAAGATTGAACCAAAATTCACAGATACCAGTTCTGACTGACTCAGACGTAATTTATTCTGCATTGGGAGCAGGTCTAATTAAATTCCTTACTAATACTCTGAGATTTTATTTCCATCCAGAGCTGCAGTGTTGATGTTTTTTCTTTTGCCCCACAACCTCTGAGAAACTTTCTGCGTACATTCAATACTGTTTTTCAGCATTTTGTTTTTTTGTCTGATTGAGATGATTCGTGATATTATTTCTTTAGAATAGACATTTTGACTACTTTTATTTACAACCCCAATTCCAAAAAAGTTGGAACGCTGGGTAAAATGTAAATAAAAACAGAATGCAATGATTTGCAAATCTCATAAACCCAGATGTTATTCATAATGGAACATAGAAAACATATCAAATGTTTAAACTGAGGAAATGTACAAGATCAGGTCATTTTGAATTTGATGGCAGCACTGATGGCAAAAAAGTTGGGACAGGGCCATGTTTACCACTGTGTAGCATCCCATCTTCTTTTAACAACAATCCGTATACGTCTGGGAACTGAGGAGACCAGTTGCTGGAGTTTTGGGAGAGTAATGTCCCATTCGTGTCTGATACAGGATTCTAGCTGATCAACAGTCCTGGGTCTTCTTTGTCATATTTTTCGTTTCATGATGCGCCAGATGTTTTCAAATGGTGAAAGGTCTGGACTGCAGGCAGGCCAGTTCAGCACCCGGACTCTTCTACTACGAAGCCATGCTGTTGTAATAGATGCAGTATGTGGTTTAGCATTGTTTTGCTGAAATATGCAAGGCCTTCCCTGAAAAAGAGGTTGTCTGGATGGAAGCTTATGTTGCTCTAAAACCTGTATATACCTTTCAGCATTGATTGTGCCTTTCCAGATGTGCAAGCTGCCCATTCCATAGGCACTAATGCACCCCCATACCATCAGAGATGCAGGCTTTTGAGCTAAGCGCTGGTAACAAGCCGGATGGTCCCTCTCCTCTTTAGTCCAGAGGTCCATGGTTTCCAAAAATAATTTCAAATTTCGATTCGTCTGATCACAGAACAGTTTTCCACTTTGCCTCAGTCCATTTTAAAAGAGCTTTGGCCCAGAGAAGACGGTGGCATTTCAGGATCATGTTCACATATGGCTTCTTCTTTGCATGATTGAGCTTTAACCAGCATTTGTGGATGGCACGGCGAACTGTGTTCACAGAGTTAACAGAGTTCTGGAGGTGTTTCTGAACCCATGCAGCGATTTCCATTACAGAATCATGCCTGTTTTTAATGCAGTGCTGCCTGAGGGCCCGAAGATCACGGGCATGCAATATTGATTTTCACCCTTGTCCCTTGCGCACAGAGATTTCTCCAGATTATCGGAATCTTTTGATGATATTATGTATTGTAGATGATCAGATATTTAAAGTCTTTGCAATTTTGCGTTGAGGAACATGATTCTGAAATTGTCCCACAAATTGTAGGTTTTTTGAGATTGGTGAACCTCTGCCCATCTTTACTTCTGAAAGACTCTGCCTCTCTAAGATACTCTTTTTATACCCAATCATGTTACTGACCTGTTGCCAATTAACCTCCAGCTGTTTCTTTTTAGTAGCACTTACTTTTCCAGCCTTTTGTTGTCCCCATCCCAACTTTTTGGAGATGTTGTGGCCATCAAATTCAAAATTACCTTATTTTTTTTCTTAAAATGGTACATTTACTCAGTTTAAACATTTGATATGTTTTCTATGTTCTATTCTGAATAACATATGGGTTTATGAGATTTGCAAATCAATGAATTCTGTTTTTATTTACATTTTACACAGCGTCCCAACTTTTTTAGAATTGGGGTTGTACTGTATTAGGCATCTTCACATTTTTAAAAATTTTTAAATTTTTTTTTTATTTTTTATTTTTACAAGGAACAAGAAAATAATGTAAAATAAAATTCTACAATTTGGTCGATTATTTAGACTGATTTCTAAACATCCAAGTTTGCTGGAAAAGAACCCTGTGATCACTTGTTCTTTGTTAAAACTCAGCTTTAAATAAACATGCATATTTTATTATATATCTGGTAGAAGACACACACACACACACACACACACACACACACACACACACACACACACACACACACACACACACACATATATATATATATATATATATATATATATATATATATATATATATATAATAAAATATTTTTTATCAACTGTTTGTAACCAGGCTTTATGTAATTACATTTTTATCCCTTGATTTTATTTTGCAGTGTTTACAAGCACTAGAATTCCTTCACGCCAACCAGGTCATTCATCGAGACATCAAGAGTGACAACGTTCTGCTGGGAATGGATGGCTCTGTTAAACTTAGTATGTCAGACCACAAAGAGGGCCCTACTTGGAAACCACCCCTTATAGGAAACCCCTACCCTGAAACACATTAATTGGGTTTATACTGAAATAATTGTGATGTGCTTAGCGATTCTCATGAGAAGTTCTGCGCTGCTTTGATGACTCAGCTGGACCGTGTTATTGCTAGCACAGTTACAATGGTGTTTGATAGGAGAAAGTTTTTAATGATCTCACACATAAGTGATAAAGATCTGCGGGGTTTTTTAACGGATAAAATCAAAAGAGGAAGAGCTTCTTTTCTCACTCACCATTTTCCAGTGATGTTCACTGTGCATTAATTGTGTGTTAATGAGAAATTCATCATAGAATTAGTGGAGACATAAAAACACAAAGTTCCAGAATGCAATGCAGCTATATGAAGGAGTTGCGCTAAGTTAAGGCAGGGACTCTGCTCCGCTAGCTAATTATCCGAGTTGACGAGGGTGATGGGGTTGATGATGGTATTAGTATGAAAGTTGAAACTTTGGAAGCTGATCTGTTTGAGCAGAGTTATACAGATGAGGAGGTGAGAGAGCTGGACAGATTAAAAGACTAAAGATGCCACTGCATCACTCTTTAGGTAGAGATAAAGCAAGGAGTAAATTCCACTGCTCTACTATCAGTAGGTAGTCAAAGGCATTGTGGGTAAAGTAGAAAACTGTTAATCAAAGTAAAAATAGACCGACATGTTGATGTCTTAATCTAAGCTGAATATCTCATTTATTATAAATATTATTATGCAAGTAATTCAGGTGGATCCTTCCTTTAGCATGTATTTATACTGGCTCCAGATTTGTACTGATTTTGCTGAAAAATTTGAATTTGTATGTAGAACATGTAAGCACTTTTCCTGGTATTAATAGTCACTATTGTTTTCCTCCCCTCCTTCTTACTTCTTTTCTCCTGTGCGTGGTGTAGCGGATTTTGGTTTCTGTGCCCAGATCACACCAGAGCAGAGTAAGAGGAGCACAATGGTGGGCACGCCATACTGGATGGCCCCCGAGGTTGTTACCCGCAAAGCTTATGGGCCCAAAGTGGACATCTGGTCTCTCGGCATCATGGCTATTGAGATGGTGGAAGGAGAGCCTCCATACCTTAATGAGAATCCACTGAGGGTACGTCGGTGACTTTACCCTGTTATACAAACCTCACACACCGGGCTTTCAGAGGGGATTTAAAAAGAAATCACACATTCAGACACTCTTAGCAAAGCCTGCTTTATATTCATAACCTATCCCACCTTTGTTCCTATTT
The DNA here is from genome assembly GCA_023630585.1 of Cranoglanis bouderius. Taxonomy (NCBI): domain Eukaryota; kingdom Metazoa; phylum Chordata; class Actinopteri; order Siluriformes; family Cranoglanididae; genus Cranoglanis; species Cranoglanis bouderius. The sequence continues at coordinate 16,762,630 of CM042553.1, forward strand.
GCAGGCACTTTACCTCATTGCTACTAATGGAACTCCAGAATTGCAGAGTCCAGAGAAACTGTCATCCACCTTTCGGGATTTCTTAGCTCTCTGTCTGGAAATGGACGTAGAAAAGAGGGGCAGCAGTAAAGACCTTTTACAGGTAAAGAAAATGGAGTTATGGTGTTGAATTTCTGGAATTAAATACAAATTTTACTGAGCATTATTTGCATCCGAGTCCCAGTACGTCAACATGTACCATATTTTCTGGACGTTGCCTTGAGTATCTAACTTTTTTTTGCTTAGGTAAAAAATATATGTAATTTACTTTGTGGACTCGGTTTGTCACATTGTCATGCTGGAACAGGTTTGGGCCTCTTGGGTCCAGTAAAGGGAACTTGTAATACTACAGCATACAAAGACATTCTATACAATTGTGTGCTTCCAACTTTGTGGCAACAGTTTGGGGAAGAACCACTTATGGGTGTGATGGTCAGGTGTCCACAAACGTTGGCTATATAATGTATATGTTTCTAATGAAGTTGTTAAATTACTTAATGCCAAATCATTGCTTTACTTTATGAGAAGCTTTTGTTTGGCTGATCACCTCTACTAACAGTTCACCTTCTAATAATCTTTCTCATAACTGCTGAAGTCACACTACCTGTTTTTATCTACGATTAAAGCATGGTAGCATGACCATTAAACATTGACTTGATGAGACTGTTTTCTCCACCCTGTCCACTAGCATCCTTTCCTGAAGTTGGCGAAGCCTCTGTCCAGTCTCACGCCGCTCATTCTGGCTGCCAAGGACGCCATGAAGAACAACCGCTAGCATCCTCCCTGGATGAGCCATGCTGAGAAACCCAGCGTGTTGAACGGACTCCGACTCCTGTGCCACGTCTCTCGCCGCTGTGCCACCTGGCCAGCCAGTATTGCCAAAACAAAGTTTCTACAAGCATTTCAACAGCGCTTTTTAAACTGGTGGAATTCCTCTCGGCTGTGGGTGAGGGGGGGAGACATCTTAAATGTCTCATCTCCTCATCTGTGCTACTGTAGCCTTTTTCCATACTGTTTTATGCTGCACGTTATTTCATCAGTTGTTTTTTCCCCATGTCCTTTCTACTCTTTTGACTATCGTGTAGTAGATTTTTGTCCTTAAGGGGAGAAGTATTTAAAGTGTCCTTGACATGTTTTTGTTAGTAATTACATTTGTATAGAAAGTAATGAGCTACAAAAAGTTGTGCCCACGTTTTACTCATTTACCTTAAAAAAATTTTTAGCTGGGATGAGTAAAACCAGCGTTATCACTGGCCGATTGATTTGTTACCTGGTGTCATTTCCTCTTCAACCATGAACTGATGTAAGAATGGACCAGTTTCTGTGTAAAAATTCCAACACAGTTGGCATATGTTGTGTACTATAAAGAACCACAATAACTGGTCCACCAAGTATTGTAGACACATACATGTTTGTACAAATGAGTGTTTTTGTAGTAACTAACATTTATTACGAGATTACAGCTGTAAAATTGTCGTGCCAAATGGCAGAATGGATATTTTTATGGCTCATGGAAAATCAACTCTGCGACTGCCTTTTTTTAATGTCCTTAAAGGCTGTCAAACAGCTCCAGGTTTCCGATAATAATATCTGAAATGAATTGCCTGAAACTCACTTGTACTTAATCAAGTGTCATGTTTGAGCAAATACAGTCAACTGAGTGTCTGTAGACACAGTGTGGGTTCATTGCTAAATCATCATTATAAATCACAATCACCCAGCTAGCAAAACACAATTTCATCTTGTTGTGTGTAGTTTTGTATCGTTGGCCTGCGTCCAATTGATGAATTGATATGATGTTGAGATCCGTCTTTTTCACACTCAGGACAACTGAGGCACTCAAACACAACTACTGTATTACAAAAGGTGCAAACAGTCATTGATGCTCAAGAAGGCAACACGATACATTAAGATACAGGGAGTGTCAATTTTTGAACAGGGTGATCGGTGTAAATTGTTATTATTTTGTCTTCTGGGAAACGTAAATATCTTATGTAGCTTCTCAAGGGCCGTACTAAATATATATATAAAAAAAAAAAAAATCATCTTTAAAAAAATCGACCAAATCGGCCAGTAGTGTGTAGCTGTACCAGGTGCTGAAATTATTTTTTCCACATTTCCACAAATGGAATGTTTGTCTGGATTAACACACGGACAGACCGACAGAGCAGGCGATCTGCAGTACGCTAACATTAAATAGGCCGTTTCTGTGATTTACTGACAAATGTAAACTTAATTTTCAAACTTTATAACGCTGGTTGTAAGGTAAAAAAAAAAAGTTAATTGATAGTTTAGCATGTCATTCATGAAAAGCCCATATTTAGGAGATGCCTGAATAAGCGGTTACTTTTCAACAACGGACATAAATGAAACCGCACAGATTACGGACATTCTGCGCGAACTAGAACCAACGAGTTTTAGGTAAACTACATGAAATTAGAACGCCACAAAGCGGTAGTGACCAAAAATATATGACATCCGTACATGCGTATTTTATAGAAACTGTGGCCGGTTAGCTCAGTTGGTTAGAGCGTGGTGCTAATAACGCCAAGGTCGCGGGTTCGATCCCCGTACGGGCCAGTTCGTTTTACTCTTCTACACCAAAGAGCCAGTGTCATGGTCAGCAGGTATGTTCACATCAGGGAATGTATTACCTGCCTCGAAGCAAGCATAGAATGTGTTGAGCTTGTCTGGTAAGGAGGCAGACATATGCACATCGCTGCTTTTCCTGCCTTTGTAGTCTGTTATAGTGTGCAGACCGCTCCACATGTGTTTGGGGTCAGAGCCACAATAGACTGACTCCACTCTGTCTCTGAAGTCTCTTTTGGCAGATCTGATAGCCTTTCGAAGGTCATACCTGGACTACTTGTAGGCATTTTGGTCCCCAGAGTTGAAGGCTGCAGTTCGTGCTCTCAGCCTGGTACGCACCTCTCCATTAACCCATGGGTTCTGGTTGGGAAATGACTTCACCTTGACTGTGGGGACAACATCCTCTGTGCATTTGTTGATGTAGCTTTTCACAGAGTCTGTGTATTCATTTATGTTGTCTCCTGCTGCATTGTGAAACAGCATGCAACATATAGTGAAAACTAGGGCTCAAACCAAGAGTAGACATTCAGAGCTAATAATTCTTTAAAACAATCAATTTAACAGGGCACACCCCGGCAGCAAGAAACGCCTATCAGTCTCATGTTCCAATATTTTTGATCACTTGAAAAATGGGTGGGTTCATACAAAATGTGCCATGTTCGAAGTTGTTTAACACATCTAGATGAGGAAATGAAAGCTAAAATTCTGATCTATCGTCTCGTATTTATCTGTTGATCTCAAACCCAAATGGCCTTGCTGTTCCAATACTTTCAGAGGGGATGGTATATCTTCAAACGTTGTTGCTCTGTAGTAAAATAAGAACACTAAATTACAAACAATGCAATATACTACATAGGTACATCACCAGGGCATTAACATATACACATAACAGTATTACACAACCAAGCAAACCAAGTAAACACAAAGATATACACTCATTTCAACCCCTAGACTAATAAATACTGTTTCTAAAGAGCAATAAGAAAACTTACATTTCTTCGGACACTCAATAGGAATATACAGTAGGTATAGAAAAGAATCACCCCCCTTTAAAATAATCACATTTTGTTGCTTTTCAGCCTGAAATGAGGACGGGAACAGTTTTTGTTTTATCCAGCTGTATTTACTCAGTGCAACTTATTACATCCAAGTGAAAGATATAACACCAACATGTCAGAAATTAAAAAAAAAAAAAAAACAGAATCACTGAACTGGAAAAAGGATCACCCCCTTGCTTTTTAATTACAGTCTTTAGTCTGTTGGGATGTGTCTCTACTAACTTTGCACATCTAGACTTTGCAATATTTGCCCACTCTTCTTTGCAGAATTGCTCAAGTTCAATTAAATTTGATGGTGACCGTTTGTGGACTGCAGTCTTCCACAAGTCATTCCACAGATTTTCAATGGGGTTTAAGTCTGGGCTCTGACTAGGCAAAGCAAGGACATTCACCTTTTTCTCCTTCAACCATTGTGTGGTCAGTTTTGCTGTGTGCTTTGGGTCATTGTCATGTTGGAAGGTAAACCTTCTTCCCACTGACAACTTTCTGGCAGAGGGCAGCAGATTTCCCTCAAGCATTTGACAGGATATTGCTTCACTATAGGAATGGTGTTATTTGGATGCTGAGCTGTATTGGATTTCCGCCAGACATATCGTTTGGTGTTGAGGCCAAATAATTAAATTTTAGTCTCATCTGACCATAACACCTTTTTCCATGTGGCCTTAGAATCTTCAAGGTGCCTTCATGTGGTCTTTCTTGAGGAGTGGCTTTTTTCTTGCAACCCTCCCATACAAGCCACATTTGTGGAGAATTTGTGATATTGTTGTCACATGCACACAATGACCACTCATATTTCTGCATAAATCTTTATATTCTTTATATTCTCATAAATTCCTACAACTGCTTCAGAGTTGCTGTAGGCCTCTTGGTAGCCTCTATGACCAGTTTCCTCCTGGCTCTTTCATCCAGTTTGGAGCGACGTCCTGATCCAGGGAGGGTCTGTGTTGTACCAAATACCTTCCACTTCTTAATAATAGACTTCACTGTGCTTCTAGGCGTTGATAAAGCCTTTGAATTTTTTTTTGTATCCATCTCCTGACTTGTGCCTGTCCACAACTTTATCCTGGAGATCTTTTGACAGTGCCTTGCCACCCATAGTTGATTGTTTGCTTCAGTTGCACTACAAAATGCTCCAGGAAAGCTCTTTTCATGCTAAGCTAATCAAAATGACCACGGCTGATCACAGTTGAAAGTCAAATGGCTTTTTGTGCCATTGAGAAGGTGATTAGCTACACCTTATCGAGTTTACAAGTCATTTTTAGGAGGGGGGTGATCCTTTTACCAACTCAGTGATTCTGGTGTTTTATTTTTTTTCTTATATGTTGGTGTTATATCTTTCACTTGGATGTTATAAAACAAAAACTGTGTGTGTAAATATAAATACATAAATATATATATACATACACACACACACACACACACACACACACACACACACACACACACACACACACACACACACATATATATATATATATATATATATATATATATATATGTGTGTGTGTGTGTCTGTGTGTGTATAAATGTACTATAATAATAATAATAATAATAATAATAATAATAATAATAATAATACTTGCATGAGTATTTAAATCTGGTGCATTACATAGGTAGAATAAGACTACATTTAGATTTTCAAAATGTACTGTAAAGAAATACCAATGTATTTATGTTTAAAAAAGGCATTACAATTATTACAATTTGACAATGTTTTTGGTGGGTTTATAATGTAATAAATTTCTCATAATGTAAAAATTGTTATTACATTATGAGCTCAAGATTTTATCACGATTTGAAAAAAATATTACATTATATTACATTATATTATGTGCAGTTATTACATTGTGCTTTATTACATCATGAGTTGCTACATTCTATGTTCCCCAGTTCAATATTCTGTTAACACACACTGAGTAAACTTCTCCAAAGGTTTTATGTAGTCAGGACTCATTTTCCCAGGGCCCTATTAACTTTATTACCTTTTAACTTCAAACACCAAAGACACATTTAAATAAATAACAACATACAGTAGTTTAAAATCCATCCTTCATCCACACTTGAAATTTATTAAAGTTATGAACTTGGAAAATGAGCTAGGTCGCACATGCTGAACCCTCATTTGTGCTGCTCTAAAAATAGCTGTTAGTCTCCATTCATACATTTATACAGTTCAACTCCATGCATGAACAACAGTGAAATGTATACGCTAAACTGAAGAAATGCCATACTGTAGCCTATAAAACACAGTAAACGGTCAAGGAACAAAATGTTACGTATGAACATGTCCCAGCTCTCACTTATGCTGAAGCCCAACTTCAGCTTTAAATCACCGTGTGTTCATTATGTGTCATATAACTCTGGGGAACATAGGACCCTGGAAACATAGAAACGCTCCCTGTATGTTATATACATAGACATATGGTTATATATGTTGTCAACTCTCAACGGCCTGTTACAGGATTATTCTTACAATTCGCTAGATAATGGCCTATAAAACATTTACGTGTTAAAGCAACAGGTGGAATTGTCTACTATTGTTTGAGTTTTTAAATGAATCAAGAAAATGAATGTGTGGGAGTAACTCTTATCGGCTCCAGATTCCCAGCACCTGGAATCAGAATCTATACCTTTCAAAAAAATAGACATAGGTAGAAGACCCAAGACAACCGTTAAAAACGCCTGAGCTGTGCTGTCGCGAAATGGCGGTTGTATTAATTCAAATTTAAATGTTTTATTGGGTATTGGTTATAAAAGCAACGCTACTTTGCATATTTGCTCCATTTCCGAAGAGTGACTGCAGCCAAGTCTTCCGGCGCCATAGAGGGCGGTGTGAGCAGAGTTCTCGCTGTCTGTAACCCTCCAACAGCGAGGGAGAATAAATAGCCAAGCATGGCTACCTTTGAAGATGCAGTAAGCAAAGTCCAGCTGCAGTATTTTGATCTTTTGGTCTTTTTTTTTCCCCCTTTAAGTAAGATTTAAATTCGAACCACATTTGCTATTACGTTTTACGTTTTTATGAAATAAAATGGCGGCGAATATAAAAGATAAAGAAGCTTTTCAGAGGCTGAACTTCCTCTATCAAGTGAGTAAGCTAGCAACGTGTTTCGCTCATCATCATGGTGTCTCTGCGAATACAGAAAATAAAAGTATTTTTGTGTCTTGAAGGCTGCACATTGTGTATTGGCCCAAAATCCGGAGAACACCGAACTGGCCCGATTTTACTGCTTCACCCAGAAGACCATAGCCAAACGCCTGGTGCTGAGACAGTGAGTACCAGGGATTACTACCTCTGTTTTCAGGTTTCAAGTTTTATTACATGTAAGACATTAAAGAGCAAATGGTAATGTCTGTATAACAAATGTTCTTCAGTGGAAATTGTTTTGATAATGCAACTCCCATCCACATAGAGATCCCTCAGTGAAAAGGACCATCTGTAGGAAATGTTGTGCTTTACTGATACCCGGGGTTACAGCAACTGTCAGACAAAGAAGTAAGCTTTCTCCTTCGTTTACAACAAAGACACGAGCATTTTAATTCTGAGGCTGGTGGTAGACGCAACAAAAATCCTTCCATTGGTTGTCTCTTCGTGAACTGATTTCACTGTTAGAGAGCCAAAAAAAATCCACATTGGTTTATGAAAATGTCTTAAGAACTACTTTCAGTCGTCTATAGTAAGTCTAATAAATGTGTGTTCCTTAAATTGTTTGGCGTTTTAATCTGGTGAAATCTCAAAACTCTTTTTCCATTGGGTCTATAGTGCTCTGTGTAGGGCCACCAGTGTTATTCCCTGTGTACATGTAGTGGAATCTAGAAATATAGCTAAATTTTAGCAACAAGAAAACATTACCTTGGGTAAATAAGTTAAATCCATCTGAAATATTAAAGTTTAAAAACCGTATTGCCGCTCTCTGATTTTCTTTGCTTAAGAAAGATGCGATATACGAGTTCTGTGCTATGGTGTAACTCAATATATGCTTTGTATGTCACAATATACGTTTATCGGGTAATCGGCTGCCATTTTTGTGACAGTTGTAATGTACAGTGAAATCTCCATGTTGGTAGCCAACTGACTTTTGAATTTTCCTTTGTGCATGTGCCATTACTATAAGAACTAATGCAAATTTCTCAGCTGCAATTTCCGATGTCTAAAAATCATGTTTAACAAATAAATCACATTTGCTTGCTGTGTAAACAAAGCCATACAGACTTTATAGGTGTTAATTCAGCACTGGATACATTTCTGGATACATGTTTTGATAAGTTTTATATCTTGTCTGTATCGTGTCCATAGAAGGTTCTCAGAGGCAGCGTGCAACGCTAATACGATGTCTTAGCTGTGGGCAAACCAAAAAGTTTCCTAACAACCCAAAACACCAGTTGTGGGTGGATCAACCAGAGGCTCAGTTAGAGAATCAGCTTCAGCCAGGTACAACTTACCACCCCGTATTCCATTTATTTATTTGTTTTGTTTTATTTTTTAATCATTTATTTATTTATTTTTTATTTCTCATATATTGGTTAATGTATAGAGTAGGCATGTGCTGATGATTTATTGTACCATATGCATAGCATGAATTATATGAACTAATTCTTATGGAAGACTCGTCCCTTTCAGAAGAGCATAAGGACAGTTTCCTTATTTTGAATGAAGTCCTTTTCTTGAGAACATCAGTATGTTTCTGTTCATCAGATGAAATTCCTGATCAAATCTGAAAAAACTTAATATAGGGTACTTTCAGTCTGACTGAATAATATGTTTACAGATCCGGGTTAACGCAGGTTTTTAATTTAAAAAAACATTTTTTTATTTATTTTATTTTTAAAAAATGTTTTAGGAATAATAATCTGGTATACAAATACAAAAGATCAGCAAATACCATACATGAACTGCTATGTACACTCACTGAGGAACTACTCCTCAATGCAGTCTAAACAACCAATCGTGTGGCAGCAGTGCAATGCATAAAATCATGCAGATATGGGCCAGCAGCTTCAGGTAATATTCACATCACCAGAATGAGGAAAAAATGTGATCTTAGTGATTTTGACCATAGCATGATAGTTGGTGCCAGACAGGCTGGTTTGAATATTTGATTTAACTGCTGATCTCCTGGGATTTTCAAGCACAGCAGTCTCTGGAGTTTACTCAGAATGGTGCAATAAAGAAAAAACATCCGGTGAGCGGCAGTTCTGCGGATGGAAACACCTTGTTGATGAGAGAGGTCAACGAATAATGCCCAGGCTGTTTCAAGCTGACAGAAAGGTTACAGTAACTCAGATAACCACTCCGTACAATTGGGGTGAGCAGAAAAGCATCTCGGAATGCCAAGAACAGAAAGCTCAGGCTGCAGTGGGCATCACCAAAACTGGACAGTTGAAGACTGGAAAAGCGTAGCCTGGTCTGATGAATCTCAATTTCTGCTGATTCACAGAGATGGTAGGGTCAGAATTTGGCACTTCTGAGCTGCTTTGTGTCAACAGTCCAGGCTGGTGGAGGTGGTGTAATGGTGTGGGGGATGCTTTCTTAACACACTTTGTGCCCGTTAATACCAATCAATCATCACTTGAATGCCATAGCTCATTTGAGTATTGTTGTTGACCATGTGCATCCCTTCATGGCCACAATTTTCCCATCCTCGATTTGATCATGTCAATATGGACCAGAATGTCAAATAAATGTTTCCAACATCTTGTGGAATCCATGTCATGAAGAACTGAGGCTGTTTATAGAGCAAAGGGAGGCCCTCTCAGTATTAGTATAGTGTTCTTAACAATAAAGTGCTCAGTGAGTGTATATGTCCGAATAAAGGGCAATCAAATAAGCCGTGCCTCTCTTTTATGTTGACAGCATGGCATGTCTAATGTTAACTCGCATCATTTTTGCAAGATATGCTTATACAGGAATGTTACTTTTTGTCTGGCTCTTAGTCTTAAAGTTTCTGATCGAGTTTTTATTACATTTTAAAATTTCACTTTAGTTTCTTTTTAATAGATCAGTATAGAAACATTGTGTGTGCTATTGTGTGTTATTTTACTAACTTTATTCATTTATTATTGTGTTTATTATTTATTATATGTTCACAGACACGAGTTCATCATCCAAAGCTTTGACCCAGAAGGACAAACCTGATGAATCCAATACTGTGGCTCCTGTGATTCAGGACGCTGCCTCTTGAGTTCAGACTCTGAACTCCTTTATTTTCATCACTCCGGGTATCAGCATTAGAAGTTTGCTGCTGTGACTTTTAGGTTAGGTGAAGATAACAGCGAGAACAGAATCATTACAAGCCCATTGTACTAATGCATAGTTAACTTTCTATTTTAGACAACAAATAATGCTTGAGATGGGAGATTAATATAATTCACGGAGGTGAATCCCAGCTGCAATGTACTGTGTTTCTGGTAATTCTGGTAACTTCCCAGTGTACAGAAGCCACAAAATACTTAATTCATTAATTTAGGATTTATGTTAATGCTTTAGCCTTTACATGCACATCTTATGATGCATGATGTCATTGTGTAATGTTTTACATTAAAGTGTAAATTGTTCAGTAGAAAAATAAATTGCAGTTAAATCTTTACATGTTGTGAGTGACTCAAAGACTTTTGTATATAGATTTATGAAAATGTTTCCTTTTTGTGTGTGGAAAAACTTACACAATAAGATGGCACATGCATATTTTATTCTTGCCAAATGAATAAAACTGCTTGTTTTTCTTGCCTGGTGATCCCTTTTTCCCCCGAAGGTGGAAATATGTAATGATATTTTAAAGTAAATTTATATTTTGTAGTTAATGCACAGTGTCTCATGAACTTTTCTCTTCTTCTGTTTTTCTTTTTGGAAGGCGAAGACGTGCCTTTTTTGAGAAAAGCAGGTTCTTGGTGAAAAGCAAAGGGATGTTACCCATGTAGAGAAGCAAGGCCAGGGTCATGCCTAAAAAATATTAATCACAATATTTACCACATGATGTAAAATATGTCTAGATTTAAATGAGTCAGCATGATGTTACAAAAAGATGACTAGGTATATGTAAAAAGGCCACATTGTTAAGATCATTAAGTTATTAAGACTTTAGAGGTTGAATCTGTGATTACATGCATAACCTTGCAGATTTAACATTTTAGTACATTAGAAATCCTTTAAGCAAACTAAAAATATTGAGTATGTTTGTGTTTTCTTGTCCAGCTTACCAATGAGAGGCCCGAGCCAGTAGACTACAGCATATTCCCAGAAGGTGTGTCCAGGACAATTAAATGTAAGCGCATAAGCAAGTGATGGGTTCACATAAGCAGAGGTGTACGTGCTTCCTTGGGAACACATAAAGTACATAATAAGTCTACACACCCTTGTTAAAATTGCAGTTTTTTTGTGATGTAAAAATGAAAGCAAGACTTTTCCAATTTAATATGATATAGCAAGCAGAAATACAAGTGAAAAATAAATAGAAACATTTTAGGGGGAAAAGGAAAAGTACAACACATAATGACCTGGGTGCATAAGTGTATAAGGATACGACTTGTCTTACAGCATGAAAACTATGCCTAATAGAAACAAAACACCTTAAAAACTGGCATTCATATTCTGATATTCAGATCAGGGTGTTGGAATTTAAATTGCTACATCCAGGTGACTGAGCAGGATTTTACCTAATTACACAATCGATAGCTCTCTCAAAGCGATCACTTTTAGGGTTCAGTGTTGTGTCTCATTTATCTGTCAGCTTGATAATGAATTATGAGTCAGGTGAGAACACTGTTACTATTCTGACTAACCTGTGTAATAGAGGAAGGTGAGCAGCAGGGCCAGGATGGGAATCCGGAGCAGCTGTGACCTGCGGCGAAGGCTGAGGTCCACCAGGTGAAATAACAGTGCACTTACAGCTTCTGTGATGGTCCCCTGTGTCAGGGACACATTCAGTGATGAACTGCACTGAGTCATCATCATGACCTTGATCATATGCATGTCCGTGAGTTCCATTGCCCAATACCACCCAGTCAGGAGCAGGGCAAGCCGGGCACCTCCGAGCTGACCTGCTATGCTAAGTAAAGAGGAAACTGCTCCTGTCTCTTTTTGTAAGTACCCCATTACAGTTACTGAGGGGTTTCCGGTGACTCCTTGCATGATGATTGCGTGGACAGTTAAGGCAAGGAAAAGCATGGTGAGGGTAACGTCCTGCCCCAGGCCTCCAGCCCACTGACCAATCTCAGAAATGGTTTGCACTTCCAGCCGACATGCTGCAAGCGCAAAAGCTGCAATAAACTCAGACAGAAAGTTCCATCGTGGCTTCCGTTGTGTCACCAGAGCTTTGGCAAATCCACATACTACCCCCACACTGATGAAATAACCCAGTGTTATGTTAAGGCCTGACATTACAAGGAGAGTGCAGCGGTGGTTAGGTTACAGAAGAAGGAAAGAAATATGAATTCCCCAGGCCTGTATTTACTCCCAGTCTGTGATAACGTGGCAAACTCACATGCGAGGTTCTTATCAAAGATTTCCCCACCTTTGCGTTTTCATACCTTGAACCAAAACCCCCCACAACTAACCAATTCAAGGCCATGTGGAAAATCTGCCAGTGTGCTGGAGTCTCAAATGCACAGGTGTCATGTAGCAGCACGGACACTTTCAGTTAATATCACCTATAATTGACAATTTGATCACAATATTTAGTTTTGATGTTAAACTGTGAGAGAGTTAGCACTTAAATGCGAGAATAAATTGTATCCCATTAATACAAAACGGCAAAAAAAAAAAAAAAAAAAAAAAAAGACACGAGTGGTTCGTCAGTGGTTTGACCTAAATGACACTGTGCGCTGTATATTGACTTTTTGTCATCCTGACATGTTGTAGACCAAATAGCTTACTTTCTGTTAAAAAAATGCAAGCAATGTAAACTTCAAAATTGTACATAACACATGCACAAAAGTTTAAGTAGCTAAACTGTGGTTGTGGGTTGCACGGGTGCAAGCTATCTCTTTTAGTTTCTGCAGTTATACACCATGAATAAACCAATATTAAACAAAATTAAATACTCTACCTGAGTATTTGTAATAAATCGCAGGTCACACTTCAAATAGGTCCATGTTTGATAACAGGACTGGATAAACAAACTTACAAATTAACCCGAAAACAGTAAATTGCACGCCGTTCATTGAACGTCATTCAACCTTTTAATGATGTATACGAAGTTCATCCACAAGCCTCGTTGGCGCAGTAGGCAGCGCGTCAGTCTCATAATCTGAAGGTCGTGAGTTCGAGCCTCACACGGGGCAAAAGTTTTCTTTTGTTTCTAAATCAGCACCGCGTTTGCGGTATAATGATCAGATACGTTTAACAAATTAAATATACGAAACTGTATAGACTCATCAGTACTTTCAGAGGTGCAAACATTATATAGTTCATTCGAAAGACTATTTACACAGTCATTGGTTTATACAGACTCCTGAGTGCGGTGGCTGGTTTAGCTGTGTCATGGCGCCCTCTTGTGTTCATATCTCTGTGCACTCTCGTGCACATCAGTTCAATTGATCTTGAAATAATCAGGAAAAATCACGTTCTTTTTGCGTACTCTTATTTTTTTTCAGTAACAGTTACAGCTGCAGAAACAGAGCAGATCTGATAATGTTTTCGACTGTCTCAATCTTTAAAAATGTAAACGTCCTTAAATTATTTTGCATACTTTAATTTCTCCCCTCCTTTTCTATGTTAACTTTTTTCGTGCACATTAAAGTGTCATCAAAATCATGATGCATATGGTGCATATTGTGTATCAGAGAAGTGTCTTGAAATATTGTGATATGATTGCGATATGAGCATTTCAGCATACTTTAAGTAAGTGTGGCATGTGGGGGCGTGGTTTAGCAGGGGACTGCAGCGGGAGTGTGGGGGACTGAGCAAATGAGTGGTTTGTCTTTTCCAAAAACAGAAACAATCCCCAGTCACCCCATCCTGAGTCTGCTGTGTCCTTGAGCTGCACAATGTCACACTGGTGCCGAAACCAGGAGAAAAGCAGCTCAGAGAAAGTTGCCATTCAGACATGGAGTCCAGTCCTTTCGCCCAGGTGATCCAGTCGCTTGCGCAGATTCAGGAGCTACAGCATCAAGCTCAGTCTTGCTCTAACTTAATTTTTTTTTCTTTTTCTCCTTCTCCCCAAGGTGCCACAGAGTCCCAGAGAGCTGGAACAACGGCCTGGCAAGTCTGCTGGGGCTGCGGAGAACCGGGGCATTTCCAGGAGGAGTGCCTGAAGATGGATGTGAGTCAGGTGCTTTGGGCCTCCATGGTCCCACAGCCCTCCTCCAATCCTGAAGCCAATATACAGAGTATATCGGCTGAAGCCGATATACAGTGCCGGTTAGTAGCCTACTCAAGGGCCTTGGTGGTTTCGGGCAGTGTTCAGATGAAGCTTTGGAAAGGTACTGGAAGGTGAAGGTGAGGTGTATTCATGGGGATGTGCACACATATCCAGTGGTGCCTATCACAATTATGTATAAGGGACAAAGAAATGGTGGCGGTTAGTCCCCACTTTTCTCACACAATAATCTTGGTAACGGATTGGTAACGGTTTTGGGAGCTCTCTGCATAGGCCTATCCGTAGGCCTATCCTATCCACCCTAACATCCTATCTACCGCTTAGGCCTATCTATCCTGGCAATTGGAATGGTGTGAGGTCTAAGTTGCCTTGGCGGCCAACACACTTCAGGGTACATTGCGAGACCAGGATCGGGCGAGGTCGAGCAGTGGAATGGCATGGCCTTCTGAGGAAGGCACCCCGCCTCCTTACCGTGAGCCCCAAGCGAATTTCCCACCAGAACATCATGAGGAACATCACTGGAACAACATACTTTAAAGAATGCGTTCAGTCAGGGGACTGTGATTGAAGGGGTGGAAGTCCAAGCTGGGACAATGCTAACCTTTCCCTATTTTTCTATTATCCAAGACTGGTTATACAGAGGCAGGGAACCGCTCTTCCACATGGCCATTGAGTTATAATCTACAAAAACATCTACAAATGAGAGACATGTTAATTTGCTCATTCCCCCACATTCATGCTGCAGACTCCCGCTAAGCCATGCCTCCACCTACCACAGTAATACTCTAAAGAACAAGCGCCTACAGTGTTATCACCGGCTGTTATTATGTTATGTTACCAAGTATTGAAGGAAAAAAAAGACACAAGCTCTGTGCACAATATTAAAGAACGTAATAGTACAAGACAGTGTGAGGTAAGGATACGTGACAAAAATTTGCAGAGGATTGCACGCTAATATTCTATAGTGCCTTATAGGCTTATAGGAACATGTTAATACAATTCAGAGGTGATTGTTATGAAGATGAATCAGCTCTCAAGTATGCCAGGAAGGGCCCAGGTCAAGAGCTTCATTTAATGTTCACAACAAGCATTAGCACACTGAAACTGGAGACCAGGTGACTTTTTCCAGTCTTTAACTGTCCAGTTTGGGTGTACATTTGTTGTGAACATTAACTGAAGCTCTTGACCTGTACGTGTATGATTCTATTTATTGTGCTGCCACCACATGATTGGCTGTGAAAAAAGTCTATATGATTTTTCACAAGTACATCAAATGAAAAAAAACAACAACAACAATTTAAATGTATCTTTACCAGTTAAACAATCCACTCAAACTTTACTAGCTATTTCTGAAATTCCATATAGCCTACTGTCATCTTCTAATCTTGTCCATAACCTTTAATAGCTAATGTTAGCTTGAGGCCTGTCTGCATGCTAGCTTTAGCCAGTGTTATATCACTTCATAAATAAGTTAATAAATGTTGAATGGGTGTCTTACATACTTGTACATCAAGCGAATGAATTTTGGGATCTCTAGTTATTTTTAATAAATGGCGTGGTAGATTTTTGTGTCAGTAGCATTAACGCATCTACACAAGCCTCTATATAAGCCTTCGCTATGCTAATACTTTCCAGGATTTAGGCTCTGTTAAAATATAAAAAAGTGCATGTATTTACATATACAGAGATGTCTTCTGAAACAAAAAAATTTTGTGTAATTTATTTGAATGTAAAACGAGTTATAGTCAGTCCCTCCAGGATTTTAGAAATTGCAGAAATTAATGCAAAATCAAGGAAGCTCAAGGAGCTTGCAATTTTTCACAATTAGCGCAGATTTTCCGCAGATTTGGGCCAAGACACGTCATGTGACATCATCACAATGTGCATTCAGCCAAAGCCCTCTTCGATTCACGTGCATCGAACAAGTACGGCTAAAATGTCTCATTTACCAAGAAACATCATTGCGAAAGCCTGTGCAAAACAATTTTGTAAATACTTGCAATTTCTCCAATTCAAATAGTTTTCCGCAAAAAAAAAAAAACAAAAAACCTCTGCAAATTTTTAAAAAGGCGCAGCAAAATCAAGCATTTTCAAAATCAAGCAATCACAAAAAAAACCTCCGCAAAATCCTGTATGGACTGTATAGTTGATCTTATCATTGTAGTCCAACATCTTTCTACACTATAGCTTTATGCTGTGTTTGACTCGTAACTCGGAATTTACGACTAGGAAAAAAAAATCCCCTCAATGAGTGAGTAGTAATGGCTACTCACATCGTCAACACTAAAATATCACTTCACTACTTTAAATGAGCTGCTCGTAGTTTTCACTTTAGATCAAACACTTTAGATCAACCAATCAATTTAACATTAGTTGGTTAAATCTATTACACTGACTGTACAGTCCACTGTTTTGTGAAAGTAAATACAACGTAAACTTATCATCACTAATGTTACCTGGCAGGCTTATTTCTATTTGTGGTTCATGGCGTCATATAGTGGACAGATGTGGACCAACCTCATGTCAATTACAATAGAGGTAGAAATAATTATCAGGCAAAATCAATTCTTAGTTTTTTAATATACAAAGTTAATGTGTTTTTGAGGGTGTTAGTCTAGGTTTATTAAAATCTCTTGTTCATGAATGAACATACATGATGGTTCTGTAAGCTCAAGCTGAAAACTAATTCTAGGTGTAAATTTAACATTGGGGATTTTGCAATAAGGCTACTTAAATTAATAAAACATTACAGTAATGTAGAATTAATTTAAAACTACATATTTATTATAAACGTTAATCAAGTGAACACACCGTGGATTTATTGAAGAGTGTAAATAATCTCTCAGTAAATGTATAATGATTTCTGTTTGTGTAGACTGCATGCCATTTGTGTAGTCCAGGTCCAAATTGGTTTTGTCTTGATGATTAACTGTTCTACTTGTATAATATCTAATTAAGTCGGTATGTGTATGTGTGTGTGTGTGTGTGTGTGTGCGCGTGTGTGTGTGTTGCTTGGCACTCATGCAGCTATAGAGAGGGGAAAGTAAGAGGAGAGGGGGCGCAGGCTGCAGAGTCCCAGCCAACTCCCCTCCTCTCTGAATTAGGCAGCAGCGCTTCTTTTAGCTCCTGTGAGTCTTCTGAGCTGCTGGGAATTCATAAGCATGTGAAATTCACCGCAGCTCTCTTTCAGGATATTAACAAACCCTGCCTTCATAAATGCTGGACCCTGGGGAATCTTCCTGAGTAATTCTGCAGAATAGCTTTGCACTTCTTTGTCACTCTATTATTATAGGAGACTATGGATTGAAATGGTGCAATGCTCCGTGAGACAGTGTGGCGAGTTTGGATCTGTTGGATATTGATGAGTTTTGGGCCTCAGTGGGGAGTTCAGAGCGCAGGTGCACATAGCTGCCACGAGGTTAAAACAGCTTTCCAACTGCGGCAGATTGGCCCTTTAAAATGGGTCCCAGAAACAGCGGCAACAGGTTGGTTTGTGTCTAAGCTGAAGGATTTACCTGAAGAAAAGTGTCAAGAATATTTTACTTATTTTTAATTGACTTATTTTTAATTGATTAAAATCCTTCATGCATTGTGCTTCTGTGAAATTTTTGGGTGCTTTTTTTTGCAACATATTGGACGGGATATAGAGTGGATTACAAATTGTGAATAGTTAATAATCTTATCCAAAATATAAAGACCAATAAGCATAGGCATAATGTAGGTATACCTGATTCACTGCCAGCTGATGGTAGACATACAATTACTGACTGGGGGTAGGTGATAAAGTGAAAAATTCAAATCATATTACTTAAAGAAATCCTTATGATTCACTACATATATAATTTTGCTTAATTTTTTTTTTTTTAACAAAGTGGCAACAAGAGCCACTATAATTTGAGCATTTTTTTGGTCAAACATTAAAAAATAATCAAATCACTGCTAACCATATTGTAGATCTTTCCTAGTAGATTTGCTCACTGCTTCATCTTCATTAGGAAAAGACACCTGAGCTTCAAGAAGTTCACTGGCTGCTTTTTCTAAAGAGTTCTAAGAGAAAGTTATTTCTGGTGTCATTTTAGGGTATTATAAACAAATCTCAGGCATTGGCTTTATACTATTAGCTTTATACAAAGATTAATACTGCTTTATGATCGTGGAAATTATACATTTAGTCTATCTTTCTGTCTGTTGTTTATTTGTCTGTATACAAGCATGTCTGTTTGCCTGTCTTGCACTGCATTTGTCTATTTCTCTTTATGTCCATAAATCAGTCTGTCTGTCCCTTTGTCTGCTTTCATGTCAGTATATCTGTCTAGCTGTCTGTCTGTCATTTTCTATCCTGTCTATATCTGTCAACGTACGGACCTAAAACTCCAAAGTTAAATCTAAAACTCTAAAAATGCTTTTCAGTTTGTCTTTCTATTGTAAATACTTACAATAGAGTATTTTCCTTTCAGTAGAATCACTTTAGGAAGTTAAGAACTCTTAACATAATAAGGATTGTTTAAAAAGAGTGTGCTCTATATACGTGCTCTATATAGAGAGCTATAGTACTTATAGGGCAATGTGTTGCCTTATGGCTATAGTGCAAATGGAATGAATAAATGAATAAGAAAAAATAGTTTGTAATAGTCATTTACTTTAATAACTCATAAAGGTTTAATTTCAACATTCCCTCTTATGAAGTAACAATAAGAAGGAACGTTAACCATGACATTTAATTATGTTACTGTTTTACAATTTAAATTAAGAGTCAGCCTGTGTATATAGGCTTTATATATATATATATATATATATATATATATCTGTGTGTGTGTGTGTGTGTGTGTGTGTGTGTGTGTGTGTGTGAGAGAGAGAGAGAGAGAGACAGATTAGAGCATGTGAAAGGTCAGGGAGGACGCAGTGATCCCAGTCAGCTGTTGTAATGTGTGGTTTACTCGGCTGTATCAGATTCTCCACATAGGACAGAGTAAGGACATTAGACAGGCAGGTACTGTCCCTCATGCAGGGTTTAGTTCTTTTCTATAGATTTTTTATTTTTTTTAATATACAAAAAATTACTAGTATTATATTGCTGTAGTGTTCATATGGCATATCACTTTATACTGACATAACACATTTGGCAATTCATTAAACACTGCTTTTAATGAGAATTTGATAGCATCTGTCTTGTTAAATCTAACTGATGTCTGATTATCTCAAATTATCTGAATAAAATCCAGCATTTCTTTGCATGTTTAGATTATATTTATTGTAAGCGCATGGTGAGCACTTGTCTTTGCTCAAGACCCAGTAGTGGCTTTGAGGAAGTCCTGGGATTTAAACTCACAGCATTCTCAGTGGAGTCCAAAATATAGTTTGTAATGAAATTCTGAGTTGACATTTTTATTTAAACTTCTTTCAGTAACGTGTTGGATCATTTGCAATGCTGTTTGACTGCCTCCTGATAGAGGTGCAGTGGAAGTTAGCCCTTACTTAATCTCTACCTAAAGAGAAGTTTCCTTTAACCGCTGGGCTACTAGCTCTTGGTAGTGAGCACCTTCACACCCTACTACAAGTTATAAGATGCATGCAGTGTTATCGAGTCTTAATTTCAGTATTTACTAAGGTTTTTATATATTTCCTCTATAGATGCGGACCTCCAAATCTGCAAACACCAGGGTCCAACCTGCTGCACGCGCAAAATGGAGGAGAGCTACCACGCTGCTGCACGCAGAGACACACTGCAGAACATTCTCTCCTACAGCCTTGAGCTAAAGTACCTCATCATTGGCCATGCTGCAGCCATCCAAGGTGAGTTTTTATCTTTGATGAGCAACATGAAAACAGTGTCACATTTCACATCACAACCTGGAAACTGCAAAAAACCCAAAACACCCCCCCCCCCCCCAAAAAAAAATTATGTATCTTAGCAAGTGAAAATATCTTGAATATAGTCAAATGTATCTAGTATATCCTATTATAAGTCTACATTGAACCAAATATATGATTATTAATCCTATTTCCAGACAGAAATAGTCTTGTTCTATAGGCAGATCATTTTTCTAATTTTAAGCATTCCAGAAAGAAGCAAAATTATCTGCCAATAGAATAAGACAATTTAAAGCTTGAAATGAGTAAAAGCATTTCAGGCTGAATAACTTTATATTTCATTAATATATATATATATATATATAATTTTTTCTTCCCTTATGACAGGAAATATTACGTAAATGTGCCCATATTCAAGATATGAATATATTATGAATATTATCACATTTGTGGTGAAGCTTCACATACAAAACATCTCTGTCTTCACAGAATGATGAAACCCCTTACCTGATATCATGGTTTATATCAGATGCAGTGATGCACAAGTGGCAAAACACATCTTAGCCAATGCTTATGTTTTTACAAAAATGGTGCACCTGAAATTGCACTTGTTTGCATGTGTCTAAGTTAAAAACCAACAATTCTGTTAACATGTGAACTTCAGTAATGTGAACATGTGAACTTTGGCTTCAGTAAATTAAATTTTAAATGAATAACTTGTTTATATTTTGGATAATTAAATCAATTCAGTTTATTAGAAAATATTATGGGAGGTACATGAAAAATAAATGCAGGAGAAGGCAGAATGGTCAGAATTCCTTTGGGAACAGGCAGGATTGGGATTAAAAACACTCTTGCTCACACCTTTACAGCATGCTTTATAAGTGTATACATAGGCTAGTACTTCAAAGTCATTGCTGTATCACTCAGTGCTGTTACTGAAGACCAAAAGAGCCTTTCTGTCACTTAAATTAGGCATTGCTGGCATAAGTCACATCAAATTGATTGACTTCAGTGTTAAATGCATAAAATTCCTGCCTCCGGTAGTATGTGTAATCTGTGCATAATCAGTGTGACCGTTTTCAGTTTGATAGAAAAACAGAAAAACAGTGCAAACATTTTATCTGAAAACCCTGGTTTTAATTCATGCAGTATCATAGTGGCTTTCATTTATTTGTTTACAATACATCTGGTCCAGCGATTAAACATCTGCCCCATATATATCTTGAAAAAAGCATCTAATAAATGAGAAAATTTAGCCAAAAACATACAGACAAATATGTTTAAGTAAGAAAATTCCTATCACTGACTGTTGGCTCTTGCCAACAGAGTTGAGTTTTAGTGGCTGCTACTTTGTTGATCTGAAATTTCTTATTGTGGCTTTAAAATGTTTATTATAGATTTTTATGTGTCTCTGTTTTTACTGTTATTAAATGTTTAGTTTTGTTGCATTTTGGGGTAGCACTAGTTTTGTGGATTAGGTTTACAATATTTCAGAGCTGCCAGCTAATGAGACTTATGAGTTAATGAGAGAAATTATTTGTTTGTTTACACAAACAAATGCACATATGCAGTTATCT
Organism: Cranoglanis bouderius; assembly: GCA_023630585.1. Classification (NCBI taxonomy): domain Eukaryota; kingdom Metazoa; phylum Chordata; class Actinopteri; order Siluriformes; family Cranoglanididae; genus Cranoglanis; species Cranoglanis bouderius. Next base: position 16,784,020 of record CM042553.1, read on the forward strand.
TCAGTGGTTACCTTCTACACAATTTGACACTTAATTTCAGTTAATGTCACATGATCAAAAGCAAATTTGATGCCTATAAGTTCCAGTTCCTTCTTTTCAATAATTATTCTCATTCACAGTTCTTATTTGAGAAATTTGTGCAATCCACAGGGAACCAAAATGCGTGATTGCTTTCTAATTAGGTCAGCATGGGTTTTGTTGGTACACAATATGCTGTTGGCTTCAAACCAGTTTGAAGAACAAAAAAACCCACAAAAAACCAAAAGCACTATGTCAGACATATTCTTTAGAACATGGCCTTATTGATAGCTTGCCTTATTAATGGACTCAGAGACACACAGTCATCAATATCTGCAAAATCTCCCTGAAATAAAATTTTTAGATACAGGGAATAGCAGTGGATGTTTTAGATTATGATCAAGCTGATCTCATTTCTCATCCCATGCTAGTCCTGAAATGCTCATGTTCTCTTCTTTGGAACCAAGAACATTTGCTGAAGTCTATAGAGGTGAAGGGACCTTTTATTGCTGTTTCTCTTCAATGTTCACACTTCAGTCCTGCAAGACTTAGATATGGGAATATGGGGATGATTTCAGATCCACTCAAATGATGCATTTTGATAAACAGATGCATTGTACTGTTTAAACAGTATGCTTATGGTTATTTCATTTGTCCCCCAGCTTGTTGGGATGTTTTCAGTAGGAGTCAGCAGTTTCACACCAAGAGAGAGATGTCCTCCATCTCTTTCCCAACAGAGTGCATATTAAACAAGCGAAATGTTAACATTCTTAGAGTATCCCTTGGAGACGCGTCTGTCTTGAACATAACATATTGCTCTATAATGAGGACAGATGAATAGGCCAGAAAAGATCATTTGTGTCCTTTTGTGCTTTTCACAGGATTGTAGCTGGTGCCCTGGTCAACATAGAGCCAGTTCTTAAAGCGCTTTCATTCCCCTGTGGGAACAGTACTGTAGATTTATACAGTTGTGGATTCACTCTTTCACTCAGTAACATTTACTTTGTCCCTGTGTGTAAAGGTGTTCAGTAGTCACCAACTAAATGGGATTACTGACTGACATTTTAGTGCCTGTGAAATTGGGGTGCATGTTTGGGTGTTTTTGCTGTAGAACTTGCAGGTTGGACTAGCGGTGAAAAAAAAATCTTAGATGCATTTTTATTCTCTCTAAACGATTATGCATCAGTGCACAGATCTCCATGATCTGAAATGTGAAGGAAGTATTTTCAGTGTATGTTCAAATACAATGTGAAACAAGTTAAAGAAAAATTAAAACAGACTCTATTTTTGCCCAAAATACTGTATATTTGTGGTCACACCAATTGCATGGTAACTTTGGAATCAAGTGTGTGAGCATATTTTGTAACTGAAGGACAAAAAGAACAGGACAAGAGACATGCTACTGTATGTGCAAGCTCTGTCATACCAAGATACAGCACTGTGCAAAAATTTTAGGCACTCTGTTTTTTTTAGTACAAACTTTGTTATAGACTTTTTATTTTATGACGTCTACATTATGCAGTCAGTACAAAAAACATTTTAGATTCCCAAACATTAGTTTTCTAGCACAAAATTAAATGTTACTGAAAAATGTTTGTATGTCATTAAAGAAAGCAGAATATTACGTAAGAGACCACTTTTTAGACAAAAAACACAATGAAGGCTGCTGGGTTTTGCTGCAAAAATAAGAAGCAAGTGTGAAAGTCAAAGTCTCCAGAAGAACTGTGTCTGGTTCTGCAAGATGCTCAATAAAACTTACCAGTTAATTTCCTTATAAAACTGCACAAATTATACCAGAGACTACTATTTTTATTTAATTTTTTTTTTGTCACACCAAATAGTGACTTTGTTTCATTTACTACTGTTTACTGCTCTGTACAGTATTTGTTTTTTTTTGTTTTTTTAATGTAGAAACATTTAATGTCATTATTTTGAAGGCATCTTTGCTCTACAGCATTTCTTTGCATGTGTAAAAAATTTCAGGAATGCAACAAAAATCATGTCAAAATGCAAAATCAGATCACATTTTTACATCCATAGTTGGAGTAAAAAGATTTTTCTGCTGTTCCTTGAGCAGGTGGTAAGGCTTCCATATCATTCAGAACAGTCAAAGTAAATTACCAGGTCAACTGCAAGTTTCATTGGAAAAGATTTTTGTTGAAAACCCGAGCTTTCAGTCAATGATGTACACCCTGGAGTTCTGATAGAGCATTTTACTTTATGTTTTAAAAGTAAAAGCTGTTCAAATGGTAAAAAAAAGTCAGTGATCAATCAAGAAGCATCGAGAATCGTTTTATAATCTCATCATGACACCTAGAATCAATATTGCATTGAGTCATAGGAGAACTAAAGATTCCCACCACTAGATTATACTAAGAATGATGTACCTCAAATCACACACCATGTGCTATATACATAGACTTTACACTATGAATCTGACTATTTGGTAAGTGTTTGCAGAGTAATAATGTCTCCAACTGAACAATAAAGTGCAGATCTAAATGGAAATAACTAGTTACCTCATGTTATCGAATCGCTACAGAATAACCTCCACTGGTCATTTTAAAATCCAAAATATTCCCTTAAATTTTTTGCCTGTAATTTTTGTCTGTGATTCCCACAAACTCTGCAAAAAAAAGTGCGGAAAAGTAGGAGTTTGGTGTTGAAACTATTCTACTTCAAAATGCAGTATCCCCTCTACCACATACCATTTTATTCTCGCCCCATTTAGCAAGCCACATCTATCATCAGCAACCCAATAGTCACTAAAAATAAAAAATACTGTATGCTACCTACTCACTGGTCTAAATTAAATCTTGGACCAAGTACAACTTGAGAGGTTTCCTGACACTTAAATATACAGTATCTCACAAAAGTGAGTACACCCCTCACATTTTTGTAAATATTTTATTATATCATTTTTTTGTACTTAGCTTACTGTAATTAACTATTAGTTAATTAGTAGTTTAGTCTAAATGACTAAATAATGTAATTCCCCAATTTCTTCAATTCCACAAGTTTTTCTATCCATCTACCCATTTGTCCCTCCAGCTACAGTATCTGCCTATCCATCCTGTTGTCTATTCATCCATTTGTCTAACAGACTAACAGTATTCTAGCTCAGACATTTTTTGAAGTCTGTTTATGGGTATTGATCTTTTTTTTCCACACACACTCATTCAGAACCAAAACATGAGACCTGTATTCACGAAATTTGACATGTTCCTTACTATTACTAATTAGAGGTATATTAAAGAAGAATTTCCTAAAATGTTGATTATTGTTGGATTTATGTTAGATTTTGTAACAGCTCATAAGAGAAATAACAGAAATGATATTACAACAAAATGTTCTGTAAAAGCCTTTCTGTTGAGATGGTCGTCAAAGTGAAATCAACATTTAACTTAATTTTTATTTATTTATTTTTTTAAAATATTGTATTGTCATAGTATCTTGCCTTTAAGGAGCAGTTTGGCAAAAAAAATAAATGTAAACAGTGTTTCCCAAATCAATATGTATGGTGTTCAGAGTTTGTGGCATTGTTTGCCTTGCAAAACTAAAGAAGCAATGCTAGAGCTTTTATGGCTCAATCTCCTTGTATAAGCTTTACAATGTGAGCAATCTTTAATGACTTTTGTACGGTTTGTACACTTCTGTACAGTTTTTCACCTGCAAAGGAGCCACTAAATATATATTATAAGCAAGAAAAGTTTAAGGGTTAAGAGTTTCATAATCTTATAATGGTCACTCTTAGGAATAACAGGAATAGCAGATGATGACATTTCAAGCTATTCACCCTATTATATCTTTCAAATCTGCACCCTCTGTTTATGCCATTTATAGCAGGGAACATTAATTTTTATTGATTAGATAATTCATGTGTGCCAACAGTGCACATCACTCACATAGAAACAAGCCAGAATTATTTCACTGAAATGATCATTTTGAAGTGCTCCAACATCTGGTGGTGAAATCAGAATATATCGCTGTCACATGGAGTCAGTGATAAAAGAGGAAAAGCAAAACATGCAGATTTACTCTCAGCTTTAAAGAGCCTCCAGAGTCAACTCAGACAATGTCCGCTGACAGCTAAAATGGTTGTGTAAATCATAATCAAATTCCTCCTGTCAGAACTTTAGCCCAAAAACAGCCACCCTAAAAATGTGTATGGATTAACATCTGTCAGGTCTAATTAAGCAAGTGGAAAATAGGATTAGACATAAAGGAAAGAGATGTGTAATAACACAGGAGATGGAGAGCTGCCAGAACACAAAATCTTTGGCTATTTTGGAACTATTTGGCACCAAATGACCTTTCATCAATGGATGGATGGTTGGATGGATGGGTGGATGAATGAGTATATGGATAGACTGATGGATGGATGAATGTACATACAGGATTAGGATAGATGGATGGATAGATGGATTTACTGTATATCTGTCCATTTGTCTATCCATTTACCTATCCGACTGGATTGATGGATGGATGGACAGACATGCAGACAGCATATACAGATGCATAGATGGATGGGTATATGTTGAAAAGATGACTGAAAATACAAACATATAGACAAATGGATAGGTAGACAGTAGATTGGATGGACAGATGGATGGGATAATGGGTGGCTACATAACCACTTTATATAGGAAGCCTGTTATTCGACTCACATAAATAACCTGCAAGATACGGAGGCCAACTCCTGACTATTGTGAGGGATAGACATAAATTCTGAATGACATGGTGGAACACATAAAGACCTGAGATACACTGAAGAGAATACTGTGCCTTTCAGAGAAGTGTTCAGATTAACAAGCATTGTGTATATACTGTATTTCCAGAGTATAGTGGATAGATGGATGGAGGGATGGATGGGTGGATGGACATAAAGTCAGGACAAACAGATGGATGGAAAGACAAACATACAAACAAATGGATACAGAGACAGGTGGATTCACAGATGATTGGATGGATAGAATAATGCAAGGATGGATGGATGGTACATACATATGAGATAAACAGATGGATAAATATATAAATATATGCATAAATATTTATTGCATATATTGCATAAATATATGAAAAAACAGACAAGTCAGATGGATAGACAGATGCAAGGAGGGATGATTGGATGAATATAGAAGGATGAATGTATGAATTGCCAGATGGGATAGACAGATGGATAGAAAATCAGGTCAAATGGATTCATAGATGAATTCATAGATGGATAAACACAAGGACAGACAAATAAATGATGGCTATATGGATGGACAGACAATTCAGATGGATGGATGGATGGATGGACATACAGAATACACAGATACAGAGGATACACAGATACATAGACAGACACATACTAAGTTAGTAAGATAGAATGCACAGTGATAGATAGATTTCCTATAACAGCCTCCATTCTTTTGGGAAGGCTTTACACTAGATTATAGAATGTGGCTGGGGGAATTTCTGCCCAATAAGAGCATTATTGAGGTTGGGCACTGATGTCGGGTGAGAATGCTTGGTGCACAATCGGCATTCCAGTTCATCCTGAAGGTGTTCAGTGGGGTTGATGTCAGGGCTCTATGTAGGCCACTTTTCCTCCACAACAACACTGGCAAACCATATCTTTATGGATCTTGCTAGAACGGGTTTGGGCTAGACCCTTTAATTCCAGTGAAGGGAAATCTTAAAGCTACAGCATACAAAGACATTCTAGGCAAATGTGTGCTTCCAACTTTGTGGCAAAAGTTTGGGGAAGACCCACATATGAGTGTGATGGTCAGGTGCCCACATACTTGGCTATGTAGTGTACATTACCAACCCCACTGTTTAAAGCAGATTTGTTACAGAAGGAAAAATCACTAAACTGTATTATCTTATATTATTTATTGTGTATCATGTTTACAGTGCTGACAGTATTCTCTCCACCTCTCCCTCAGACACCTTCCATTCTCTGCTGTCTTTCACGCTCAACCATACTCTCTCACTCCTCGACCTTGCCTACGAACCAATTGCCGCTGAGTCCCGTCCATTAGTCTCTGCCCTCTTCTCTGACCTTGCCCTCTACCTGCGTGGCAACGATGACGTCTCTGTCGTCCGGTCTGTGCGGCAATTTTTCGACGAGCTATTCCCACTGGTCTATCGACACCTGGTGAACCCAGGGCTGGCATCCTCCACCTGGTCAGCAGAGGGTGCCGAATGCCTCCGCGCCACACGGCAAGACCTCAACCCATTCGGCCCTCACCCGCAGGCACTGGCACACGGGCTGGCACGGGTATTAGGGGTCGGCCGATCACTCATGCAGGCGCTAACGGTGGGCACTGAGGTCCTGAATGCCTCAGAATCAGCAGGCATGGCAAAAGATTGTGGAAAGGCAATAGTGAGGATGCAGTTCTGCTCACATTGCAAGGGGCTCACACTGATCCGGCCATGCCAGGGGCTCTGCCTGAATGTGATGAGGGGTTGTCTGGCAGGACTGGCAGAGCTGCAAGGGCCATGGAGCCGCTACATAGCTCTTCTGGAGGGCACAAGTGCAGCACTGGCTGGAGGGCATGAGCTGGAGCTAACTCTTCTCGGTATTCGTGAGAGGATCAACGATGCCATTCTGAGTGCCCAGCTGAATGGACCACATCTCAGCGCCATTGTGAGTCACACTGATTCTACTTTCTGTGTGTCCTGCTGTCCATATTGTCATTAGTCAGTTAGTTAGATGGGTTAATAGAAAACAGGATGGACTGACAGATAGATGGATGGATGGATGGATGGATGCATGGATGGATAGACAGACAAATAGATGTATGGCTAGACAGATAATGAGATCAACAGATGGCTGGATGGATGAACAAATGGATGGGCATGTAGACAGATGGGTAGACAGATGGACAGACAGCTATGCAGATGGATGGATAGGTGGTTGGATGGATAGACAGGCAGATGGATGGACAGAAATGGCAATAGATAGATGGTTGACAGGTGAATAGACAGCTAGTAAGATTGATAGATAGCTAATTGCATGGATGGAGGGCTGGATGGATATCTAGATGGCTAGTCAGATGGTCAGATAGGCAGCTGTATATATAGACAAATGGATAGATGGACTGATAGATGGATGGTAAGACCAATATATGGATGGTTGGATAGACAGAGAGTTGAATAGATAGATAGAGGGACAGACAGAATGATGGATAGCCAGAGAGATAGATGGTTAGACAAATAAGCAACCACACAGATGATAAATAGCTTTACAGGTAGATGCTTGAAGTGCTCTTCCTAAAAGCATGGTTTTTAAAATTGTTTAAGACTGAAAAAAAGACATACTACATCACATGCTTCACATTAAGGCTGCACAATTACTAATGTTTTAATCATGATTATCACTTTTGAACATTTAAAATTTGGTAAGCTTAGTTAATATTAGATATTATTTTTTATTGACTCTGATACATTAAATAACAAGCTGCCATTCATTTGTTTAACCATGCATATAGTTGCATACTACATTAGGCAGTTTTATTTATTTACTTAATTTGAGTATTACTGAGATTCTATTTAGCATTTAAAGTATATAGACTATTAATATGACTGTAGACCAACTAAAATAATCATGATTATCATATATAATTTTTGTCAATATCGAGCAGTACCACTTTATATATTTGCTATATTGCATATCTATATTTGTGAAAGGATTAGCAGAATTCGGCGGTGTGTAAAAGCCTGGCTTTGAGCAGCTACGCTGGTGCTGACAGCTGCATGTGTGTATGTGTGTGTGAAGGTGGATTAAGTTTGAGGCTCATACTCACAAGCCTGCCTGAATGGAATGCAGACCTTCCATCAGAATGAAAGATATTAATACTCATACCCCCTCAGACCCTTTGGCCCTCTCGGCTCCCTCTAACTGAAAGTCCCTGTGCGCTGGGCATTCATGCCTCCCTCCAGGCTTCCTGGATTGGGTTTTGCTTGCTCACTGATGCTGCGTAGCTGGGATAACTTTGAGTTCACTTTACCCAAAGTCTGGATTGCATTGTGGGAAGGGGCAAGGGGAAGAATGAGGTCACTGTAGCATTGGCTGCAGTATAGAGGGATGAGCTTTTATATGTCCTTTTAAAATAAATTTATAGGCAACTAGTCCAAGGTTCTTCATCTTATTATTGATTCAAGTTCCTGATACTTCAGGCATATTTGGAAAAACTTCAAGTCAGAACTGCAGTGTAATGAGAATGTCATTCATTCATCTTCAGTAATTGCTTTATCCTGGTCAGGATATTTAATTCCAGACCCTACCCTGGGAACAGTGGGCACAACATGTGAAACCCTGAACAGACCGTAACCGTTGTGAGTAAAGTTGTGAGGCAATAGTTCTACTACCCGCTGTGCTGCCCAGTGTCTTTCGGCTAACATTTATATATTATGTTTATTGGTAATGTTAGATTAGACAAAATCACACCAGATTCGTATTGTGACAGGTGCCGCCAAGCTCAAATGTATATTTGATTCTTTGTTGTTTTTGCTAGGCAACTCTGTCCTGTTATTGGCCATTTTTGACCTACTTCCCATTAATAGCTCACCCCCATCCTCTCTTTCTGGCTCTTGATACATTATTTGATACATTACGTCTTTTTCTTGGATAATTTATCTATGTTATTTACTTCTTACATTTGGGAAAAATTTGGTACGCCCTTTAAGACAAGGTACAAAACTTTTATAAACTTTGCATTTTTCAACTGCTCTTTCTAACTAAATTCTTGTGCTTCTTATCTGGAGCCTGTCCTGGGAACACTGTACGTGAGGCAGAATACACCCTGATGGGGACACTAATTAAAACTAATAATACACCCAAATAGCTATCCTACTAGTAAATTAGCCTGTTTCTGTCACAGGTCAACACAAGCGGGATCTTGAGTCTTGATTTGCCTCATCAACTTCTCAGTGATTTATACCACAGCTGCTTATCAGCTTCTAAAACACAGTGGTTTTGAATATTTTTCTTCCTCATCAACTGAAAGACATGGAAATAGCAAACTCACTCTCATTTTATTTTGTATTAGTAGCTTACCATTATACTACTACACAGTTGTTTTTATGTCTACATCTGGGAGGGGGTTATGTTGCTCTGATCTTGCTTTTAATTTAAAACATTTATATGATTTTTAACTTGAAAACATTCCGTAAAACATTCCTAAACTAAAAATTATATTGTTTGTCATAAAAATAGCAAAGCTTAAACCAGTATTTACTGTATGATTGTGATTACATTCAGTGGGTTTCCTCCTACCTCCTAAAAACATACCAGTAGGTGGATTGGCTACTCCAAAGTGTGTGTATAGTGTTTGAGATGGACTGGCATCCCATCCATGGTGTATTCCTGCCTCATGTCCAGTATTCCCAGGTTAGAGAATTATTTTTGGGTCACTGATTTAAAATTATATTTTCTTCTTGATGCAATCTACATTATAGGCATCCTATTGGCTAAGAAAATAGCAAAGATCTGCCATCAAACCAGGAAAAAGTACAAAAAAGAACTGCATATAATAGTAACTGTATAATAGTAACTAAAAGATGTATGATGGTATAAAGTGAATCTGGCTTTATATCTACAAGTAACAGTCAGAGAAAATGCTGTGTGTAAGTGTGGAATATACCAGGCATGATCTTGAGCCTGTGTATTGGTGCAATGTGAGTTGTTTGGGTGTTGTCTGCTTTTCCTCGCTTCTCTGTCCTGCATGCAAATCCACCTGTGGACAAAGGCAACTCCAGCTGGCTGGACAAACCTCTCCCCAAAATGCAGTAAGACAAGCGAGGGGCCGTAGTGAGGGGTGTGTGGGAGTTTAGGTAATCCTCAAATAAATAAAGCACTCAGGAGGAATATGAGCCTCCTGAGTATGAGCAATGCACATACACACTCACATGTGCTACACTCATGGACTTAGGTCAGGGGGGTAAAAAGTACTGAGAAGTCATCCATAAGTGAAAATACAAATAAGTGTTTTTCACTGATAAAATCAAGTTAATTTCATGTTTTCATGTAAAAAGTAACTTTTATTTTTTTATCATTATATGTCACCCCACAACATAATTTATAAAAATATATAATTAATGGCAAGTTGCTGTGGTAAAAGAAGAATAAAACATTTCAGGACATGCTGTTGTAGGAATACTTTGGGGTGGTAACAGTAACTCCAATTCGTTTTGGGATGTATTACACCACTCTTCCATGGATTATTTTCCTATAATAGCATGCCCCCAAAGTTTTATTTTCTTTACTTTACATACTTTGCTGTCATGGGCTCTGTAAATTGTGGCTAGTCAACATGAACCCTGTAAGATTTTGTAGAACCCTTTCTGTCTTCCAGAATGTTCTTCAAGAAATATATAACCAAAACTAACTAAACTAACCAAAGGGACTGTCTGAGGATGTGACATTGATATTACTAAACATCAGTTGATGCTTAGTGAACTGTTCATGTCTATGACTCTCAGGTGGAAAAGGTGTGTGGTCCTCTCACTGAGTCTGCCTTGTCCACTCAAGAAGGTCCAACACAACAGAGTCCTGCAGTCTTGGACCAGAGTTCGACTTTAGAGTCAGTCTCCTCCATACCGTCCTTGAGCCCTACAGTACAGGACGATTCTGATGATCACCGAGACAGCCATGTTACACTGAGGAAAAGGTGAGAAGCTGAGTTTGCTTACATGCCATAATATCACATCTATTCATCTGACTTCTAGCCTTTACTTTTACATCTTTCAAATGATTGTAACGTAGCTCTGTATACACTAAGTAGTCAGTTTATCAGGTACCTCCACAACTTTGTATAAATTGTACATTCCAACAAATCATATTTATGCAGCCTTGCAAACCAGATGTGTAGCATTCACTACTATTTTGTACATTTTTGTACATTGTACATATTCTCACAGAAACAGAAACCTAGGCTCATATTATTAATGACATGTGATTGGATGCATTGGTGCAGCCCCTTTATTGTGAGATTTTAACCAGCGTTGTCCTCAACCATGAATTTGCTACACCTGATGGTCATTTTGATCTAACATTAGCTAGCTTTAGCATATAGCTGTGGCCACAGTAAATATGTGAGCACATCTAATCAGAGCTGAACTGGCTGTTGCAAATCATCAGATGTAATTCATTATAAGATGAAACACAAACTAAAATTCCTATGTTTGGACTTTATTTTCTCGTACGCATGGCATTTTTATGTTGGCAATTGCCTCACTTTCTTGTTTGGTCAGAGGAATCAGGACTGTAAGAAAGCTTGTAAAATTCCCACTCAGAGGCTAATGTCGACAGTTATTGTATGTATTGGTGCAGCCTGTTTATTGTGAGATTTTAACTAATGTTGCCCGCAACCACAAATGAGTTTGACACCCCTGATTTAGATTCCCTCTTGCAGTGTGAAATTTATTGCTAACAGTCTGACCTCTGACATTTGCAGATCCTTACCTCTAAAACCTTCCAAGCATGACAAGCCCAGAAGTCTGAAGAAGATCTCTAAGTAAGTATTAAGCTCTTTATTTGACAGGGTACATTTACCAGAATGTGTGTGTGTGTGTGTGTGTGTGTGTGTTCGAAGTAAAGTATGTGACCATAAATTATATCAGTCGATTATGTTTTATATATTATATTATTTTGTCTTACATAATTTCATTCCTGCTGTCCATGTTGTAATGGAGTAAATCACCTTCTCAGGGAGTTTATGAGCCACATTCAGAGGTACAAGTCCTTCTTCTCAATGTTGCCAGAGGTGCTATGTGACAGTGAGATGGTGCTAGATGAATACACCTGCTGGAACGGGGAGGACGTGGTGGAGAGGTATGATGTGTGGTCCCTTAATTCAACTTGTCATGGCTCTTTTATTATAATTTTTATTTTATACTTTTATACCACAGCGTTGTTGGTTAGTCAGAAGGTCTTGATTCATTTTCAGCAGCAGCTCTGATAGTATTTCTGGCTAAAAGGCAAATCACAGGTTTATATTAATGTGCTTATTCTAATATGTTGTTGTTCTATAGTAACAACCTACACAGGGGCTTGTGTGGTGGACACTCCATATAATTGGATTACAAACTGTGTGTAATTATTGATATGGTTAAGTTTTCGCTGAGGAGACATTAATGGAAGGAGACTCCAGTGTCAGCGTAACAATCTGAGGTGAAGCTGTTCCTGGAAATTCTTCAGGACAGAGGAGTTTTGCGCTTTGTTGTTTCTCGATAACATGACAAGCTCCGATTCTTTTGTCTTATTAACCTCAAGAGAGAAAAAGAGAGGCTGGGGAGGGAACGACTGTTTACAGCTGCTGTAATGTAAGTAATAACAGGAACTAACTTGTTTCATATAACTATAAAAGGATAAAAAGCATAATGTGCCATTCGTTAAAAATTAAATTTACAATCATTAGCAGATTGTTGTGGTATAAAATGAATTTAAAAAATCATGTACATGTGCTGTTATAAGAAAATAATTAACTTCATCGTACCACCTTGTCTTTGATTATTTTCTTATAACATCACTCCCTATCATGTCCTTACTTATTACACTTGATACGAGGTAGCATCCTGATAATTAATTAGCGCTATTATAGTGATAATACTAATATATATAAAGCTATGGTATTCATTTAACTTCACATTTCATTTCATTAGGCTTGATTTCAAAGCAATTATGATCTCAAATCCAGACTGTTATAATTAGTTTTTTTTTTTTTTCTCAGAAGACTAATAGTGTAGTTGTGAAGATCATAACACAGAACGTGTACAACATTGAGGCTTTGGGGGCCAGCAGTTGCCATGGCTTTTGGGAGCTTTTGCCTGGACGTCTTTGGGACAGAAGCCTCATTCAGAAAGTGCTGGAATGTCATTGTTACACAAATGAGATTTCTTGGAAAACACACACAAACTAAACAAACATTTGAATATAGGTACTATTTCTGTCTCAGCACACAGCCAAACTCTTTCAGCCATGTCGGACACACACAATCTCTTTACTTGGCATTTGTCCACTGTATGGTCCTGCGTGCTGCTGGTTACCCCAGGAAAACTTGTAAAACTTCCTTGGCTGGCCCCTTTAGGTGCTGAGGGTGATGAAGACAGCATTGACACTGACGTCCTGCACAGCGGTACTCTCCAACATGCCTCTTGTTTTAGTAAGTAAAAGGGTGAAAAGACCCAGCTTGGCTTGTCTGGCTCCCGGTTTTGGCCCTCATGGGTTCAGACCCCTCACTCGTGCCCCCGCAGAAATCCATCTGTTGTCCCCTCGCTGGCTGTAATGGTGGATTGGCATCGTTCATATCAGAGCCCCCTGTTGGCACAAGTACAATATAGTTCAGGAAACAGAGGAGAACAAACATGAGAGGTGTGCTGGCATTCTGGTTTGCATTTATTTGGCATATTTGTTCATTCCAAGTACTTTTTTTGTTTTTGTTTTGTGCAGTGCTGTGCATTTTGTCTCCATATTGAATTCCATATTTAAATGTCTTTATGATGTTTTTGAAGACACAACAGCCATTTTTAATTTAAACATTGCACTCCCTATATATATATATATATATATATATATATATATATATATATATATATATATATATATATATATATATATATATATTAATTCAAATTTTAAATGCACACTTTTTCATTTGGTAAATTTAATGTATTAAATTAGGTTGTCATGTGTTAACATTTTGTGCTAGTATATTACTGATCTAGTCATTAGTCACTTTCCCACGAGTCACAAAAACACAGAAGCATATGCTACTTGCATTATAATATTTCAGATATATTTAGCATTTTCCCAGTCATGCAAAGAATGATTCATGTACTTGTGTACATTCTCATCAGAAAATCTGCCTATTGCATGTGTTAGCAAATAATCTATATTGGTATCTTCTTCGCTCTGAAAATTAACACTGAAAATTAAACTGTAAATTAACAGAAAGAAAAAATGAAAACAAAGATGACACTCCAATGGATTTGATCTAATACAGTTAGGTTTTACACAAACTTGTGGAGTCCATTCCAGCTCCAAGTGCACGCCATCATTAAAGCAAAAGGGGAATGTACCAAATACTAAGACATTCTTAAATTCATATAAATATTTCTAAGATTCTGCTTTTCACTGCAGTTATTATACTATAATTTGTAATGAAAAAAAAAAAAAGTATAATTTAAAATGAGATTTTTTAGTCCCTATATATGTACTTCACAGTTGTCACTTGTATCATAAGTCAGATGTGACACGGTCAATAACAAGTTAGAAACACAGATATATATATATATATATATATATATATATATATATATATATATATATATATATATATATATATATATATATATATACACAGGTGCATCTCAATAAATTAGAATGTCATGGAAAAGTTCGTTTATTTCAGTAATTCAACTCAAATTGTGAAACTCGTGTATTAAATAAATTCAATGCACACAGACTGAAGTAGTTTAAGTCTTTGGTTCTTTTAATTGTGATGATTTTGGCTCACATTTAACAAAAACCCACCAATTCACTATCTCAACAAATTAGAATACTTCATAAGACCAATAAAAAAACATTTTTAGTGAATTGTTGGCCTTCTGGAAAGTATGTTCATTTACTGTACATGTACTCAATACTTGGTAGGGGCTCTTTTTGCTTTAATTACTGCCTCAATTCGGCGTGGCATGGAGGTGATCAGTTTGTGGCACTGCTGAGGTGGTATGGAAGCCCAGGTTTCTTTGACAGTGGCCTTCAGCTCATCTGCATTTTTTGGTCTCTTGTTTCTCATTTTCCTCTTGACAGTTCAGGTCTGGTGAGTTTGCTGGCCAGTCAAGCACACCAACACCATGGTCATTTAACCAACTTTTGGTGCTTTTGGCAGTGTGGGCAGGTGCCAAATCCTGCTGGAAAATGAAATCAGCATCTTCAAAAAGCTGGTCAGCAGAAGGAAGCATGAAGTGCCCCAAAATTTCTTGGTAAACGGGTGCAGTGACTTTGGTTTTCAAAAAACACAATGGACCAACACCATCAGATGACATTGCACCCCAAATCATCACAGACTGTGGAAACTTAACACTGGACTTCAAGCAACTTGGGCTATGAGCTTCTCCACCCTTCCTCCAGACTCTAGGACCTTGGTTTCCAAATGAAATACAAAACTTGCTCTCATCTGAAAAGAGGACTTTGGACCACTGGGCAACAGTCCAGTTCTTCTTCTCCTTAGCCCAGGTAAGACGCCTCTGACGTTGTCTGTGGTTCAGAAGTGGCTTAACAAGAGGAATATGACAACTGTAGCCAAATTCCTTGGCACGTCTGTGTGTGGTGGCTCTTGATGCCTTGACCCCAGCCTCAGTCCATTCCTTGTGAAGTTCACTCAAATTCTTGAATCGATTTTGCTTGACAATCCTCATAAGGCTGCGGTTCTCTCGGTTGGTTGTGCATCTTTTTCTTCCACACTTTTTCCTTCCACTCAACTTTCTGTTAACATGCTTGGATACAGCACTCTGTGAACAGCCAGCTTCTTTGGCAATGAATGTTTGTGGCTTACCTAGTGAACCAAACTGAGAGACCATTTTGAAGGCTCAGGAAACCTTTGCAGGTGTTTTGAGTTGATTAGCTGATTGGCATGTCACCATATTCTAATTTGTTGAGATAGTGAATTGGTGGGTTTTTGTTAAATGTGAGCCAAAATCATCACAATTAAAAGAACCAAAGACTTAAACTACTTCAGTCTGTGGCATTGAATTTATTTAATACACGAGTTTCACAATTTGAGTTGAATTACTGAAATAAATAAACTTTTTCACGACATTCTAATTTATTGAGATGCACCTGTATATATATATATGTTTTAGAAGCTCTCACATGTAATTGTGACCTACTGGGATGTTCATGTGAAGCATGACTGTACATGAACATTCTCATCCAGATTTTAATAATCAATTCCCCTGACCTGTGTCCCAGCACAGTGTGCTTTACAGCTGCAAATACATTTCGTTGCTGACTCAGGTACACTTATTACAGTAGATACACTTGAAATAAAGAAATGAAAGGCTGAAAGACACTAAAGAGCCTAATAAATATCCAACACCACCCCCTTCTGGGTTTATTGCGCACCACAGGCAAACACCCATGTTCTGGGAGGTAAAATATATTCTGTTAACTTGATTGCAGACTGTTACGGAGCCCCTGAAGTGACCTGTGCAATACACACACAGTTTCCGGTGTGTGTGTATAGCTGTCTTCCGTTTGCGTCATGTCGCTCTGTGATTACATATCTATGTCGGGAAGCAAGAACAGAAGTAATGTCTTTGTATTGAAGGCCAACTTTAAAATATATCTCTATAAATTCATGCGCATCCACGCTCTCGGTTTGTTTACGTGTAAACGAACGATGGCAGTGACGCAAACGGAAGAGAGCTATACACACACCGGAAACTGTAACGCGTGCGCACGAGAAACCTTTCTTGTGCTCACGCAAAATGTTTCTCGTGCGCACGTAAAAGTCTCTGTGATTTTTTTTTTTTTTTTTTTTTTGCACAGGTCACTTCAGGGGCGCCGTAGACTGTCTACATGACGCTTAAAAAAACCCCAAACAACAACAACAACAACAAAAAAAACTATTTGTTGTTTGTAGAACATAGTATGCAACATTCTAAAATTATAAACACGCATGTATCACTATAAATCTATAGGAAAAATACACGCGTTTACTGAAATGGTGATGGTAAGTCCAATTTTAACAACAATAACAACAAAGAAGAAGAAGAAGAAGAAGAAGAAGGAGAAGAAGAAAACAAAGAAGAAAAGGATAATTAAGAGGAACACAAAGAAGATTATAAAGAAGAAGAAAGAAAAAAAAGAGAAGAAAAATGAGAAGAAAAGAAAAGAAAAAAGAAAACAGAAGAAGAAAGCAAAGAAGAAGAAGAAGAAGAAAACGAAGAAGAAGAAGAATGCAACAATATGCATTTCACTTGTCATGTTATTTGGCAGTAGCAGCAGCCCAGAAGTAAAAGGTGCAGACAGTGTAATTGCAGTTTGTCAGACATGCAGATGTATTTGTAATGCATCAGAGTCATGCTCCATTTAGATAACTATAGAGTATTACACATCATAAAACACATCTTGGACACAAATGGATCAGGGCAGGTTTTTTTCACAAAAATATGTAGCCGAAGCAGCGGTTCTCATGTTGCCTTAATGTGTATAGTGGTATGTTTTGTGGGATGTTACAGTAAGCAAAGGAAATGTCAGCAGAACTTTTAACCACATCTTATCTGGAGCTTTGCGGTTGCTCCGAGGCTGCTGGATGGGTATGGTTTCCATGGATACACTGTTTTTTTGTTTTCACTTTAGGCAAACGCTGTTTGTGCTCAGTCCAGTTGGCCTACATTTGGCTGCATTTGGGAGACAGTTTTTCTCTCTCTCTGACGCGCTTGCTCTTGACCAGTTGACTCAACCTCAACCACCATATAATAACAATATAATAATCTCCTCCCCTCAGTAGCCAACATGACTAACACTTTCCACTTGCCTCCCTCCTGAAAATCTTGTCTTGTCATCTCCCACACATTTATCTATTTCCTATTTATCTGTTTCCTCTTTGCTGCTCTTAAATGCATTACTTTACATCACTTTTAGATTATGTGGTGCTGTACAGACATTTCTCACTCTCAGAACTATTCAACTCTCCTATTAGGTTTACTGTAATTACTGAAGAATTCATATTTTACACAGCGCTGTTGAATTCTTGATTCTGATTGGTCAAAAGGAATATAGAATTTTCTATAACAGGAGCTCTGATAGTATTGTCGGCTTCAAGGTTTATGTTTATGCACACATATAATTTTTGATATTGTGTTTTGATATTGTGAAGTTTTCTCTAAGCAGATGTTTGTTTAACCTTTATGGAAGGAGTCCCCAGTGTCAGCACATTGTCACAGTCAGAGGTACTTTAAGTTTTCCAAAACGTGAGAGACTTCACGACAGAGGGATTTGCAGTTTAATGTTAACATGACAATTTGCATTTGTTTTTGTCTTATTAAATTCAAGAGAGAAAAAGAGAGGCTGGTGAGGGAACGACTGCATATGCAGGAACTTGTTTCATCGGGACTGTCAGAAAGCTCATAAAATCTGACTTGGTATTCCCACTTGGAGGTTGCCATCAGTGGTTTTTCCCATATGACATGAATGCAGGAAACGGATGAGAATGATATCGGATTGCAAGGAAAAAATACTTTCCACATGTCCAAGATGGCCACCCCATGACATTCCAGTGTTCATATACATCATGAAGTTTTGTTCATGTTTACAGGACAGGAAGTCACACTGTGTCATAAAGTACATCAGTAAGTCTGTGTGACGTCACTAAAGACCAGGCATACAAAAAAGGTACAAAAAAACGTGAGGTTCTGCTGACCATCTGCTGCCATCTTGGCTCGAGAAAAGCATGGAAAAAGTTTTAAAAGGTCAAATAGATGAATTTGCATGCATTTGTGCCTGAAACGAAAATGTTTGAGCGGACAATGTCAGACCTGTGGAACATCAGATGAAAAAAACGGATATTACTCACTCATTAAGTGCCTTTGCTCCCTAACCTTCCAAACAAACAGATGAGTTAATCTAATTGAGCGTATAAATTAAATTGCAGCCATGCTCCTCACAAAGAGAGATAGAGAGAGAGAAAGAGAGAGTGTGTGTGTGTATATGTGTGTTTGTGTGTGTGTGTGTGTGTGTGTGTGTGTGTGTGTGTGCGCGCACATATGCAGGTCTGTTTTTTTTTTTTTCCATGGGAAAAAAAGTTACCATTAGCTAAAAGGGAAGTTCAGTCTCTTTGGTCTCTAGCTGAGTAAATATTTTTCTAGGCATTTTTTATGGTAGGTTTCATTTTAGTCATTTTCCCCCCAACACTGAGATCAGTGCCCCCAGTGAGTCTCTAATAGCTGTGAGAAATGTCCGACTGCAGCAGCGAGCTCAGCACGTTCCGACTCTTCTCTGCAGCTTTGGTACCACTTTTAACTCTTTTAGAGCACACTAAAACAACTGTCACATGTCATATTTTAGGATATATCACTCCTACAGTATACAGTATGTCATATACCGTGTGTAAAGAGATAAAACATGATGGGTGCGTGGCTGTTAGAAAAATAGAAAAATAATCAACAACAGGGTGGTGTGATGAAGTTACTGTTACTTCAGCACATCCCGAAGTGTTTTATTCCTCTTACATTATATATCTTATATATTCCTCTTTTATCACAGAAATTTGCCAGTGCTAACAGTTTTTTCTACTTATTAAATACAGGGTGTCCAAAAAGTCTCCATACAGAGGGGAAATTAACAACATTTGTTCACACTTAGTTTATACTACATATTTTTTAAAGATAGCATTTAAGAATGTCTTTGACAAATGAAGAATGTATTGAAAATATTCTCATGGCTGGAGCTTGAAGCTGTCGCAAGGTTGCAATGGACTTTAACAGGAAACGTGGCAAGTACATCACACATGACACTGTTGCCAAACTTATTAACAAATTCAAAAAGACTGGAAGTGTTGCGGACCAACCGAAAAGCGGACATCCACGAACATCCACTGATGAAGGCACAACCGATGTGGTGCTGGCAAATATAGTCCCCTACGTATGGAGACTTTTGGGACACCCTGTAGTGACACGTCATACTTTTTATCAATTTATGGTTACATTTAATGTTGTGGTACACCGTAATAAAAGGTAATTCCTGTTATCAGTTACGTTATAGCAGGTATAAACTGTTGTTCATTCCCTCATGGCCTGTCTTTATTTCTTTCTCTTGTAGTTAATAAGACAAAAAAAAAAACAAAACAATTTGTAATGTTACCAAGAAACCACAGAGCACAACATCCTCTCATTTCAGAAAAAAGTTACAGCTTTACTTCTGACTGTTACAAAGCGCAGACAACTGGAGGCTCTTTCCATAGATGTTAAGAGAGAGAGAGCACTGATCACATGATCATGGCACACCGGCCTGTGCCATTACCAAAACGAGAATTGTCTGCACCTATGAAGTGTCTGAGAGCTCCAGAGAGCAGGCATGGTTCAAATGACACTGATGCCCTGCAACGCTGCACTCTATGATGAGGCCATGGAATTCAGATATTTTAGCCAGTTCCCACTCACTAGCCACATGCCAGCTACCAGTCTGGGAGGGTGAAGGCTAACATGTGATTCAATCTTTTTGAAATGCTGCACTTGCTAGGTAACAGGGTGGCTGAACACTCAGAGGAATGCACTAACTGCCCTCTTTTGCATACAGGAGCTCAGAGATGCCCATGATTGGTTAGTGATTGACAGCGGAGATAGTAATGTCATCCCTTCCATCCAAAGAACGCTGCCGCTTGAATTTCCCACAATTTCCCCCCAGTTTAGCCTTAGCTAATTACTGTCCACTAGATAGTTCTCCCCTTGGTGGGTAAAGACCATCATCTACTTCCTCTGACTCATGAGAAGGGCATCATAGGGCAGATGAACACTCTTGCAAGAGTGTGCTAAGTAACTTATGCCATATACATGAGTTCAAAGATCACTGCTCTGATCGAAAGGAAATGTTGTCCTTCTCACCCAAAGATCAGGACCAATTATGCTTTCAGACACTCGGCCACAGACAGCTGTTGTATCATCAACGTTTGGAATTGTGAGTTCTCGACAATTAAACTGCTGCGTCACTCAGCAGCCCCATTCCAGCATTTTTAGAGGCCAATGTTGCAATAACTATTAAGGAATACATTGTGTAGCCTTAAATTCTTTATAAGATGCGACGCAAAATGTGAGTAAAAGTCCGAGCTTTTCTAGCTGTAAAGAGAAATCCCTGTCTTCGCACCTTGGAATCGCATGTTAAATGATGGATCATGCATGGAGTGCTATTTTATTAGGTCATAAATCAGTTGGACTCATTACATGAGCAACACCGAATATCATTTATCAGCAATCCTTTTTATTCATCGAAGCATACACTTAGAATAAATGAAAATCTGATTTGTGATACTTTGTGAACCCTGTCTTTCCTGATACGTCTTTAAACCTGGTCTTGGGCTAAATGATATCCTAATGTTTCATTGTAAATACTTTAGGATGCACAACTAAACAGGTATAATCTGTATCCTAAAGACAGTGTAGTGTGTGAAACAGAGATAGCATAATTACTTATCATTAGTGATATAGTGTTATTCATTCAGTTTGGTGGCATTAAATAGAGCTGGTGAATGCGTTGATTATTTTATTTATTGATTATAGCCTCCTACGTGCTGTCTCCATGTTCAGCCTTTGAGATATCTGTACATTTTGGCTAATTCATGCTACAAAAAAAAAAATAGTGAAGTCATTATTCATTCATCAATTATTTGAAATAGAGAGCACACTGGCAAATATCAAATATTTTTCTTGTTTTACAGAATGTGGACTCACAGTATCTCCAAAGGATTAAAATAATCCAACTGCAAACAGAGTTGACAATTAAATCCATCCTTGACCTTTGTTTATTATTCACCAGCAGGAGTATTTAACATCCACTCTGCATGCTTAATGAAACCCTTAACCTGTCTGACCTTTTCACATTACCCCGTGGATGACAGACCCTGCTGTGCACGACTCTCTGCGCAGCAACCAAACAAACACCACACCAAAACATAGCAAAAAAAAAAAGAAAAAAAGATATTAACAGACGTATTTCATTTGCGCATTGGATACATACTGATTTTTAATCAAATGTATGTGTGTTTGAGAAGGTGATACCGGAAAGAAAAGATTAAAATACTCTTAAAGAGGTCGGGTTGACCAAAGGGAAGATGATATGTAACATTTCTGACCTTTCCTATAACTTGATGTTACCAAGGTGCGTCTCTGAGAGAATTCTGCCATTTCACTCATAGTCATAAGAAATGTGTTTAAAAAAAGACTGATTAAAGGTTTGAAACCAAACCTTTTTAAGCTCCCTAATTTCCACACTGGAATCCCAACAGTAATCTTCTTTGGTAACCCTCTGTCTGTCACCAGTGGATCCCAAAAAATAAAAAAAATATACCCAGTAAATTCTTTGCTTCCCTAAAAGAAATTTGCTTCCCTAAAAGTCTCTCATTAAACACAAGCAGAGTTGAAGCTAGAGGGCAAACAAACCAAGTGACGGACACCTGATAACATAAGTGATAACAGGAATTAACTTATTTCATGAATGTTCCACATTAAATGTAACTATAAATGGATAAAATGAATGACGTCATTAATTAATAAATAAAACATTGTAATAATTTACAAAATTCTGATATATGAGAGGAATAAAACACTTCAGGACATGCTGTTAAGATATAAGAAAATAATAAATTGTGGCGTGGTAATAGTAACTCCTCTTCATGTCAAGCGGCATCAAAAACATTTAATAGCCTACAATAGCCTTTTAATAGCCTTTATTTTTTGTTTTCAATATAGTGGTAGTCACAGTGCAATGTCTTTATGTAATATACACCCTCTTGGTAGTAACATCTTGCACAGATGAAACATCATCAAGGAGCATCTGAACTTTGGCCATTCTCGCAGGCAAATAAAAATGCAATGCAAAACTGCGTTGAAAATTGGGTTAAATCTAGAACCCCATAAGGGTTTTTTGGTTTATCATTCTGGGGGGACCCTTTAAGGTTCATTGTAGAACCTCTAATAGAGGATTTCCTTATCAGAGAGGGTATCAAGTAAAATTTATGTTTTTTAAAAATTAAAAAAGAATTTTTTTTTTTTTTTTTTAAGGAGAAACCTTAACTACCCAAAGAACAGAACCCTTCAGGAACCATTTAAAGAGTATATGGGCCCTGTTTTATGGTCACAACACTGCACAATTTAGTGTTTCTCCTGCTTTAGTACATACAATGCAATCCACTAAAGATTGTAAAATCAGACATGGAACTATAGTGGTCCTGTAGGACTTGATTAAAAGAGCACTCGGCACAGGTAACATCCTAAATGCTCACCAGGGTGCAAGGCAGGAGGTTCCCGAGAGCTATAGGTATTGGAGACAAACACGAGTGCAGGTTTTAATATGCAAGAGGGGAATGTGTTATTTATACTCAGCTTGCCATGGGATAATTAATTGGAAACAGGTGTTGGTGCATGTGTAATGAGGCGAGAGGGTGTTGGTGCATTCATAATGAGCCAAGGACGAAGAAGGAGGCTGACTGAAGCTGTGGCTGAAGTCACTCAGTTGTCATTCATATTACTTGGAACATCTGTATTATCTGAGTAATTTTAAATGAATTGAAAGAACCGCCGGGTCCATTCTTTATGATTATCTGTTTAAATGTGTGTCTCGTGACTCTGGGAGCAATTTTAGCAATTTCCTTCTTCCTTCCTTCTTGACTTCATATCATTGCTGTTTGTCAAATCTTTGAGTGAGAGAGGTATGGTTATATTCTGTAAAACCAAAGATTTTGAGCTACCAGTTTGTGAATGTAGATGTCCTCCATTGTGCTGCCCAGTTCCATGTTATGCTTCCCAGTAGTCCAATTAACTAAGCTTAAACGTGGCATTGAATGTAATTTAATTCCAAAGTATGACAAGCTAATTATGTGCCTCAATACAGACAATGGAAAATAAGTGAGGACTCCTGGGAGGAGCGACTATATCCAGTCTTTATTCTCTCTTGATAATGGCGCTTCTATGGCTCTGAGCTGAGGCATTCTCTCGTCACATGTAAGGACATGGAGTCTGACTTCTTTGTTTTTGCTCTATGAGGAGTATAAATATGATGATGTGATGAGACCATGTGTTTGCTAGCATATACTTGTATTAAATTATATTAGAGCTCATGTTTTGATCTCTAAATATTATTATACAAAAAGTAAAATATTATAACTTTGACATTATATTGATTTCTGATTATTTCCATAGATCTGGTGAATTAGTAATTATAACAGTTCCCCTCTGTGTACTGGTTTGAATGCTCATGTTTATTTTGGTTTCTGTGCTAGTCTGTAATGACAGGGTCCTGCCATTTGTTTGTTGCCAGATTGTGTTCACCTGTTCTGTGTTCAGTTCTGATTTCTTTTTTACTCACATGCTGTTGTGTCAACATGTCATTGTGAAATCTTAGCATGCATTTTTGTTGCTAAATTCAAGCTGAGTTTCATGTTTAGTATTTCTGAAGTTGAAAAACATTTGAAAGGATGACTTTACTAGAACAATGGCTGGGGCATACAGCAGGGCTTTAAACGAGTCTGGTATAATAAACAATCGTCTAAAAAGGCCTTATGACACTAAAGCAGTCATTCCATTAGCAGGGTAAAAAGACTTCTGGCTTGGTGCATTAAAGCTTTAAAGAATTAAAGGGCAATTAGCAAAATCATGTCTCCATCTGGCATCATATATTCAGATCCAAAGCAAATGAATGAGACTTTTTATGAAAGACTTTACACAAATTAATTCACCCTTTGATGAAACTATTAATTTTTTTAAATTTTTTTTTTAAATAAAACATTTCCCATGGGCTTTTAAGAGAAAGAAAGTCCTTGAATGACCCTTGAGGGTGTGCTGATACAGACTGTAGCTCATGTTTTTCCATGCATGATTTGTTAGTCATCCTCTAACCATTAATCAATGGTAAGTTTTGGACCACAGGACTGCTGTGGGCTGGATATTTCTGTTTCTCAACTCAGCAGTAACACAGAGGTGTTTAAAAACACAGAACTGCTGTGCTGAGAAAGGTCCATCACATAATATCTGGTAAGCAGTGGTCTTATAGTGGTCTGTACAGTCAGTAATTATACACCTACACAGTGACCTATATGGTAGATGTGCTTGTTGAAATGGCCAGTCTACATATTTTCCAGTAGTTAGGTAATATACTGCAAATGAACTTAAAACTTAACGTTTTTGAATGCTGTTTTTTGTTTATTTTCAAGAAATGGGTTCAAGTTAAATACTTTACTTTAAAATCTTAACACGACATAAGTAGAAGTGAACTGAGACATGTTGATTAGGATAATAACTGGTTCAATACACCACACAAATATACAACAGGTTATTAGAGGTTTAGACAGATATACTATTATTATTGCTGTGCTTGTTAAACTGTCGCATTTCCCAACATGATCTTTGCAAGTAGATAGCCTAGGCAAGATTAAAACAATAAAAAAACATTTCCATGTGATTTTGGTGAAATATATTTATTGTTTCTTAAAGGTGTCAAAGTATGTTACCCAATTTGGGACAAAACCTGATTTTGTTTTCTTTATCTGGCTGTTATTCAACCACGGCGACATATGATGGGATTTCCCAGACCACCAGACATGTATTTGTGTTACATTTAATACTAACACTGTCTTATATGATCTTCTTGAATGATGAATCTTAGCTTATAGTAACTTGTAGTCTTATAGTCACTTCTTCACTAAACATGTGCACTCACCTTTAATAAAGAACTGATTTAGAGTCCTGTTAGAATCTGTTGTTAAATACAAATATATGGGTATTTAATTTTTTCCTTTTTTTCTGCCAATAGTAAGTAAACTGTAATAAAATATATAAAAAAAAAATAAAAAAAATAAAAAAAACCCAAACAAACAACAACAACAAAAAACATCTGTTTTGAACTTGAAGCAGAGAATAAACACATAATTCTCTGTGCAATCATCTTTAAACATTCTGTTTTTGCTGTCGACTATTTTTAACAAGCCATACTTCACTAATCACCAGTCAGAGCGGAGAGGGTACATGAAAAAAAAAATCTATGATTCAGTTTATACTTTGACCTCAATGAGCTGCCTTCAGGTAAATAATTTACATAAATACATGTGATTGGCTGCAACAGATGATCTGCTACAGAAGCTGCGATCATTCAGTTTAAAAAACGGACTCGCTGAACTACAGCCATTTTTTATGTTGATCCAGTTTGCTACAGTACTTTTTGAGTGCTCGGTTTGATCCTCTGAATGCTACATCCAGACCATGATGTGCTCAGTGATGACCTATGATCTATGTTATAATATGGAGTGCAATAAGTTTAAGATGTAGGGAAATATACAAGAAAATTTGATCCACAATGGATGGCACTGTTTGGAAGATAGGGAATGGTTTTAGAGGCACTCCTTCCTGTCCTGAGCTTTAACTCTGCACTACAACTTCCGAAATATCTTAGTATATCTTAGTATCTTTTTGCTTAGACTACTTCCTCAGACATAATTAAATGTGAAGTGTTGCAGTAAAGTCTTAAGTACCAGGCCTGGTTTTCCAAAGTAGCCTGACGTTAAGTCGTCAAAGAGATGACCATGAAACTTTGGGAAATCTATGGCCAGGTTGTATCTCAGACCTCTGCAATGTCAATAAACCTGAATTAGTCAAGATTCTTGTTTTGTCTTTCCATTTACGCCTCCTTAAATCAACAATGACCTTATTTGTTTTGCTGGTATTCAGCTCCACAGTAAGTGGCCTGCTTCCCATCTGAATGCAGTTGCATCATTGTTTTTGACGAGCCCATTTCACTATGATATCACTGTGTTATTACGATGCCTGGCACAGATAATAGGACTTATGAGAAGGTGACTGAATCTTAACCGAATCTTGTCTAGGGAAGTTATCGAGAGTAATGAGAGAAGCATTTGGTGCTCTGGAGTTCTGTCCACACGTCAGTCTTGTCCCTTAATTCACAGGCCTGAGTCAATTCAGAGTTGTCATTAGAGAGCTATGCTGCGGGGCCTTGCCTAATGAGTTGCTGCTCTTCTCTTTTCACATTACTGAGTAACGATTTAGTCCAGCAGCTCATATGAGTCTTATTACCCGTGTCAAACATATTCCACTTGCCTTCCCTCACTCTAGAAGAACAGGCCACAAGGTCAATAGTTAGATTTGCAGCTCTGTTGTGCCTTCAGGCATCATAGTGAGCGAGCCATTAATGTCATCATTAATCATTGATGTCACTTAAATTGCAGACTGAACTGCGTCGATTTCCACCCAGAAATCAGATGGGCTGGAGCTTAAACAGCTAGTTTGTTTACTGCTGAAAAGACAGAATTAAGAGGATGATATCACACTAACTTGCCTTTTATTGTCATATTCTGTATTTTCATCTGTCCTCAATTATGCTAGGCAATATAAAGATACAAAAGAATAAATATAGTTATTTATACCACAGCACTGTTCAATTCTTGATTCTGATTGGTCAGAAGGTGTTGATTAATTTTTTATAACAGCAGCTCAGACAGTGGTTCTCATTGCAAGGTTATCATTTCTGTAGTAATAACTTATAGAATTTAATAAACATGTGTAATCATTGATATGGTGAAGTTTTTTTGGTGATATATATTTAGAATTTTTGGAAGGAGTCTCCAGTGTCAGAGCTCTGGTAAAGCAAAAACTGCAACTGTAAGTCTTTAGACATGGCAACATTTTCAGGACAGAGGAGTGTATGCTTTGCAGTTACTCTCTAACATAAGTTTTGTTTTGTTGCTTTTTTAAAAATTCAAGCAAGAGAGAAAAGAGAGGCTGGTGAAGCTGTTACCACTTGTTTACCACTTGTTTTGTGGTCATTCCACAACATTACACATATACTATAAATGGATAAAAAGTATGACATGTTGTTTTTTCATTAAGATTTATTGTAATTGTTGACAAATTGCTGTGGTATTAGAGGAATAAAACACTTCAAGACATGCTGACAAAAAAATATCTTTGGGGTGGTAACAGTAACTCTGCTTCATCACAGCACCCCGTTATTGATTATTTTTTCTATAACAACACGTTCCCAAGTGTTTTAATCCTCACACAGAAAAAGTGCATGAAACAACAGAAATGACTTTCCATTTCTATATCCTGTCTTGGAAATAGAAGTCATTTTATTTCCTCCACAGGACTGAATTATGTTCATAAATTTAAGCCATGTGTTAGTTAGGTTATGTTATATAACCTAATATATAATACTACAGTATCTTTATTGCAAAATTCTTGAATAAAGAATGTGATATTAGTGAAAATTGTCCCATATTCACCCTTTCTCTTCTTCAGTTACACAGGTTCTGTGGTGGGGAATGGCCTCCAGGCCCAAAGACAAAATCCTGAGATTAAGGTCAGAGGTGTGGACCCAGTTTTAGTCGAGGCCAAAGAGACACTGGAGAGATTTAATCAGGTGAAAACTTATTTTGTACACATACTTCTTTGTCAGATGGCGGTCAAGAACATTCCACAACACCCAACAGTACCACGGCCTAAAACAAAGCCACATGTTTATTACGCTCATGAGGGAATAAAAAAACAAAACTATTGAAGACTTTATGCCAAGCACTAAATATGCAAATCCGATCATTAAACACTTCAGGAACTCCGACATGCATTTTTTCCAGATGTTATATAAGGAAAATACATCTGTTTCTTCAAATCACATTTGGTATTCAAATCCTCTCCCAATACATTACATGAAAAAAAAAAACGTGATTTTGTGCTGATAAGAAAAACCATAACAACCCTTCCCATAAGAATACTGTTACCAGTCTTGCTATTATCAATAATGCAGATGAAATAAAGACTGGTGTAACTTTGATGATGAAGAGGTTTTTTGACTTAGCTGTAGCTTTGAAGGCAGAAAACCACAAGAATTTGAGCTGCTTGTGTAACTTGTCTATATGCAGACAGAGTTAAAGTGGGATGTCACATCACATACCGGTGATAAGTTATTTTTAGTTACATTGCAAAGATTGAATATTGACATATGAAATGAGGAAATTGAAATGAGAGTGCAAATTTGGAAATACAACAAATACGTACAATAAATAAATGTACATGGTTCTTTTAGCATGTATTGCTAAATCTATGTCTATAGGAATTTATTTCAGAGTAGAAGAAGAGAAAAATAACGTGCATCAGGTGCATTGATGACCACAGTGACTCCTTGTTGGGGATTAAAAATATTGGGAAAATAAGAAGTATTTTTGATGCAACATGTAAATCTTATATTCGCTCACTAACAAGACTCTTTTTCTCACCAATAATTTATCCTACATGTTTCATTTGTAAGTCACTTTGGATAAAAGTGTCTGCTAAATGAATAAATGTAAATGTTTTTCTTGCTTGTCCCCCAACTTGCAACCTGATCAGGATGTAAGAAAAAAAAAAAAAAAAACTGGACATGACTGAGCTTTTCTGAAAACTTTTTTCAACTTTGGAAGCTTTGTTGTGACCAAGAAAATGCCACTGGCAGCAATTTTAAAAACCAGCCACTTTTCCCATTACATGTGAAATGAGATCTGGAGGTTGAACAAGGGTGGTTAAATGTAACTAGAAGAATTCCATATTAAGGTGTAATACAGCAGTCTGACTAACCAGAGACAAATTTGTTTGTTGGAAATGCATGCGGTTAAAACCTGAACAGGATACAATTCAGACAAAAGACACTTTATGTTTCAGTACAGCATAGTTTCTGCTTTGGCAGAAAACGAGCTAAAAACTCCTCAAAGATTTATAAAGATTTTATTCAATTTTTTTCAAAGAAACACTCTTAAATCTTGAGGTGAAATATTGTGTCCACGTGGACATTTCTGGGCTAACATGTAATTGTTTCCTTATTATTCACTAAAGTCAGCACCTCCCCTGTTTTAACAAAACCATCACACTGGATTATACTGTAAACCCACTGTATACCCCTCCCTCACTGACCCAGACTTTGTGCTCTGAGCCGTCTCCCTGTATGTCCCACTGGATTGGTCTAAATAGAGCTTGACTCATCGATATCGAGTCTCTGGCTCCAGCAGCTGTGTTTGGGATGTGACCTGGGCCATTCCACTTGGATCTCTGAGGCCCTTTTTCGTAACGTCTTCCATTGCTTCATTAAATCCAGACGCTCTGGTTGTGCATTATGACCCAGCATTGCTGGTCAAGTGGTCCAGTGTGTGTCTGCAGGATTTGCATCACCAATGGGCAAGAGGCCGGGAAAGTCCAGAGGATATGGGTGAGGGGTCATGTTGTATGTACATGTGCATTACATTACATTAACTGTGTGCTCACAGAATATTGGAAAAACATCTGAAAAAATAGCCTGCTTAGTTTTGAATTCCAGTCACTAATTTTACGTTGTAATTTGTCAGTCAGCTGGTGAAGATGTGACTGTTTAGTGTTCTGTCTCACAACATTTACTCGAATAATCATATTCACATTATAATTCTATTACTAGTATAGATACATACATTTTCTGATCATGAGCTACTTTTTATTTTGTATTCTATATTCATCATGTATGTACAGTATATATCAGGCTGTTACCTTTCAATATGCATACTTATCATATTAAGACAATGCCATTGTCAAAAAAGTTATCTCTATCTTATCTTATCTTATCTTATCTTATCTTATCTTATCTTATCTTATCTTAAAGAGATAGTTCACCCAAAAATGTAAATTCTGTCATCAGTTATCACCCTCATGTCATTCCAAACCCATAAGTCTTTCGTTCATCTGCAGAACACAAATGAAGACATTTTAATGAAACCTGGGAGATTTCTGTCCCTCCATTTACAGTCCAAGTAACCAAAACTTTCAAGCTCCAAAAAGTTCATAAAGGCATCGTAAAAGTAATCCATGTGACTCCAGTGGTTTAATCCTAATTTTATGAAGCAATACGAATGCTTTGTGTGCATTCACAGGGCATCTGGTTTAGACTAGAGGTGTACATCACAGCGGAGATGATGCAAGACACAACAAAAAAGTTGTGTGAGCGAGAGGTTTACTTTTCCAGTTTTTTTTTCTTCTACCTTTTCCAGGGTCATCCCATCAAGTGCTCCTATACCTGTGAGACAACCTTGGTATTAACGTTCTAATTTCTATTTCAGTCCCTGGTATTTCTCCAGCCAGTTGTATTCCCTGCCTTATATTTTGCGTTCACTTGGGACATCCACATTATCACCACTGCTGTTTTCTGCTTCTTATCCATTATTACTGATTTATCAGTTTGGACCTCTCAGTGTTGGATTTTGGACGAACCGTGCTAAGCAGTTTGGGGTGTTTTCAGGTTATGACACTGGTTGTTGCTATCTAATGACCATTTGATTGTGCTGGCTGGGTATCTGATGATTGGCAGGGCATACATGTTCATGGATTTGATTCCCATTCAGCTCTCTCTTCACGATATGTTTTACTCTGTTCTTGGATGTTGCTGTTCTTCTAGTTTCTGCCTCATGGTTTCCATGTGACTGGAGAATCTCCAGATATTTTTCAGCTGTCCAATATGCCTCTACCCTTGTTATAGTTAATTTCCCTGTATCCTGAGATCTGTCCTTCCTTTAGTACTTGCCACCAGTAGCTGGTTGTTTTGTGCTTCTAGTTGAGAGTTATTAATTATCAAGTGCTCTTTAATTTATCCTTTTTCCTTTTTTTTTTTTTTTTTTTTACCTGTT
Source organism: Cranoglanis bouderius (assembly GCA_023630585.1). NCBI lineage: Eukaryota > Metazoa > Chordata > Actinopteri > Siluriformes > Cranoglanididae > Cranoglanis > Cranoglanis bouderius. The sequence goes on from CM042553.1 coordinate 16,815,429, forward strand.
GTTGGACAAATGCTGTTGAAATAGCTACTTTTTTTCTTGCTCTTGTCTCTTAAATAGTGAACACTGGTGGTATGTTATTATTTTTTCTCCTATTCTATGGGATTTGAGCCAGAAACATAAAAAAATAAAAAAAGCCAAAATAAACTTGGACCTCAATTTTTTACCCAACTTTGTTAGTTTTTCTAGTTTATCCAAAACTGTCTGAATATACCTACTGTGTCCTTTTGGTATCTCATTAAGAACTTGTGGTGTGCTATTATAGGAATATTATCAACAGTGGGGTAGTGTGATAAAGCAGAGATACTATTCCCGCCATGAAGCTGATTTTTTCCCAATAGCAGCACATTTTGATGTGTTTTATTCCTCTTATACCACAGTCATTTCAATATAAACAGTCATTCCCTCACCAGCCTCTCTCGTTTTGTCTCTCAGAGAGAAACCATAACAGTTACAAAATAAGCATCTCATCAGAAAACTTCACTTGATATAAACCTGTGTATTTATAGCTGCACTGTTATAGAGGTCCTGTTATAGAAAATTAATTATCGCCTTCTGACCAATAAGAGTCAAAAATGTTACACTTACACACCTCTGGTTCCATGCCCTCTAGATCCAACTATTTATTGGATATACACTGAGTTATCAGTTTATTAGATACACCTATGCTCCACGTTGACAGGAGATAGGTGTATCTAATAAACTGCCATTTCAGTATCTCAGTATTTCATATGTATGTTATAGCCTTATAAAGCTTATATAGAGGGCTTCAGAATTCTGGAAATTGAGCAGCCCTATGTGATGTTTTTAATGGAAACCTAAACATTTTGGCTTTGGAAAACGTGTGAAGATGAACAAGATACATACTTAATACAACGTTCCCTTTTCTTAGGAATCATACTGAGTCACTAAATAGAACTTCATTAGTTATATAATTATGGGTTTGTCTTGAACAAACCATGTTTTATCTTTTGTGGTTTTGTTGGGCCTTTAATCTTTGTTGAGCTTTGAAGTTTTTTGACATTTTAGTCTATGGAACAGTTTTGTGCATTGTGCCAACTGTTTTGTTGTACACTCCAGTGGTCTGGTCACATGGAGCACACATCCATGAACTCTCATCCTGACTCCTGAATCACGTTCCTCACGTGTTTGAAAGTGAATTACGCAAAGGGCCGATTCACACATTGCACCAATATGTGCTAAAGGCTGTTGAGAAACAAGCATTTATACTGCTCATTCCCAAGGGCAAATACTTTTTTGGAGTGCACAGGAAATTTATGCCCTGCAAGGACAAGTCTACACTAAAAGGCCATTATTTTTCTCTCACTGCAATGAGTGGAGAATATGATGTAACGTAGCAATTTTTGCATGTCAAGTTATTTATGAGGCCTCCTACCAAAAAAGGCAAATTAAGAGACCTATGGCTCCTCCTTTATAGATTTATCAAAAACTTTTGATAGGGAATAGGATTTATTCTTGTGACTTATTCACACTGTGTCCTGCTGATCTCAACTGGAGTTGCAGGTTCACACATTCCCTCCTAGATGATTTGTAACTGGTGATCTCTTGCACAGCCATCGCTGTGTGCTGCATGTGAATGTATGCTGGCCATCGCTGGCTGTGGGAAGAATGCTGAATAATTTGACAGTCATTCTCAAGGCCATTCCACACAAATCTCCCACAATCTCCCACACATTTCATCTGTTAGTGTCTCAACGCTGAGCCACTTACTTTTCTCTATGAATACCCAGGCTTCACAGGTCCAGCACATCCGACAGATACTCTATCAGATTGAGATCTGGGGAATTGGAAGCCAAGTCAATACCCTGAACTCTTCCTCAAACCATTCCTGAACAATTTTTGCAGTGTGGCAGGGCACATTATCCTGCTGAAAAAGGCCACTGCCATTAGGGAACACTATTGCCATGAAGGGGTGTACTTGGTCTGCAACAATATTTAGGTAGGTGGTACGTGTCAAAGTAACATCCACCTGAATGCCAGAACCCAACGTTTCCCAGCAGAACATTGCCCAAAGCATTACACTGCCTCCACTGGCTTGCCTTCTTCCCATAGTGCATCCTGGTGCCATCTTTTTCCCAGGTAAGCAACACACACGCACCCGGCCATCCACATGTAAAAGAAAACATGATTCATCAGACCAGGCCACCTTCTTCCATTGCTCCATGGTCCAGTTCTGATGTTCATGTGCCCATTGTAGGCACTTTTGGCAGTGGACAGGGGTCAGCATGGGCACTCTGACTGGTCTGTGGCTATGCAGCCCCATACGCAGCAAGGTGTGTGTTCTGACACCTTTCTATCATAGCTAGCATTAATACGTCCTTCAATTTGTGCTACGCTAGCTTGTATGTGGGATTGGACCAGACGGGCTAGCCTTTGCTCCTCACATGCATTAGTGAGCCTTGGGTGCCCATGACCCTGTCGTCGGTTCACCAGTTGTCCTTCCTTGGACCACTTTTGGTAGGTACTATCCACATTCCCTGCATACAGGGAACACCCCACAAGACCTGCCGTTTTGGAGATGCTCTGACCCAGTCATGTAGCCATCACAATTTGGCCCTTGTCAAAGTTACTCAGATCTTTACACTTGCCCATTTTTCCTGCTTCCAGCACATCAACTTCGAAAACTGACTGTTCATTTGCTGCCTTATATATTCCACCCTTTGACAGTTGCCATTATAACAAGATAATCAATGTTATTCACTTCACCTGTCAGTGGTTTTAATATTATGGGTGATTGGTATATGTAGTATAATGCTTTCTATAATTATTGCAAAATTCATATTTAAATGCTTTCCATTTTCTCCCAATTTCCCTATCTTTCTCTCTCTCTCTCTCTCTCACACACACACACACACACACACACACACACACACACACACACACACACACACACACACACACACACACACACACTTAAGCTAAGAACAGTATTGCTTTCCTCCTTTCAGTTACGTTGTATAAACTTTGTCAAGATAAAGTACCCACAGCAGTGGTGTGGTATTATTGGAGGTTTAAGTGTAAGGCCTGCATGTTCAGACACAGTGAGCGATATGTCTAGCCTGCTGTTTGGCCTTCTCTAAATGAGCCTCCACGCTGATCTCCTTAGACCGCCGGAGCTGTGGCAAAGCCCAATTGATGAGGTTAGGCTTTCCAAATGGGCCTGTTGTCAAGGAGACGAAATTCTGCAACAAAAACCTTTCACGTCCAGCATGCTGTCATATCGATCTGTGAGTGTGAGAAAGGTGTCCAGAAAGTCAGGGGCTCACACACATACACATTGCCCCTTGGTTCCTTCAACACAAACAAGGGACAAGTCTGGCTCTTAGACAGACTGAAATGTGAATGTAAAGAATGAACAGAAAAAAAAGCACATCATTCCTCACATTCAATGCGATGTGGAGAAGTCTGGTGAATCTTTTTGAGCTGAAGTGAAATCTAACTCTCATCCATTTGTTGTAGGCAGATACTGTATGTCATTATGAGTGAATCCTAAGCATTTAAAAGAAGAGTTAGAACTCATTATAACAAGTCACAGTCATTTTTAAAAATGTTTACCACAGTACTGCTGAATTCGCTAATCTGATTTGTCAGAAGATGTTAATTAATTTAAAACAGCAGCTCTGACAAATGTGATAATTATAATTCAGTTCTAATATGTTATATTTTCTATAGTAACAGCTAAGGCACAGGACTATGGCAGATGCTCACATAATCTAAGTCTAATAAAAACTGATTTTAAAAAGTGCTGTTATTTTGCAAAGAAAAACATATAATTATTATTATTATAAAATAATAATTAACATAATTATATGGAAGGAGTCTCCAGTGTCAGCACTTCAGGACAGATGAGTTTGCACTTTATGGTTTCTTGGTAACAAGACAACTTCAACAGAGAGAGAAAAAAGATAGGCTGGTGAGGGACTGTTTATCGCTATTATAATATAAGTGATATCAGGAACTAACTTGTTTTGCAGATGTTCCAAAACATTAAATGTAATGTAACTGAATAAATGTCATGTCGTTCTTTTATAAATAAAAATTGTAATTCTTGGCAAATTGCTGTAGTATAAGAGGAATAAAACACTTTGCGATATGCTGTTATAGGAAAATAATCAACTTTGGAGTGGTAACAATAACTCCACTTCATGACGTGGTCTTTAGTATGTTTCGCATTTAGTGACATATACTGTAAGGTCACTGATTTACTTTGCATCCCCCCCCCCCCACAATTAACCCTTTTAGATCTATAACAGACTTTACACATGGATTTTTAAAAGTTATTTAGAACCCACATCACACACTGTCCATACAATATATCAGTATATCAGGAAAAATACATTTTGAAAGCTTGCAGATTCCTCTAAACCAGCCTGCCAACATTTCTCCAAGGGCAAAGTGACAACTCATGCAGGAGGCCATAAAAGATCCCAAAAGATCTTCCAAAGAACTGCAGGGCTCTGTAGCCTCCGCTAGGGTCACTAATCGAGACTTCACATTAAGAAAAGGCTGGCCAAAATTGGTATTCATGGGAGAGTAGCAATGCAGAAACCAATGGTTTACCCAAGAGAAACATCAATGTTTGTGTCATATTTGGGAAAAGAAAAGAACGCACCCAGTGATCCACAGGCATTTTTGGGCAGCATTTCACAATAAGAAAATCATATCATGGTGGTGGTAGGGTAACAGTGTGGAGATTTGGATAATTGCCATTATTGAAGGAACCGTGCATTTTCTCTACCAGAACATAATTACAGAATGTTCAGACATCTGTCTGTGAACTGAAATGAAATAGAATTCGGATATGAAGCAAAAATGTTCCAGGACACCCCCCCCCCACTAAAAAAAAAAAAAAAAAAACCCAAGCTTTGGAAGGGCCCAGTGTAGTGATATTATCCCAGCAGGGACCTGAAATGAGCAGTTCATTCTTTAAAACCTACCAACATTTCTGACTTAAAGCAACAAAGGCAGATTGAAATTCTTTCTCAGCAATATGAAGGGTTGATTTTACAATTATAGGAAGCTGGCAGCAGTTATTGCCATCAAAAGTGGTCAATTACTTACATTTAAGATGACAATTCATTCACATTATTCACATTAGTAACACCAGTTTTCAATATCTTTGTTCATTACATAAATTAAAGAATTTTAACATATTTTAAAATGTGCTATATGAGTACTTAGATTCTGTTATAACATTTTGTATGCAATTATGAAGGGTACAAATACTATTTTATAACACTGAACATACTAAATAAAGTGTTACATTTTATACCACAGCACTGTTGAATTCAGCAGTGTTGATTTTGAATTCTAATACATTATCATTTCTATAAGGAGATGTTTATTTAGCATTTTTGAAAGGAGTCTCCAGTGTCAGTGCATTGTAGTATTTCTTATTAACTTCAAGAGAGAATACAAAAGGCTAGTGAGGGATTGTCTGCTTATAGCTGCTATAACATAAGTGATAACAGGAACCAATTTGTTTCACAGATGTTCCACAACATTAAATGTTTTAAAATTATTTTTAAATTATTGGGAAATAATCAACTCTAACATGCCCAGTCATGTTTTATTCTTTTCTTGTCTACATAGTTTGACATTTGTGAATTTGTAACAACTCAAGCAAATCAATTTGTATGAAAACTTACAAGGCTTAAAATTAGGATCGGAGCAGGACTAGTTTAGAACCTTTTCTTTGATTTCCCAAAATTGGACAAAATCCAACCACATCATCCTCATTTGTTCTAATTCATAGGAATTTCTCATGAGATAATGTTAAACTTTTATACATATTTGTGTAAACCAAGTCATCTCTTTTAAAAGGGTTCTTTTGATAATTTTGGTTTTTAGCTTTCTAACAGGTTTCTACATGGAACCCTTGCTGACTGGGAAACTGTCAGTTATGTCTGCATAAAACTTTTAGGGGGTCTGCCAGATGGACAAAACAAAGAATCTTTAATAGTTCTAGATTCAACAATTTTATCTAAGAGTGTAGTGTTAAAACTTGTGTAGATGACAATATGGGTATGAACACATGATCAATTAAAATATCTTGTTAAAACAGATTCTGAAAACTTTCTAAAGCTTACTAAGGCTGAATTAAGAACACATGAACTTACCACATGAATTTTCCAACGAGATTCTATGTAGAAGAAGTTCCAAGTTAATTAGTACCTTGTTGATTCCAGCTGTCATGGCTTTCATAAATTGTGGTTAATCAGCATAAATCTTATAGGAATTTGACAAAGCATTTAACAACCATTTGGAACAGCAAGCCATGTTTATATCTTTTAAGAGAAATCTTTAAGTAGACATGGTTCCACCTAGAGCTGTAAACCATCCTCCTTTAAAGGAAGTGTTTTTTCTAAACACTTCAAACATTTCTCATTGCCACTATGCCCAAATACTGTATACAGTATACCTTAGAGACCTGAAATACAGAGTTGAAGTGGCCATGTAATTGAATGATAAATGAGTTTGTACAAAGCAGACTATCCATGGTATTTCAGAGAAACAGGTGAAATGCCGTCTCTAGCAGAGACAACAGCCTGACATGGCAAGTAATTGATTACATGCCAGTTAATTAACAAAACCTCTGGGGCAGACAGGTGCAGTGGCATGGTGCTAAATGAAGTTCTTTTAGAAGGCAATTTGGGAAGAAACCTTGGATGTTAACTTCTGTAATGAAATACAGGTAGTGAGCAGGGGTCAGATGAGTCTGTCTGCTGTCCTCTGTGTTCTTCCTGCACTTCTCATACAGGGCTGTATTCAGATTTGACACTTGTAGTGAAGAGTTAATGTCAAGTAATTAAAAATTTAAATGCAAAATAACAGGATGTGTTGGATCAAGTGCTATTCTATAAGCTGCCCAGTAATGACGGTGGAAGCCATATTGTTAAAATAAACCACATTTCCAGTAATTAGTGTGATCATTACAGCTATAACTATTAATGCAGCAATATATTGGTAATACACTAGTAATATACTAGACTCAGATGTTTATTTCAATGCTTCCCATTTTCTCGTTTGTATATAATCATATTTGTCTTTTTAAAATTTTGCTTAAATTGTCTCTTGTTTTTATGTTACATCATATTACATTTGACAAGAAAGTGGAAACAATGTTATTTCCATCTTCAGTCCACATTTTCTCTCAGATTTTTTTAGGCCTAAAGGCAAGTGTTTGTATTTAAAGGTGGTGGTCTAGATGCTACTGAAAAACCTCATCTTGGACATTTCTACCAAAGAAAAATCTGGCAACTTTAGAGATGTGAACTAAATGCTGGTGATTTTAATAGTCTCAATGGGGAGCACAGAAAATTGACTTAAACATCTGCGTAACCCAACTCTGAATAAAGGCTTAAAAATTGAACAGATTCTTACTACAGTAACACCATATGACAGGAAGAGAAACAGGATTCATTTTTAGACAATGTATTTTTATATTTCTCATATCCGTGTCCTGTGTTTATGCAGTATTCATCATCTTGCCACCGCTGCATATGTTGAGAATTTTCCTGCTATAAAAGTTTTTTTAGGATTTACGCCTGAGCAAGTCCATGTGCTATTCTGCATACCATACACCATTTGTTGTTGCCTTGGCTGGTATTATAAGCTATGAGCTGTGACTCCTGCCCTGGAAGCCTTTGTTGGAGCAGTTATTTGGACTGCGTGGGTGGGTTTGCTTTACTTACCTGCTTCGAAGAGATTCGCTTGGCTGAATTTTTCCTTTAGTTCAGTTTCTGTCAGGTAGCTGAGAAATGAAGGCCAGTTATTGTGTAGAAAAGAAATGGGATTTAAATGTTTGTATTGGAATACTGATTTTTTTTTAACACTAAAGATTCATTTGCAGTAGATGGTTGGATACAAGCCAAGAATAAATCAATTCATTGAGCTTGAGGTAGTGGGCGTTAAAGGCTACTTAGTCATTAGCTTTTTCAAATCCAAAAACATATAACATCTATTGCCATCCACTGAGGACTAAATAACAAAGTTTTATATCTCATCTGAGAAAACATTATTTGTGATGCTACAGAAAAGAAATTCTACTCCATCAACTCCAGCCAAAGAATGTGAGGCCCACAGACTGTTTTCTTAGGCAGTGTTAGCTCAGTGGTTAAGACGTTGGACTACTGATCAGAAGGTCGTGAGTTCAAACCCCATCACTGCCAAGCTGCCACTGTGGGCCCTTGAGCAAGGCCCTCAACCCTCATCTGCTCAGTTGTATAAATGACATAAAAATGTAAGTCGCTCTGGATAAGGGCATCTGCCAAATGCCATAAATGTAAACAATCTAGACAGAGGATGGAATTAGTGTTTATTAAGTTTTTAAATATTCTTTGAAGAAGAATATTAAAAACTGTAGTAAGGATAAATCAATCTGAAAATATAAAAAATGGCTTGTAAGATTTATTCCATATTTACTCCCACCAAACAGTTTTTACTGTGTATAGTTAAAGTGGATGGAAAAAAACCTGTATGTGTCATCAGCGTCTGAGTTTACGGAGTTTGCATGTTGACAATATTTGTTTCCTTGGTGCTTGGCAAATGTCCCACACATTCTTTCATAACTGTGTCATGTAGCTTTTTGTTTTGAGAACATACGTCCTTTTTTCCAAATGTGACGGTGCCAATAGTGGATGAGAGACATTTCAGATATCACAAGGCTTCAGAGATTCTTGATTATATAAAATACAAATTCACAGACATTGGGCCTTTTTTATCAGTCCTTTAGCAAATTTGTATGTAAATGTTTTCATAGGCCAAACTGAACTAAAAATTCTTGCCAGATTTACAAACATTTAATTAACTCTGATGTTCTTTGTACACTTAGTGAAACCCACAAAACTGCATAAAAGGCAAAGCTATCAGAAAACTGCAAAACTGCAAAACTGTCTGTTGGGATATGTCTCTACTAACTTAGCACATCTAGACTTTGCAATATTTGCCCATTCTTCTTTGCAGAACTGCTCAAGTTCAGCTAAATTTGATGGTGACCATTTGTGGACTACAGTCTTCAAATCATTCCACAGATTTTCAATGGGGTTTAAGTCTGGGCTCTGACTAGGCCATGCATGGACAGTCACCTTTTTCTCCTTCAACCACTGTGTGGTCAGTTTTGCTGTGTGCTTTGGGTCATTGTCATGTTGGAAGGTAAACCTTCTTCTCATTGACAACTTTCTGGTAGAGGGCAGCAGATTTTCCTCAAGAATTTGACGGTATTTTGCCCCATCCATTTTCCTTCTATCCTGACAAGTGCTCCAGTCCCTGCTGCAGAGAAACACCCCATAACACGATATTACCATTTACATTTACATTTACATTTATTTATTTAGCAGATGCTTTTATCCAAAGCGACTTACAAATGAGGAAATACAGGCAAAGCGATATACAGTGGAGAAAAAAAGTATTTGATCCCCTGCTGATTTTGTACGTTTGCCCACTGACAAAGAAATGATCAGTCTATAATTTTAATGGTAGGTGTATTTTAACAGTGAGAGACAGAATAACACCAAAAAAATCCAGAAAAACGCATTTCAAAAACGTTATAAATTTATTTGCATTTTAATGAGGGAAATAAGTATTTGACCCCTTCGACTTAGCACTTGGTGGCAAAACCCTTCTTGGCAATCACAGAGGTCAGACGTTTCTTGTAGTTGGCCACCAGGTTTGCACACATCTCAGGAGGAATTTTGTCCCACTCCTCTTTGCAGATCCTCTCCAATTCATTAAGGTCTCGAGGCTGACATTTGGCAACTCGAACCTTCAGCTCCCTCCACAGATTTTCTATGGGTTTAAGGTCTGGAGACTGGCTAGGCCACTCCAGGACCTTAATGTGCTTCTTCTTGAGCCACTCCTTTGTTGCCTTGGCTGTGTGTTTTGGGTCATTGTCATGCTGGAATACCCATCCATGACCCATTTTCAATGCCCTGGCTGAGGGAAGGAGATTCTCACCCAAGATTTGACAGTACATGGCCCCGTCCATCGTCCCTTTGATGCGGTGCAGTTGTCCTGTCCCGTTAGCAGAAAAACACCCCCAAAGCATAATGTTCCCACCTCCATGTTTGACGGTGGGGATGGTGTTCTTGGGGTCATAGGCAGCATTCCTCCTCCTCCAAACACGGTGAGTTGAATTGATGCCAAAGAGCTTGATTTTGGTCTCATCTGACCACAACACTTTCACCCAGTTGCTCCTCTGAATCATTCAGGCAAACTTCAGACGGGCCTGTACATGTGCTTTCTTGAGCAGGGGGACCTTGCGGGTGCTGCAGGATTTCAGTCCTTCACGGCATAGTGTGTTACCAATTGTTTTCTTGGTGACTATGGTCCCAGCTGCCTTGAGATCATTAACAAGATCCTCCCGTGTAGTTCTGGGCTGATTCCGCACCGTTCTCATCATCATTGAAACTCCACGAGATGAGATCTTGCATGGAGCCGCAGACCGAGGGAGACTGACAGTTTCTTCCATTTGCGAATAATCGTACCAACTGTTGTCACCTTCTCACCAAGCTGCTTGGCGATGGACTTGTAGCCCATTCCAGCCTTGTGTAGATCTACAATCTTGTCCCTGACATCCTTGGACAGCTCTTTGGTCTTGGCCATGGTGGAGAGTCTGGAATCTGATTGATTGATTGCTTCTGTGGACAGGTGTCTTTTATACAGGTAACAAGCTGAGATTAGGAGTACTCCCTTTAAGAGAGTGTTCCTAATCTCAGTTTGTTACCTGTGTAAAAGACACCTGCGAGCCAGAAATCTTGCTGATTGATAGGGGATCAAATACTTATTTCACTCATTAAAATGCAAATCAATTTATAACTTTTTTGAAATGCGTTTTTCTGGATTTTTTTTTTTGTTATATTGTCTCTCACTGTTAAAATACACCTACCATTAAAATTATAGACTGATCATTTCATTGTCAGTGGGCAAACGTACAAAATCAGCAGGGGATTTTTTCCCCCCACTGTATCAAGTGGAGAACAATACAAGTAGTGCTACCATACAAGACTTTTAATTGAGTTCTAGAGAAACAGTCACCTCCACATTTTACTGTAGGAATGGTGTTATTTGGATGGTGAGCTGTATTGGATTTCTGCCAGACATTTCGTTTGGTGTTGAGGCCAAATAATTCAATTTTAGTCTCATCTGACCATAACACCTTTTTCCATGTGGCCTCAGAATCGTCAAGGTGCGTTTTGGCAAAGCTCAGTCGTGGGTGGCTTTTTTCTTGCAACCCTCCCATACAAGCCACATTTGTTGAGAATTTGTGATATTGTTGTCACAATGACCACTCTTTGTCATAAATTCCTGCAACTGCTTCAGAGTTGCTGTAGGCCTCATGGTAGCCTCTCTGGCCAGTTTCCTCCTGGCTCTTTCATCCAGTTTGGAGCGACGTCCTGATCCAGGGAGGGTCTGTGTTGTACCAAATACCTTCCACTTCTTAATAATAGACTTCAGACTGTGCTTCTAGGCATTGATAAAGCCTTTGAAATGTTTTTGTATCCATCTCCTGACTTGTGCCTGTCCACAACTTTATCCCGGAGATCTTTTGACAGTGCCTTGCCACCCATAGTTGATTGTTTGCTTCAGTTGCACTACAAAATGCTCCAGGAAAGCTCTTTTCATGCTGAGCTAATCAAAATTACCACAGCTGATCACAGTTGAAAGTCAAATGGCTTTTTGTGCCATTGAGAAGGTGATTAGCTACACCTTATTTTTACAAGTCATTTTTAGGAGGGGGGTGATCCTTTTTCCGACTCAGTGATTCTGGTTTTCTATTTATTTATTTTTTTCTGACATGTTGGTGTTATATCTTTCACTTGGATGTTATAAGTTGCACTGAGTAAATACAGCTGGATAAAACAAAAACTGCGTCTGTCTTCATTTCAGGCTGAAAAAGCAACAAAATGTGATTATTTTAAAGGGCAGTGATTCTTTTCTATACCCACTGTATTTGTTGACATTAAACAAAAGTATCAACTTTATAGTTTTATACTTTAGTCTATAGTTGTAAAAATGCAACACAACTGTTCTGGCAGTTTAACTAAATTATAGTGAATATATAACAACATTTTGGAACAGCACTTAAGAAGGCGAAGAATTCAACCAATGGAAATGGTGAGGTGATGTCAAGTACCGTGTATAAAAACCAGTGCTGGAAAGCAGGTCTCACTTGAATATATACTTCACACATAGCATATGGGGCATCACTATAGACTTGTGGTGTGTTATAAAATCTTATAAAAGGGTGCAGGATAAAATCTAGATTCTGATGGTTTTGGTGTGTTACAGGATATGTGGGCTGAAATGGGACTGGATGATGATCGACATAAGCGCTTAAATGTGGACAGCGGCAGTGGAATCGAAACCAGCGGCGAATGTGATGATGAAGACGGGTGTGAAGGTTCAGGAGAGGATGAAGATGAAATAGGTGCATTTTCATTTTATCTCTATGGATGTAAATTTTTTTTGTTGTTTTTGCAGTATCAATATATACAGTATATACTCAACTCATATAAAAGTTATGAAGATTAAGGTTAGGATTTGGGGCTGGGCTAGCATTCATAAATTTTCTTACAACCAAATGGCCCCAGTTCATTAGAATACAGACTTTTCCATCAGGTAGTTAAATTTCACATTTATAGATGGAAAAGATGTGTGTAAAGATGCATAAGGGATGATGGATGTGCTTAAATGGTGATGGAGTCATGTTTAGTCATCTGGAAATATGTTGTACACTGCTGTCAGTTGACAATGAATGACTTATTAAAAAAGAAAACATGGTTGATATTGATCTTCTAAAGGTCAGGTTAGGCTGCTGGTCCTGTCCCTTTTCTTGACCTTCTCAGGTTTAACCCCTAACCTTAACAATACAACACATAACTAAACAACCATACACCAAGTTTGTTGCTGCTTCAGTGCTGCCTTCAAAATTTTAAATCAAAATATGAGATCCTGAGGTAAATGTTGCACATAAATGTGCCTTGACGATGCATTTCATACCTGTAAGTGCTTCAGAAATCATTTTGATACCCGAGTCTTATTGAATTCAGTGGTTGTTTTTTCCCTCAAAACACAGTTTTACAAAGATTAGGCCATAGACACTTGCTTACTTCTCTATCAGTTGGTTATATTATGCATGGTTTCATAATAGAAATGCTAGAATATTGTATGAGACAGTCTGAGACTAGATAACATTAATGTTGCACTTTAAAAACAAAGGCCATTTCTCAATCTGCTTTCTTATGTGATCTTGCGTCCTTGTGAACTTGTTCTACGTCATCATCTGCCACCGAAGGTCAATTCCAGTACTCAAGAACGCAAGTACCGGGGATGCATGAAATTACCTGGATGCGTTCTTGATATTGAGGATGCATTGGATGCAGATCTGAGCACACCGAACCTGCTTGAAGTACCAGAAGTCATTGCTGCAAAACAATAGTGGATGACGGAAGCCTGACCCATACCTGTAGTTTTAACTTCTTTTTAATGACTATAATCTAAATAAAATAAAAATATGCATCTACAAAGAATGATTTTGATATATGATTTAGATTGAGATATACATATGAGATTGTTGAAAAGTCGAATTTATCCCTCAGAAGTATTATAATTAAACTATGCTAGCTTCCATACTGAGGTAACGGTAAACTCGTTAGCTTAGTTTTTAGTTAACATGAAGTCGTACTTGCAAACAGAATGCATACTACATTACAACATGCTTAATTAACTTTTGGTTAATTAGCCAGTTAACAGTAAATCTGTTAGCCAGTTGAATTACTTAGGGAGCACTAAAGAGATGAGGACTCTGTCCCACTACTAGAAATGTGCTTGGATGGTCTATTGCGCAAGAAGAAGCTCGCTGTCCTCCTGTCCTTCCGAGTTCGTTCTTTCAAGGTAGCCTGGCAAGACTGGTCTTCACGAGAACGCAACTCCTTTCTTTGCATTCTTAAATTGAGAAAGAGCCAAAGACTTTGGAATTATGACTTCACAAGTGGGAAATAGGACCATCTGAGGAGTGAGCATGTGTGTCACCAGTATTATACGAACGACTTGAGTTAAGGACATCTTTTGAAACCATTATAAGGGTGCTATTTGTAGTCTCGTTGTTATTTTTAGTTACAATGCAACGTTAGATTACCTGCAATTAAATATTTTCAATTCAGCATGTTATAAATCTCCTTATATTCCCTCACTAACAAGACTAATTCTCCACCAGCACATGTCCTCCATATTCACTATTTTCTCACTTGCCTCACAAATTGCAACCTCATTGGTCAGGAGGTAAAAACGTGCTTGGTGTTACTCAGTGCTTAAACTTATTTTCTCCGGAAATTGGGAACTTTGGATGCCCCGGTGAGAACAAAAAACGCTGGCAGCAGCAGGATTTAAAGCCTCAGGCCACTTCCCATAGGATTACATTTAAAATGTGCACTGGCAGTTTAAGAAAAGCTAAGATTAGCAGATATATTATTAAATTATTAGGACTTCACAAGACTGCAATAATGAAAACAATTACAATTTGAGACAAGAAACACATTTCCGTGGTGCTATATATTCCTTATTAGAACTGAATCTGAAAGATGTTAGGTTTCCACTGTCAAGCCAATGCACTCTGTCCGAGCATTCAAAGGATTTTTCCCCTTCGAGCTCCCAAACTAGCACCAATCGAGGCCAAAAGAGGCTGTGGATGGAGACAGCTCAATATCAGAGCCAGCTGGCTCATCCTGATTCACTCTCAGATTTCAGAAGCAATCAGTAATCACTGAGACTGACAGAGCACATTTTTATACCACACCAGCAAAAGCTTTTGAGCAATAGCAAAGCTATGAGACTGCGCACATATATATATATATATATATATATATATATATATATATATATATGTATGTATGTATGTATGTATGTATGTATGTATGTATGTATGTATATATATATATATATATATATATATATATATATATATATATATATATATATATATATATATATATATATATATATATGCATATAGTGCCCTCCACTAATATCGGCACCCTTGGTAAATATGAGCAAAGAAGGCTGTGAAAAATTGTCTTTATTGTTTAAGCTTTTGATTTTTTTGATAAAAAAATTCACAAAATACTCTGTTCTCATGGATATCAAACAATTGCAAGAAAAAAACCCTGTTTATCCAAAAAATATATTTGTTAAATATAGGTGTGCAACAATCATTGGCACCCTTTTAGTCAATACTTTGTCCTACCTCCCTTTGCCAAGATAACAGCTCTGAGTCTTCTCCTATAATGCCTGATGAGGTTGGAGAATACATGGCAAGGGATCTGAGACCATTCCTCCATAAAGAATCTCTCCAGGTCCTTCACATTTCGAGGTTCACGCTGGTGGACTCTCCTCTTCAGTTCACCCCACTGGTTTTCTATGGGTTTCAAGTCAGGGGACTGGGATGACCATGGCAGGACCTTGATTTTGTGGTCAGTAAACCATTTTTGTGTTGATTTTGATGTATGTTTTGGATCATTGTTCTGCTGTAAGATCCAACCATGGCCCATTTTAAGCTTTCTGGCAGAGGCAGTCAGGTTTTCATTTAATATCTGTTGATGATGCCATGTATCCTAACAAAATTTCCAGGTCCTCTTTCAGAAAAACAGCCCCAAAACATTAAAGAGCCACCACCATATTTAACCGTGGGCATGAGGTACTTTTCCATATGGCTACCTCTCTGTGTGCGTCAAAACCACCTCTGGTGTTTATTGCCAAAAAGCTCTATTTTGGTTTCAGTAGTGTCTGGCAAACTGAAGACGCTTGAGTTTGTTTTTGGATGAGAGTTTTTTTTCTTGAAACCCTTCCAAACAACTTGTGGTGATGTAGGTGACTTCAGATTGTAGTTTTGAAGACTTTCTGACCCCAAGACGCAACTAAATTCTGCAATTCTCCAGCTGTGATTTGTTTGGCCACTCGAACCATCCTCTTCACAGTGCATTGAGACAATATAGATATACATCCTCTTCCAGATTGATTCATAACATTTCCAGTTGACTGGAACTTCTTAATTATTGCCCTGATGGTGGAAATGGCCATTTTCAATGCTTGTGCTATTTTCTTATAGCCACTTCCAATTTTGTGAAGGTCAACAACCTTTTGCTGCACATCACTGCTATATTCCTTGGTCTTACCCATTGTTATGAATGACTAAGGGAATTCGGCCTATGTGTTACCTCATGTTTATACCCCTGTGAAACAGGAAGTCATGGTTGAACAATTTCCTGTTCCTAGTCACCCAGGTGTACTAATTTTTTTTTAAAATATCAATGGGAATATACTTCAAATATATTTTTCTCATATTAATTCATAGGGGTGCCAATAATTGTTGCACACCTATATTTAATAAAGATTTTTTTCTGGATAAACCTGTGTATTGTTTGCAATTGTTTGATATCCATGAGAACAGAGTATTTTTGTAAATGTTTTGAACAAAAGATCAAAAGGTTAAACAATAAAGACAATTTTTAACAGCCTTATTTGCTCATATTTACTCATATTACCAATGGTGCCAATATTAGCGGAGTATATATATATATATATATATATCAAAAAAGTGAGTACACCCCTCACATTTTTGTAAATATTTTATTACATCTTTTCATGGGACAACTCTGACGAAATGACACTTTGCTACAAGTAAAGTAGTGAGTGTACAGCTTGTAGAACAGTGTAAATTTGCTGTCCCCTCAAAAAAACTCAACACACAGCCATTAATGTCTAAACCGCTGGCAACAAAAGTGAAAATGTCACCCCTAAGTGAAAATGTCCAAATTGGGCCCAATTAGCCATTTTCCCTCCCCAGTTGTTAGTGTTACAAGGTCTCAGGTATGAATGGGGTCACTGGAAGTTCAACATGGCACCTCATGGCAAAGAACTCTCTGAGGATCTGAAAAAAAGAATTGTTGCTCTACATAAAGATGGCCTAGGCTATAAGAAGATTGCCAACACCCTGAAACTGAGCTGCAGCACGGTGACCAAGACCATACAGCGGTTTAACAGGACAGGTTCCACTCAGAACAGGCCTCGCCATGTTCGACCAAAGAAGTTGAGTGCACGTGCTCAGCATCATATCCAGAGGTTGGCTTTGCAGAATAGACGTATGAGTGCTGCCAGCATTGCTGCAGAGGTTGAAGGGGTGGGGGGTCAGCCTGTCAGTGCTCAGACCATATGCCGCACACTGCATCAAATTGGTCCGCATGGCTGTCATCCCAGAAGGAAGCCTCTTCTACAGATGATGCAAAAGAAAGTCCGCAAACAGTTTGCTGAAGACAAGCAGACTAAGGACATGGATTACTGGAACCATGTCCTGTGGTCTGATGAGACCAAGATAAACTTATTTGGTTCAGATGGTGTCAAGCGTGTGTGGCGGCAACCAGGTGAGGAGTACAAAGACAAGTGTGTCTTGCCTACAGTCAAGCATGGTGGTGGGAGTGTCATGGTCTGGGGCTGCATGAGTGCTGCCGGCACTGGGGAGTGTACTGTGACATGTACTGTGAGATACTGAAGCAGAGCATGATCCCCTCTCTTTGGAAACTGGGCTGCAGGGCAGTATTCCAACATGATAACGACTCCAAACACACCTCCAAGACGACCACTGCCTTGCTAAAGAAGCTGAGGGTAAAGGTGATGGACTGGCCAAGCATGTCTCCAGACCTAAACCCTATTGAGCATCTGTGGGGCATCCTCAAACGGAAGGTGGAGGAGTGCAAGGTCTCTAACATCCACCAGCTCTGTGATGTCGTCATGGAGGAGTGGAAGAGGACTCCAGTGGCAACCTATGAAGCACTGGTGAACTCCATGCCCAACAGGGTTAAGGCAGTGCTGGAAAATAATGGTGGCCACACAAAATATTGACACTTTGAGCCCAATTTGGACATTTTCACTTAGGGGTGTACTCACTTTTGTTGCCAGCGGTTTAGACATTAATGGCTGTGTGTTGAGTTATTTTGAGGGGACAGCAAATTTACACTGTTATACAAGCTGTACACTCACTACTTTACATTGTAGCAAAGTGTCATTTCGTCAGTGTTGTCCCATGAAAAGATATAATAAAATATTTACAAAAATGTGAGGGCTGTACTCACTTTTGTGAGATACTGTATATATATAATGTGTGTGTCTGTGTGTGTGTGTGTGTTTGCTCTATCTGTACCAAGTTGTACAGGAGACTGTACTGATTAAAGCAGTCGCCACTGAGGACTTTGTGGAAATAATTGTCTTTTGTGGCCAACTCAAAGTCGTGGAAAAACATGATCAGCAAGCAGTGAAGCCAGTAACCACTGTTCAAACCACATTCTAGCTCAACACAGAGCCTACACTGGTTCAGGGACTCTGTGAACCACCTCTGTAGAAAGAGCTGTCTGAAACATCACATAATCAGATGTGGGAGTTTACTAATAATGGCAAACATAACAACAGTGGGGGAGTCCCATCTCAGGATTTGAGAACATACAGTTTATAGTCATGGGAAAATTCTGACTTCTTGCTTTTGTTTCTTTTCAAATTATTTTTCTGTTGATTTTGCTTCTTGAATTCCTATTTGATTGTGGGATACACCCACATTTTATTTTTAACTTCATGACTGTAAAATACTCTCTCTCTCTCTCTCTCTCTCTCTCTCTCTCTCTCTCTCTCTCTCTTTAACCCAGAAACCATGTTTTTTTTGTCAGTGTTAGAATTAGCATTAGCAGTATAGCTCCCAAATTTGTTCCAATTGTCAGTGACATTTTTTTTTTAAACTTCCTCAATCCTTGATTCATTGCTATATTTGAAATAATAATTAAAAGCTTTTTGTTCATGCATTATTCACATCTGATTTTAATGGTGGTCATGCCAAAAAAAAATAAAAAATGGAATTGCTTAAGATTGACATGCCACTGACCAAAGTACTGGTTCCAGATCCTTATAATTTTTTTGGTGCTGGACCAGCTGAACCAATTCTGTCTTCCAAGATCTGGTTCTTTTGCAAGGAAAAGGTGTTAAATAGTTTGAGATTAGACACCTGGTTGATGGAAAATAACTACCTGAGACCCCTTATTAGACCCCTTATTGGAAAAGGGTAATAATAGGGTTATGTTTATGTAAAAGCATGGAAACCTGAATATTCCTGTTTTCTGAAATAAAAGAGCTAAATATAGTTTGCAAATATTGTTAACGGTTACAGCAGGTTAGCCATACCCAGTCACATTTACAGCAGGTTAGCCATGCCCCAAATCACCCAAACAAAAGGCGTGGCCAATGTTTATTTGTCAGACATTCTTGAGCATTTCAGTGCAAATGTAAAATATATTTGGCATATCTGCCTGACTGCATTTTGAACAAGGTCCAATTCAGGGAATCATATGCACCGTTCTCAGTGTCATAATGCTAGCTAGTTAACTTCTGTTTTGCTAATCTGTTTGCTAAATTTATAGCTAGTCATCAACGGTAGAATTAATATTCACCTATTTGTAAATAGTTTTAACAGCTCTGAACTAGCTAACTATGCTAGAAATTGATCATATTTTTAGTAATAGTTTTAGTAGCAATGTTACAATAGTTTGTAGTAATAGTTTGCCTTGGAGTAAAGTTAGATAATAATTTTAAACTTGTCATGTAGGAAAAGGAAATGCCTTATTATTCAAAGACTTTTAATTGATTGACAAGAGGACGTTGTTGATTTAAAGTTGTGGGCGCCTGTGTTTTTGCAAAGCTTTTGACACAGACAATTATGCTATTCATTTCTAAGAGCTGATTATCTGAACTAAAGCATGTTGAGATCGTCTTCGCTCTGGTCTGTTTTCCTGTTTCTCTATGCCATGATCTGAGAGTGACTGACAGAAACACACTTTGTTTGGTTTTGGTATGATTTTGATTATCAGCCCTGTGCAGGAAGAAATAAATGACAGAAAAAGAAAAAGAAAAAAAAAAAAGCAATCCGGAGAAAGACTTTTTGTCAATGTCAATTTTTTCAGATTTATTCAGTCCTCTGGCTGTAGATTACATATGCTTGTGTATTGAGATGTGACCTGGGATTACACATTGATTGTTTCAGCCTGCTCTCAGTGTCAATAATGCTAATATGCTTAAATGCAAGAAATTCGCTCACAAGCTCACAAAGCTGTTTTCACATTCATTTTACCATAAGCTTCCACTGGCCTTTAGAGCTGTTTGACCTTACAGTCGGTGGGGGTGAGAGGTGTGACCTACTCATAAGCTTCCTGTGTGTTTTATTCCTGTCTTTGTCCCCTTACTTGTCCCTTTTTTTTGCTCCCACAGACCCCTGACACTGCAGTGCGCAAGGCGGATGTGGTATTTAGCCTGTAACTTTATATATCCAGTTTATAGAAGCCGGGTCTGATAAGTAGTTGCTGAGACTGAAATCTAGAACCTGGTGTAATAAAATCTCCAAACAGGAGTGTGTGTCTGTGTCTGTGTGCACACACATCCTGATTTGCTGAATGACAGACGTCCCTGGGCCAACAAGGGATAGTAGGTTAATTTTTATCAGCCAATTTCTTTTCTGTTCACTTCTTCATATTATCATGCTGTTTAGTATAAAGTACTTATTAGCCTTCTAATGAGCTTGTTTAATTACACGATAAAATATCTCACCTAATGTTTGCTAGCTTTATAGTTTACACTGCTACTGATAACCGTTAACAATAAATTGGTTAGCCAAATCGGCTAAGGCTAGTAACGACAAAATATATACAGTACTGTGCAAAAGTTTTAGGCACCCAATTTTCTTAGTACAAACTTTTTACAAACAAATTTTTTATTTTATGATTTCTACATTGTCAAATCAGTTCAAAAACATTTTAGATTCCCAAACATTAGTTTTCTAGCACAAAATGAAATGTTACAGAAAAATGTTTGTATGTCATTAAAGAAAGCAGAATATTACGTAAGAGACACTTTTCAGACAAAAACACAATGAAGGCTGCTGGGTTTTGCTGCAAAAATAAGAAGCGAGTGTGAAAGTCAAAGTCTCCAGAACTGAGGCTGGTTCTGCAAGATGCTCAATAAAACTTACCAGCTCATTTCTTTATACAACTGCACTAATTGTACCGGAGACTACTATTTTTTATTTTTTTTGTCACACCAAATATTGACTGTTTACTGCTCTTTACGGTTTTTTAATTTTTTATTTATTTTTTTTTTTAGAAACATTTAATTTCATTATTTTGAAGGCAACTTTGCTCTACAACATTTCTTTGCATGTGCCTAAGATTTTTGCACAGTACTGTACTTCACCTATTGTTAACCAGCTTGGTATCATGAAAAATATTTCACCTAATGTTAGCTGGCTTGCTAGAACTTATGCAGTAATTTGCCTTGCTAGCAATCTTAGGTATTATTGACAATAACACAACAAAAGATTAATTATATTGCTAGCAACTGTTGTCGATTAGCTTCATAGCCAACTTGGAGGGCTACAAATTTTCAAAATAACACAAAGTCAGCAATTGAGGTATATGACATTTTTGTCTCTGGTTTGCGGACACAGGAGATATGAACTAGCAACAAAATGAAAAACAGTTTTTAGATCATTTATGACAAGAGTCCTAAATGTGAACAAATGTTTAGGTAACACTTTGCAATGACAGTACAGGAATAATCATGCATTAATACCTGAATTAATATTTACTTAAATATGAATAAATGATGAGTTAAGGCATGTACGAATCACAAATTAATGAAGAGCAAACCTTAAAAACGACGTGAGTCTTATGAATTCATGCATGAATGATGACCATCTTAAGTACATGTTAGTACGTTTGTTAGTTAATGTATTAATTAACATGTAGAGTTAAACTAAATCAAACATGCTCTATTAGAAAGAATATTAATTAAGCCTACATAATTTCAAATTGTTCATATAATTTGCCACATGCAACTGCGTACACAAACATCATTGGATGGCGCTGGATTATTTTCATAATTTACACTGATACTCCTTATCGGACGTAGAAAGACGCACTAATAATAAACACCATCAATTTCATCTCAACACCATTCAGTGATGTTTGTGTACATGCCTTAACTCATCATTAGCTCATATTTAAGTAAGTATTAATCAGGTATTAGTGCATGATTATTCACATAACTGTTACTGTAAAGTGTTACCAATGTTTATTATATTAAACAGTAGTTTACATTTATATACGAAAAGCAAATGGAGTATACAGCATGTTTTCGAAAACGTGACAGAATTTTGTTTCGGGGTAGCTACAGCTACAGTGTAGCTATGCTAGTAACATTAAAGTTAGCTGAGCTAACCACTTAGCTGGCTAGTGTTATCCCTTTAGGTAGCGGGCCAGCTTAGATCATTATTTTGTGTAGGAACCAGGGCATTATGCTGAAGAAGTGAAAAAAGACTACATTGGCTGATCAAATCCACGGACCCACGGACATCTAACTATGCTTGTGTGTGTGTGTGTGTGTGTGTGTGTGTGTGTGTGTGTGTACACAATGAAGAGTAAGAAGTTATAACTTACATTATATAAACCATGCAGATGTGATACAATGTTGATGTTTCTAAGTACGGTGTAACCCATATAGTATATATAGTATGTGTGTGTATATTTTCATGCTAGGTAGCAAATCTTTAACCCAGTTTCCTTGCTGCCTAGCAACAGTGAGCGTATTGTGGGTATTTTGTGTGTTCACCTTCCCATGTTGAAATCGCAAATTCTCAAACTGTTTCAAATGCATCGTGTGTTACTGTTTGACTTTCCTACCTTTTCCTAGGAGGCCTTAGCATGTGTGTGGCGCTTCTGTGATTAATTGGAACACCTCAGGCAGCTCAGGGTCTAAGGGTGAGAGTCCATCGTTCAAACTGCCATCCAGGGAAACCCCTCTAGATTCATAGGGAAATTACAGGCTTAAAAACATGAATATTGTATGTTGGATATTGCAGAGGTGTGTGTGATTTTGTGTACACTGGCTCTGTTATTTGTTGTTGATTGCAAGGTTTAGGAATTTGCTGGTGTGTCTGTGAGTATGTAAGGGTTAGAGAGGGGTGTGTGTGTGTGTGTGTGTGTGTGTGTGTGTGTGTGTGTGTGTGTGTGTGTGTGTGCGCACACTTCTCCTTTCCCTTTCTTGGGAATTGTGGCCTGGATAATGAAGAACTCATTACCAATTCAACTAGGATTGCACTGAGACAGATAGCTTTATATTGCCTACCTCAAGCCTCAAGTGAAGGTCAAACAATAAGACTGTGTGTGTGTGTGAGAGAGAGAGAGAGAGAGAGAGAGAGAGAGAGAAAGAGGGTAGAAATCTAAAAATGTATTACCTTAGGTCAGACAATGCTCCATTGTCTCCATCTAGCATATATCAAATCACTCGGAAAAAGGCTGCATTATAAAAGAACGAAAGCGTTTGGCACGGTTTGCCAGGCATGTATCACTGACTGACTGCTCTCATATTGACTTGGCATTCCTGTGTGTCTGCCTTGGTAATTACCAGATTACTTTCCCAGCATCAAACACACGAGCAGGCATGCTTCAGCAGCCTGGTAAACTGTGATTACAGTGACCTCACCTCCAGTGAATGTGCTGAACACACAGCATCAGCATTCACCTGCTCCTTTCTCTGCAGCCTTTCTGAGCTAAACCCGTTTCATATGTGAGCTCCGTGTTTCCTAAACCTGTGGTTTTAGTCTCCTGCATGTGTTTTCCTGCTCTAACACACCCAACTTAACACGTTTTTGAGGTCTGTCTAGGTGAGGAACCGGGGGGGGGGGGGGGGGGTGGAGCAGTAAGGCTGTAATGTTACCTGCTGCACCAGCACCACCCTATATATACACAGGGGACAAATTAACGTAAAAACCAACAAAAAGTGTCTTTATGTTGCTTTCAGCACAGCATCAATGCACTTTGACATAGTTGCTACAAGTCTCTTGAACTGTACTAGAGCGATGAACACCAAAATATTTTCCCTCAGTTGATGTTGTGATGATGGTGCTGCAGACCACTGCCTGACATGTCACCACTTATATAATTTTCATCCTCATCATAAGAATTTAAGCGTAATATTAACGTTATACCGTTGTATATATAAATATGGTAAAATATTACATATGCTTTAGAAGAATTAGGTAACCTGAATAATTAGTCATATTAAATAACCTAAATAATTTGTTATATATGAGGGTGAATCAAACAAAAGCCTTAATTTATTTTAGTTTGCATTGTTTATTGCAAATAGTTGTAACAACAGTGTATCTTTTTTTTAATTTTTTATTTTTTAAACATAATCTCCATTTCGTTCTATTCAAATGTTAACGAGTGTCTGGAGTGTCTCTCATTTATGTCACACTTTTAAGGTTTTCATTTGATTCACCCTTGTATTTAAAATAGTATACATACAATAAATGTAAACCAATTGTGCACCTTGAAAAAAGAAATTAGTAACAAAATATTAGGTTGCACACAATTAAAAATAGCATAAATCACAATCAGGGCCATAATAAAAACGTTTCAAAAAGTTGGAAATTTTCTATAAGTCATTTGGAATCCACACGTCGATCAGCACTGTTGGGTTTTGCTCCTTATATATACATGGTATCTAGCGTGTCAGAGCCACGACCCAAGACACAAGACGACCTCCTAGTTTTAACCTTCCACATTCCAGTTCTTCCTCAGTTCCCTTCACATTCTTATCTTTTATTTTTTCATTTAAATATTACAGTCATTTGGAATCCACATGTCGATCAGCACTGTTTGGTTTTACTCCTTATCTGTTATTGCCACGTTACATGTCTGTGATATATTCTCCAGGTACAGGATTGAGGTCTTGTGTTACAGCCATGAATGAGATTTTGTGGATGCTGGTGTTGGAATTTGTGCTGTCTCTGCTTACCCTGCCCCCAGGCACACACACACACACACACACACACACACACACACACACACACACACACACACACACACACACGCACACACACACAGACTCCCAGGGGTGGTACAGACATAATGGCTTATGGTTGGTCTGTTTCTGAGCCAGTTCATTTCTGGTGCAGCTGATTCACTGACTGTGTGCACATAGCAAAGTCAGCACAGGTCTGCATAATGTTTATTACATTACAATGCACGAGCCTTATTTAAATTCATTATTTTCTTTTTTTAATCAGACAATCATTAGGAATAAGAAACTGAAGCTAAATGATAGAAGCTGTTTGCAGCTTGTGATCTGAACCATTGCACCCTCATAAAGCTAGATGCAAAATAAAATATTAACAATTACGACTGTTTTCGTTGTAATGCAATATTATTAAGTATCTGAGCTGATAGGGAGAAAATGAGGCCTAAAGTATTTCTTTTGTATGCTTTCTTTTGTATCCATGATTATAAAGAAGGCTGAATTCATTATAACTCCTCGATGTCCTGCTGTGCTTGTCGATCCCCCGTGGCGGGTATGCTGATGGAGCAGGCATCGCTTTGCCATCGCTGGGGTCACATAAATGATGTCGTCTTTTGGCACCTGCTCTTGCTGCTGTAGCTGTGAGTGAATGGATGAGATTTTTGTCTTGTCTAACGAACATCAAAGTATATTATTAGCCCATCATACCTGCTTAGATCTGTGTGCAGCATGGATGTATTAACAAAAAACCTTTTGTCTGGCATTACTTGGCGCTGACTTTCGCAGTGATCCTCTTCACTCAGATGTGGTCTGCACTTTATCTTACAGTGTGCACTGCTGTCAATACACTTCTATCTCCTGTTTTAGTTTAAGCTTAGACACTGATCTAAAGGCAGCCTTCACAGGCTCAGAGGATTGACTAGAAATTATGCGAATTTAATTTTTTTTCATCATGGGCTGTATTTGGAGTCGGTGACTTAAGTTGAAAAGATCAATATTTACATGGGGAAAGTTCCTCATATTTAGAGTCGGGTTACACAGGTGCTTAACTAATTTTTCTGGGCACGTCATGCAGATTATTAAAAACAACTGCATGCAGGTAGCATTACACACTACTGAAGAGCCCAGATGACCCTGGGTGAACTTACTCGTGAGTTTTAATGTGTGTCTCGCTCATGCCCATGGTGGCACGGCAATAAAAAAAAAAAGAAATGGGGAAAATATAGTTTGAACCACAGCAGAAATTTGGCAGCTTTTCAGCTCGCTCAGCACTCATGGCTTTTTTGGGCTCATGTCCACATACACACTCAGCTTACTGCGCAAGAGAACGAGAGCGAGAGACAGACAGCCCATTAATACAGTAGTGCTAATAGGTGTCAGGTGTGCCACGTTAATCAGTTTATCCCCATGAACCTATGTCCTGCTGCAGATTCCCTTTAAACTACGTCCCCACTGGTTATAATTTACTGAGTATCCAAGCCAAGTGAATTCAAGCAAACTCCCCATAGTTAGCTAACGACAAACTGCTGTTTTATTTTTAATGAAATCTAAGGTAGCTTGGCTACCTGTGACACAAACTCAGGACAGTGGTCAGTGACCTCTGTTCATTTCCTGTATTTGGACTCTTTAGGAAGCTCATGTGTATCTATTTAGTGTGAAGTTGTAATAAGTATTGCATTATTTAAGTTCTGAGCCTTGTTAAATATTAACTGTGTCTGAATATCCCTACTAACCTACTACACAGTAGGTGAAAATCAGTATGCAAAAGGAGTAATATGTCCGAATTTTCAGTATTAATAAAACAGTACGCAAGAAATACCCAGATGACCTTCTGCTTCTGCCGAGATTCTGCAGTAGGAAACCAATGGATACTGCGCTATCCCATAAGGCAACAGGACTGGCGCGGAAGAGCTGTCAGAATCAAAAATGGCGGAAGGCAGCGCGCCGGCTCTTTTTAAGTTGTAGGTCACGTGACAATGCCAACATGGCGGATGTAGCATGTCCAGATTGTGGTCATACTACACACATATACTGATCAGTACGTACCGTATCAGTGGCCGAGCAGTAGGTATTTAATCGAATGCAGTAGGTACTTTCGTTTACTAGTTTATTCTTTGGTTTGTCCCTTTGGACTGTTGTCTGTTGGATTTACAGTCATTATTACCCTTGCCTGTCTACTCGTCTTGATTTTCTTATTGCAATTTCACTTTGTTTGCCTTGACCTTCATTACAAACCTTCTGCACAGGGATCCTCACTCACTCTCCCTGAGTCTGACATGTTACACTACCTTTGTCATGGATCATCAATTCTGGAAACTGCTAGAACTAACTGCAAGTGCAGCACCTCGTGACTTTACAAGTTTGTTCTTGGCAAAAATCTTACCCAGTACATTTTTACATTATTGCTAGTGAGAACATGCAAGCAGGGATTGAGTTTAGGAAAATAAGAACCTTGACATGATGCCAGTTCCTGATCCTGACACATTTCTACTGCTGTTGTTCCTCTCACCCTACCAATTTGCTTGATTCCTGATGCTGTACTTGTGACACATCTTTTGCTTCAGTGAATAATCGCACCTGGTTACTGTCGATTTTTACTAGGAACTCTGTGTGTGTGTGTGTGTGTGTGTGTGTGTGTGTGTGTGGGAATGTTGTGGCTGTGCACAGGTGCACGCACTAGACATTTTGGCATGTGCAGCGATTCATGAAGCCAATCTGAGATTTTCGTAGATGGTATGCAAATTTAATAGTAACATAACACTGTGATCATACCATGCTTTTGAGAGAATTTAACCAACACACACACACACACACACACACACACACACACACACACACACACACACACACACACACACACACACACACAAATGTACAGGGTAAGATCTTCTCCACACCTCTCCTTCCACAACCAAGGAACCCCTGAGGCATTGCACCTTCAGTGTGAAACAGATTGGCTGAGCTCTCTGTTCTCATCAGCGTACATAGCTCCAGATCGGAGATAAATGACTCCTTTGTGCTTTGTGCAAATAGCACCGTGGTTATTTTGTAAGGGGCCTGGAATCATGTTTCGTACAGTAGAGGTGTGGCTGCTCCTTTGTCGTCTTGCTTCCTCCACCTATTTCATTCCTTCTTTGTGTGAGAGGCAAGTCTGGTCAGCCAGTGACAAGGAAGTATAGGAGAATCCAGGTTGGGGTAGAAAATAGGCTATCAGCATTCTCAAATTAAAACTTGGCTGAGGCTGGAAGTTAAATACTCAAAAAAAGGAAGGGTTTATTCCTCTGCAAAAAATAAAATGAAAATGAAAAAGAAAAACAAAAGACAATAATGCAGTTACCAAAGCCAAAAAAAAGGATTCAATTAAAGGGAGTGTAATAAGAAAAAGAGTCAATTATAGGAAAGCATTATGGCTAAGCTTTTTAGCATGTATATCTACGTATATACACACTCTTTACAAGAAGACCATTTGATTAGATTAAAAAAAAAAAAAAAATCAAGTGTTTCTGTTCTGAATAGCAAACACAGTAAACAGAAAATCTGCATTTGATGTTAACCGGTAAAGCCTTCCATTCTGGCATTTGTCTCTTTATGTTAATTGGATGATGTGCTGATAGTGATGACATCACTGAAGCTTAAAAAATTTGTCTCAATGCACACTAAATCTAGGGGGCGTTCACTCTGTGTCACGACTGTCACGCTGCATGAATCTACAGTCTGGGCGAGAAAGAAATCAGCCCTATCCTCAACTCAACTCAGACCATTCTGTATGTATGTGTGTGTGTATATATATATATATATATATATATATATATATATATATATATTTTTTTTTTTTTACAGTCATTGGGGCATTGGGGATGCTCCACAAAAATCCACAATAGTCCACTATTTATTAATAGTAAATAAGTTGTGAGATATGTAGATGACAAAAATTGACCATTATATATATTTTCCATGAAAGAGAGGGGGAAAATTGTCAATTGTCGTTAATGGTCACTGCTTTAGCCAATTACACATCAGTGCAACTTTTATGTGTTCTCTTGCCCTCTTCACAAAACGTGGCCTTGGGATTTCTGCTGTCCACAAACTTACATACTGTGTGGTTTCTCCGGAGACGGATGTACATCGTTCTGCGGCTCAAGTCCAAGTTCAGGTCTGGTGTGCAGTTTATGATCAAAATCCTCCCACTCTAATAAACTATTTTTAAGTACCAGTTATTATGGCAGTTGCACACACACACACACACACACACACACACACACACACACACACACACACACACACACACACGGCAAGCCATAAATAAATGCACATCGACATATTAACTCATCAGCATACTATATAGCGACACCAATGGCATCATTTATCAGACAGTGACACATTATGATGCAGCACTCTAATGTGTGTGAGTGTGTGTGTGTGTGTGTGTGTGTGCGTGTGTGTGTGTGAGTATATGTGTGTCTGTCTTGCTCTCGATGATGTATGGTTCTTATCATCTGTTGTGCATTAAGCATATGATAGATTCCTTTAACACACTGTCACATTAAAAAAAAAAAAAACATCACAGGTGTGTGTGTGTGTGTGTGTGTGTGTGTGTGTGTGTGTGTGTGTGTGTGTGTGTGTGTGTGTTTATCTGATGTAGCAGTGCTGAATCTCAGGGATTTGTGCAACACCTGCACACATACCAGCCGTGCATGAAAAATGGGGATCCTTGTTCTGTCTCTCTCTGTCTTTCATTTTTTTCTCTCTCTTTCAGTATTGCTATCAGTCTTCTGTAATTCAATGTTTCTCGCTTTTTCCTTCTCTCACTTCGTCTTGCTTACATCTCAGTCTGTTTTTGTTCTCTTTCACTTTCTCCTCTCTCTCTCTCTCTCTCTCTCTCTCTCTCTCTCTCTCTCTCTCGGGCATCAAAATTGGTTGGGTTCACACTACAATATTCTGGAAGTAAGAACTGGTGACATAAGGAGGGTATTGTTCTGAGCAACTAATCTTTAATAAACACTTTTAAAATGACACAGAATCATTATTCTGAGGACGTGA
Source organism: Cranoglanis bouderius (assembly GCA_023630585.1). NCBI lineage: Eukaryota > Metazoa > Chordata > Actinopteri > Siluriformes > Cranoglanididae > Cranoglanis > Cranoglanis bouderius. Next base: position 16,845,369 of record CM042553.1, read on the forward strand.
ATAAGAACTTTTGATAATATCAATGCTAAAATGTCTTCTGAGCAGTAAAACAAAACCTGTTTAAACCTGTCTCTCATTTTCTCATCTTCCTTGAACCGTATTTATGTAAAACAAACAACCCGCTTTCTGTTTCTTCTGTTTCTGGTTCTCTGTGGGTCTTTTCTTCTGCACAACACACCGAAACTTTCCCACCACAAAACTGTAGTTGTGTCTGGTTTTTTTTTTTCATCAGCTGTTTTTTTTTTTTTTTCATCAGACTCCATTTTAGAGGGATTTCACAGAGCAAAACTTCTGTCACTAAATTTGCTTTTTTTGAACACAGTATAGTGACTGGATTGAAAAACGTTCAAGGCATCACCTTGTTAAAACTTTTCATACCACAGCACTGTTGAATTCTCGATTCTGATTCATCAGAAAGTGTTGACTGATTTTCTATAACAGCTGTTCTGATGGTAGTGCAGCTGCAAATCCACATAAATTGATTTAAAAATGTGTGTAACTGTTGACGTGAGGAAGTTTTCTGTGAGAATTTCTTGAAGGAGTCTCCAGTGTCAGTGCTTTATCACACTCTGAACTTCAAGAGAAAATAAAAGAGAGGCTGGTGAGGGAATGACTCTTTATAGCTGCTGTAACGTAAGTGAGAACAGGAAGCTGTTTCATGAATGTTCCACAACATTCCACATACAGTAAATATAAACAGATAAAAAGAATGACCTGCCTTTCACTGCCATTGCCATGGTATAAGAGGAATAAAACATTTCATGACATGCTGTTATTGGAAAATAATTTTGGGATGGTAACAGTAACTACTCTTCATCACCCCACACCATCACTGATTACTTTCTTGGCCTTGCCAAGACTCTGTTATCTTTGCTGTCTTCTCTGCCTGACTATTCCTCCCTCTCTATTGTTCTCTTTCTCTCTTCTATCACTGACTGTGTGTGTCTCTGTTCCCACAGGCCATGTCATCCCCCCCTTCTCACCTCCCTCGGTGAGACAAGGTTCAGGACAATCCTTTAAGGCAGCAGCATGCAGTACAGACTCCTCCTCGCTCCTGCTCTCTCTGTCTCTCTTTCCCCTGCTGCTGTCTCTCCTGCAATCCACATAAAGCCTCAAGGACACAATGGAGGACTGAAGTATGCACTTGTACTGGACACTTAGATGTCTACACGTTGATCCAACCCTCTCCGTCTCGCATAGCTGCTCTCTACACTAAACCCTCCAGCTTCGGAGAAAGTGCCTTGTTTTTGATTTAGTTTGTGTTACAGTTTTGCACATGAGCTTATGTGCTGTTTCCTGCTTTGTAGAATCTGAGTGGCAGCTTATAGTCAACTCCAAAATTATTGGCACCCTTCAAGGCAAAATAATGATTAAAATCATTTTGAGTCTAAATCATCACACACCCAGAGTTGTTGAGGTACTTTCTGACACAATATACAGCAGTGCTGCCGAATTCTCAATTCTGATTGGTCAGAAGGTGTTGAATAATTTTCTATAACAGCTGCTCTGACAGTAGTGCAGCTGCAAATTACAGGTTTATATTAATGCACTCGTTCTAATATCTTATCATTTCTATAGTAACGACTGCTCCGCATAAACGGATTGAAATGAACACAATCATTGATATGGTGTACTTTTCTATCAAGAGAAACTTTAAAGTTTTTGACATCTTGAGGACAGGAGTTTACACTTTGCAGTTTCTCTGTAATATGTTCTTTGCCTTATTAACTTGAGAGAGAGAAAAGAGATGCTGGTGAGGTAACGACTGTTTATAGCTGCTATAACATAAGTGATAACAGGATCTAACTTGTTTCATGGAAGTTGCCCAACATTAAATGTACCTATAAATGGATGAACTGTATCACATGTTGTTCCTTGGCAAATTGCTGTGATATAAGAGGAATAAAAAGTCTTTGGGATGTGCTGTTATGGGAGACTATCAAATTCCCAATCATGGTGGGAATAGTAGCTCAAAACAGTTGCAGCTCCTTCTTAAAGTTTAAAGCTGGAGTTATTAGATGTGATTCAGATAATAGAGTTCCAGTTTGATTTGTGCAACCTAAACGGACTCATTTTGATATTATTAAAAAAAAAAAAAAAATGATGTGACTCAGCTAGATGAAGTCTTTTGAGTTGAATGTGTGATGATTTAGGCATGCAACTGGCATGAATTCTTTACTTGTTAGCTAAATTAACCTTAATTGTTCAGAGACTAAAGTTAAGAAGTGAACTTCAGACTCAAACATATACATCAACATTACATTTAGGATAAGTGGGAAAATTTAAATTTCATTTTCGCCCAAACCATTTGTTTAAAGAAAATTGCTGCTGTTCGAATTAAAACTCAGCCACAACCTCACATCACAGTATTGTGTAAGTCATGTGGAAAGGTGTTCGTTGCTTTGTATGTGTATGAATGTACATGTGACCGTTATGAAGTGTACATAAGCAATGACACCAGTAGCAATATTTTAGTTCTATTTTCATTTATATTAGTATAATACTGGGATGTTGAAATTAGGTAACGTAAATTAGTATATTTATATGGAAATGTATGCAAAAAAAAAGGAAGTACAGCAGTTTGGGTTGTACATGGTGTGAGTAACCAATATAGAATGAAATATAAGATTATTTTATTAAACTAATTTGAAATGTATGTATGCAAAACCTCATAATATTGTAATTGCCTGAAACCTGCAGCATTTCTGTCCTTTGTCCTATAAATATTTGTTCTATAAATGTGTTTTAACAGCACTTCCTGTTATGTTGGCTAAAGCATGACACCGATATGACAAAAATGTGTTACGAGGGGCTCAGTCTTGTGTAAATCGGTCAGTAAAATGGTGTCTGATTTCAGGAATATACACGTTCCCTGTTTTTTGTTTACCCAAATATGTACACTCACTCACTCACTCACTCACGTACGAATTGTTCATTCATTTAAACATTTTTTTTTTTACATTTATAAATTTATATTTCAGGACTGTGCAAGGTTACCATCAATAAGAGAAGCAGCTATAAATGTCAGAACTCTGCTCATAAATAACACAAATATCTGTTTATAAACTTCACACACCTTTCCTGTCCCATAAATTGGTCAATTTAATGTACTGTGTGCTCCCAGACACTCTATCATTAATGCTGATGATTTAATTAAGTGTGTAATTTTTAACAGAGATAGATGCTAATTAAAATGGCAACCTGGGCATCTGCATTTCCTAATATTAAGCCACAGGAAAGCACTTATTCCCATTGCTAAATTGTTAGGAAAACAATGTTCATGTCAATGTTCATGGCTGCAGCTGGGGTACTCATTGGGGTACTCATTGGGGTACTCTTTTTTTTTTTTTTTTTATTACTCATAATGGAACTTATGTATTAGGCAATATAGTATTATGTCTGATTTTATTGCTATAAAGCTTCAATTTCTCAATCTCAATTTCTATTCCTTTCTCATAATAATAATAATAATAATAATAATAATAATAACAACATTGACATTGATTACACAGGTAGATGTTGACCTGCTATGGCATTACTGCCTGTTGCACCTCCACTGGTGCCAATAGGGTAACTTTCCAATGTCTGCATATAATTTGCAAGATTTTTTCTATTTTCTATATTAAACTGTTGATCATAAAGTATAGCTTGCTTGAGTACTGCGCAACCCAGTGAGCAAAAGTAAATTATTCATTAATCTTCAGTAATTTATCCTGGTGAGGTTGGTGGTGAATCTGGAACCTATCCCAGGAACACTAGGCATGAGATGGGAATACACCCTGGATGGGACACCAGTCCATTGCAGGGCACCACACACACATTCACACCTAGGGGCAATTCAAGCCAGTTCACCTAGTGGCATGGAAGCTCAGGTTAATAACCAAATATTATATTTTTTAATCATGTGACTTTTATAAACATTGTCATAAGCATATAATGGTAATAGCTTTTGGCAAAACAGAAGCACAACTACTGCACAACTGAAGGATGGAAGCATCAGAAATGAGATATGAGATGTATCACGTAAAATGACCACAATGTTGTATTGTGAGCTTATCAGCATGACATTGGCTGATTTTTCATCTTTTCGTAAACACCACAGATTTAAACTCCGTCAGTGGCCCTGCTCTGTCAGCCATGGTGCAGTAAGAAACACAGTGGCCAGGGGGCGCACTACCAACATGCAGGTGCTTCTCTTCAAACTCTACATCAAGGTTGCCAGATTTCAGCAGCTGCTTAGACCTTATGCTTTAACCAAAACAGTAACTTAACCAGTTGAATTGAATATTACTCATGCAAATCAAACATTTCTTAAATGCATATAATCATTATAAGAATAAAAGAAGTTGGGACCCACACACGAACTGCACAAAAAATTTGCCCACACGGTGATGTAATACTTTCTTTTTTATGTTCATAGACTGTTGGATTATAATCGAATAATATGAGATACACATTAGTAGAACCCACGATTGAAATGGGAAGTGGTGGCTCAGTTGTAAAGATTCTCATTTAATGATTGCAAGATTGTGAGTTCAAATCCCAGGACCACAAGAGAGCCACTGCTGAGCACTTTTAAAGAAAGACCCTTTAATCATAACTGATCAGTTCAATTACATTAAACCATTTGGCAAATAAGAAATGTAACTGTTCTTCCAGTTATTTATACACTTAAGTTTGGATTCGTCCAGAGTTTGCACGTTCTCCCTGTGCTTCTGGGGTTGCCTCCGGATACTCCGGTTTCCTGTGATGGGTTGGCACCCTGTCCAGGGTGTCCCCTGCCTCAAGCCCCGAGTTCACTGGGATAGGCTCCAGGCTCCCCTCTGACCCTGTGATAAACGATATGGAGAATGGATTTATGGATGATGTCAACATCTGCCAAATGTCTAAATGTAAACAAGGTTTGCATTTTTTTTTATTTTAACAAATTGTGTCAGTCCTTGGGCTGATACAGGCTTTCACTCCACTCAGAAACAAAACGCACAATCTGGCAACCCCCAGCTGTAGAAAGAGACGCGGCTAAAACGCACGGAACGGTTTGGGACCGCGGCAGTGCCTTCTGTGCCTCTCACCGGATATCTCGCCTGCTTTTTTCGTTCCTTACCTTTTATCCCATCTTGTTTCATGGACACTTTTGAAAAGTCATGAGCGCGAGCTATGGCAACCCGCCGGACTGATTAAAGAATTTAAGGGACGGAGCTTTACTTCGTTTCGGACGGACAGGAACACCGGATGCTTCCTCGCTCCCCTTTTCTTTAAGATTGCGTCTAATAGACAGAAAGGCAGACAGACAGACAGACAGACGGATAGACAGTGTCCCTGGATGAGAAATGGCTCTCGCGCTCACCATCCTCCCGGTTTTCTGCGTGCTCGCGGCGTGTGCGCGCGCGGACGGCAACAACGCGGGCAGCAAAGCGCGCAGCTGCTCGGACGCGCGGCACTTCTACAGCGGCAAAGGCTTCACGCTCAACGGAGTCCCGCTCGCCGAGATATCGGGTAAGAACAACGGAGCCGGTGGTGGTGGTGGTGGTGATTTCACAGCAGGTGGACTGCGCACATTAACGCAAGCTGTCTAAGTGGATCAGCACCGGCTGGTCGCGTTCTCAAAGGTCACCATGGCGACATCCCAACCGCATACCGTATTAAATAGTATGGCAAAGCAGTACGGTACTAAACTACAGCCTAACATACCATTACTGCCCTAAGTGGCGTGCTATTTAGCTTGGTAATTTATGCATAATAAACTACGACGTGCGGTTTGACCCAAATTTCCCCGCTTGTCGAAATTAAATCTGTTTAATTTGGGGATGAACAGGTTCACGTGTTTGGCACGCTATTGTGATACTGTGTAGGGTTGCCAGATTGTATCGCCCTCTATTTCTACCCAGTCTCCTTTTATAAATGCCACAAAGCACTTTTTATCCCAGCTCTAAGACTGGCAGATGATTATAATATAGGCAATATCTCAGCCCAGTGACTCTTTGCGGCCGATTCCACATTTCCCACATACATGAAAGTGCATTATGGGTATTCTGTATCCTATATTACTGAAAATGCCTCAACTATAAAGTGCACTATAGAGAAAGTAGGGTGTAGTTCCGCATGTGTAATGATATTAAGAATAGCACATTTTGAAATCAATGCAATCAATCTGGCAACCCAGTCTCAAGTTCAGCATGTGCAGCCCATGCAGGGTCCCAAACAAAGACAGCAGAGCACAATGCACCAGCATAGAGGGAATCTGACTTCCCCACCTGAGTCCTGTCGTTCATGTGGTTTCTTAATGGATGATTGCACGATGATGATGATGATGATGATATTATTATTATTATTATTATAAATAATAATAATAATAATAATAATAATAATAATAATAATAATAATTGCACCTATAATAATTAAGCCCATTAGAACATTACAGTTAACACAAAGCCAGAACATTGTAAAAAACGGTTTGAACAAGTCTCAAAAGATTTCTGTTCACTCAGATCTTGTTCAAGAAAAAAAAGGGGCATCAGTAATTGACCACTGTTGAGTCTTTGTTGCTGTGAGTGAACAGCACACCCTGGGAAGACAGCAGCTTTAGCATCACACCTCTGGGCTGAAAGGATGTTGCTTTTATTTTGTAATTATCATGATTTTATCCTTGCGCTAATGTGAAAAAAGAATCTCTTCAGAATAAAATCAAGCAGTACGTAATCATACATGTTAGTGAGACAGTGAGACAAGCTGCAGCCTCAGCTCTGATGAGCTCCTTGTTTTGACAGGATGTGTGTTGCGTTAGGAGTCCAAGAGGAGTTTTGGCATGCACCGCTGCAGCGCCTGTCTGTTCATGTTCTGCAGTCTTTAAATCCCACAGATCACTTGTGTTCAGACCACTATCAATCATAACACCAGAGTCGACGTGTGTGATAACTCTGTGATAACACTGATAGCAGGTGATAAAAGTAGGTTGTAATAGGTCATAAATCGCTCATCATAAATTTAATGTACAACAGTGTGTAAGGAATTTTACACAAACCAGCTGTTTCCACTTGCATTGTCTTTAAGGCAGAGAGGCGGATTCTTCTACTGATAGATGAAACTAAATGATCACAGATGTGCATGCCTGCACGGGCACATACACACACACACACACACACACACACACACACACACAAAATCAGCATCTGATTTTTAGACTTGTGCTGTTAAGGGGTGTAAAAATGCTCAGCTCGATGGTGGTGATTCAGCTGCATTGATTTTGTGATGCTTGAATCAATTATAATTGATTGTAATAGGATTCAACAAAGTATACACTCATTTTTAGGGCTAAAATCAAATTCTCAGGGAGAAAACCTCTAAATATAGATACCGAATAAGTACTTCAGTGCTTTACATACAATATTACAAAAAGATTCTTCCAAAAAAGTTTACATTAATGAAATAATCTATATTCATTAATGAGCTAACTAAAAATCTAAGAAAACTGGCCTACTATAATAAAATATATAATAAAATATATAATAAAATATAATAAAAGAGCCAATCATTTCAGACAGGCCATGACAACAAAGTACAATTTAATCAGGACATTATTGGTTTTATTGAAACATGAAAATTCTTTATTTATTAAATAAATAAATGTGCAGAAATGTAAATCACGCTGCATTGTTCAATACTGTGGCTGTTATGGGATATGGTGTAATCAGTAATTAAGAAAAATAACAGTTGTAAACTGTATCATAATGATAGTGATTTCATGATGTGAAGAATACTTTCCAAAGAAAAAAATCAAATCCTTGTGGAGACACCTGATTTTCATAGCTGATTAACATTTCTAATTTCAAATTTTCTAAAACTAAAAAAAAAAAAAAAAGTTTTAATAAATGTTTTAGCTTTCTAGTACGTCTTTAACACCATACACTATTCACTATTTCCACAATAGTGGCAGCCTTCATCACTCGGACCTCCTCGCCCTAATGAGTATGTCATGGCGTCCTTTCCCCGTGTCCTCAGCAAGATGGGGCATTATGAGGACATGACAGAGAGCCTTATGGCCTGGTGGAGATTTTCAAGGTCACTGTGTCTGTTTCAATGACACCACACACAGCGGGGGAGCCGAGTCAAGCGTGTCCCCTCGCCACCAGCCCATGCCTAAACTGTGCAGGACCATCATCATGTTTTATTCATTCACTAAACAAGGCACAAGCATCTGCAGCGCAAATCCGGGAGTGTTTAGCTCTCTCTGTCTTTTTTCCTTCTATTTATGCCAGCTGTAATTTATGCAAATTACAGTTTGCAAGCTTCTGCATGTGGTTGGTGTTCACTGCTGCTGAAGACTCACATTTGGGGAAATGTGTCATTCATAAGCACGTTACATGTTGTGTGGAACAGTTTTGTTTTATCTATATATCTATATATATATATATATTATATATATTTTTTTTCAATATATACAGTGGGTATCACCCCCTTTAAAATAATCACATTTTGTTGCTTTGTAGCCTGAAATGAAGACAGACGCAGTTTTTGTTTTATCCAGCTGTATTTACTCAGTGCAACTTATAACATCCAAGTGAAAGATATAACACCAACATGTCAGAAAAAAATAAATAAATAGAAAACCAGAATCACTGAGTTGGAAAAAGGATCACCCCCCTCCTAAAAATGACTTGTAAACTCAATAAGGTGTAGCTAATCACCTTCTCAGTGGCACACAAAGCCATTTGACTTTCAACTGTGATCAGCTGTGGTCATTTTGATTAGCTCAGCATGAAAATACCTTTCCTGGAGCATTTTGTAGTGCAACTGAAGCAAACAATCAACTATGGGTGGCATGGCACTGTCAAAAGATTTCCAGGATAAAGTTGTGGACAGGCACAAGTCAGGAGATGGATACAAAAATTTTTCAAAGGCTTTATCAATGCCTAGAAGCACAGTGAAGTCAATTATTAAGAAGTGGAAGGTATTTGGTACAACACAGACCCTCCCTGGATCAGGACATCGCTCCAAACTGGATGAAAGAGCCAAGAGGAAACTGTTCAGAGAGGCTACCAAGAGGCCTACAGCAACTCTGAAGCAGTTGCAGGAATTTATGACAAAGAGTGGTCATTGTGTGCATGTGACAACAATATCACAAATTCTCCACAAATGTGGCTTGTATGGGAGGGTTGCAAGAAAAAAGCCACTCCTCAAAAAGGCCACATAAATGCACCTTGAAGATTCTGAGGCCACATGGAAAAAGATGTTATGGTCAGATGAATTATTTGGCCTCAACACCAAACCATATGTCTGGCGGAAATCCAATACAGCTCAGCATCCAAATAACACCATTCCTACAGTAAAGCATGGAGGTGGTAATATCCTGTTATGGGGGTGTTTCTCTGCAGCAGGGACTGGAGCACTTGTCAGGATAGAAGGAAAATGGATGGGGCAAAATACCATCAAATTCTTGAGGAAAATGTGCTGCCCTCTGCCAGAAAGTTGTCAGTAGGAAGAAGGTTTACTTTCCAACATGACAATGACCCAAAGCACACAGCAAAACTGACCACACAGTGGTTGAAGGAGAAAAAGGTGACCGTCCTTGCTTGGCCTAGTCAGAGCCCAGACTTAAACCCCATTGAAAATCTGTGGAATGACTTGTGGAAGACTGCAGTCCACAAACGGTCACCATCAAATTTAACTGAACTTGAGCAGTTCTGCAAAGAAGAGTGGGCAAATATTGCAAAGTCTAGATGAGCTAAGTTAGTAGAGACATATCCCAACAAACTAAAGACTGTAATTAAAAAATTAAGGCAAATTAAAGCAAGTGATCCTTTTTCCAACTCAGTGATTCTGGTTTTTTATTTAAAAAAAAAATAAAAAATTTCTGACATGTTAGTGTTATATCTTTCACTTGGATGTTATAAGTTGCACTGAGTAAATACAGCTGGATAAAACAAAAACTGTGTCCGTCCTCATTTCAGGCTGAAAAGCAACAAAATGTGATTATTTTAAAGGGGGGTGATTCTTTTCTATACCCACTGTATATATATGTATATATATATGTGTGTGTGTGTATGTGTGTATATATATATATATATATATATATATATATATATATATATATATATATATATATATATATATATATATATATATATATATATATATATATGTGTGTGTGTGTATGTATGTATGTATGTGTGTATGTATTTGTGTGTGTTTGTGTATATGTGAGAATTGAGGTGGAATGGTATATAAAATTATTCTTTGATATCATTTCATTACTTTCATTACTTCATGGTGACTGGTTGTCACCAAAGGACAATATTAAGTGACAGAGTATATTACAGAAGCAGTAAGAGAATTAAATAGTACCAAATTATTTGCTGGGCAAACTGCTAAAATAGTTTTTACAAGAGATTTGTTAGGAGAATTGCTCTTACCTCCCATCTATTCAGATTGGGAATATGAATAATTAATATATTATGCAGCAGTAAGACAATAGTTAGGAACGACTGCAAGAGCGTGTCAGTGTTTCACTCCGTGCTGTTGATTTTAGTGTTTCCCTGCTCTTACACACACTCATTTAATAGAACAGTTCAGCCAAAAATATAAGTTACACTTTACCTCAAATGAAGTCAGTCAGCCTTGACACACTGAATGTTTGCTTCTATAGTCAGGGTAATGTAGCTAACACAGTAAGGGAAGGTTATACCTACCAGTTTAGGATCATTCAGACTGCATGTCTAAATCATGTAAATGATCACATATGCCTTAGAAGACATTATTTGGCCTTGTAAATACATTTGCATATAAGGAATACATGAAATAGTTTCACAGTAGCAGGTTTGTGGCAATTTGTATGACTTTATAAGGTTAAAGTAAGGGGTGTTTCTTCAGTTAAATGATTCATTTAGAGCTGTTCAGCTGCACAGTTAACTCAGATATACGCAGCCTTATCCTGCCACCATCAAGTCATGGTGGGAAATGAAAAAATAACGTTGCTACCATGCTATTTTATAATATGCTTGTATGTTCATGTTTATAAAAAAAAAAATTCACACCAGGCTTAGAATGAATGAGCTTGAATGAGACCTCACTCAACTGCACATCTCGGTCCTGACCGAAAGATTCGCCTTTTTAAACCCTCACCCACTGTATAATAGAGAAGCAAATTGTTCATGACCAAAAGATTTGCCTTTTAAAAAACAGAGCCATTGAACGAGAGAGGAGCAAATCTCAGTCATTACAGAAAGATTTGCCTTTTTAAACATGGACCGGTCATGAACAAAAGGTTCACTGAGTCAAACACTGAGCAACTCAACACAAGAGGAGTGAATTTCAGTCGCGACATAAGGAATAATTTAAAGATGACAAGTAAATGATAAATATATAAAATAGACCTATGTAAAATCGTTTCATCACCATATACCAAGGTTATTGCTGATTTGCTGATGCTAGAGTTATTGAACAAAAGAAATGACTCAGTTCATGACAGCGATTGATAACGATCCCTTCACCAGTGACTAGTGACTAATTCAAAAAGATCAAATCATTTGCAAACTAAACTACATGCTAAAGGAGCAAGCGATGAAGCTATGACTGTTTTTAACTTCCTTTTTGTCCATTTTTATAAATAGCTGTCCTACAGTGTCAGAAACCATATAAGGAACTCAAAGTAGTCATATTAAACTGTAAGTGTCCCTTACTTGTTAGCAACATTAGCCTTGTAATTCCATAAAGCCTTATAATTTTGTCCAAATCGTAACCCATTTTACCTCATGAAGCACTGGGTAATGAGCTGCTGAACTGAGACAGGAGCGTTAAAGAGCTGCAAAACATACCAGCATGGACACGCCAGACAATCTGTGATTTTCAGATATAGCTCTTTGTGCCGTTTACCAGGCAAATTGGGCACCATGGTGACTGTGTGAAGTGTGTGGAGTGCTAGGCAACTGCTGCATTTTTAAATGTCAGTCCCGGTATCGTTTTATTAAACCTTGAATTTTGGCCTTGAATATTATTATGAGAATGACAATGCAGTATTATGCACTCATGCATTACTACCTTGACCACTTCCCACTCAGTGCTAATTTTTTTAGCATGGATAGCATTTTAACACAGAGATGGGAAGCCATTTGGCCACCATACTGGTCCACCTTCCTGCTGCAAAATATGTGGCTGTTGAATTTAAGAGTTACAGATTTGACTAAATTAGACTCTTTATTTGACTAAGTTAATTGAAGCAGGTAAGATTGTGTACGTGTATTAGTGACCAGACACTTTTGCAGTGCGAACTTTTAAGTCAGTGTATTATGCATTAAATGACAACCTTTCTATCTAAGAAAATCATATTTTGTTTCTTTTTTCTTTTTTCCTTCTTTCTTTTCTTTGTCCCCTTTGCCTTCCTTCCTTCCTTCCCTCCCTCTGTGGTGTTCTTTCTTTCTTTCTTTTCTTTGTCTCCTTCCTTCCTACCTTCTGTGGTGTTCTTTCTTTCTTTCTTTCTTTCTTTCTTTCTTTCTTTCTTTCTTTTGTTCTTTCTTTTCTTTGTCTCCTTTACCTTCCTTCCTTCCTTCTTTCCCTCTGTGGTGTTCTTTCTTTCTTTCTTTCTTTCTTTCTTTCTTTCTTTCTTTCTTTACCTTCCTCCCTTCATTCCTTCCTTCTTTCTTTCTTTCTTTCTTTCTTTCTTTCTTTCTTTCTTTCTTTCTTTCTTTCTTTCTTTCCTTCTTTCTTTCTTTCTTTCTTTCTTTGTCTCCTTTACCTTCCATCCTTTCTTCCTTCTTTCCTTCTGTCCCTATGTGGTGTTCTTTCTTTCTTTCTTTCTTTACCTTCCTTCCTAAAAAAAGACCTTTGATTCTGTAAAAGGAAAAAAACCTAGCGTGAGTCTATGGGGGCACATATTTTGCAACAGTGTGGCTTTAATAGACGGTACTCATTGGCCATCAGCGGCTCCAACATATATTGCTTATAATTTTGCTTTAAATTATTGCTTTATAATTTTGATTCATAGTAGCATAGTAGCCGCAGCATTGTGAAGAGATGGAAAGGTGGTTGATGAGCAGTATTTAAAGGTCATAGAGAAACTGGAGCTTAAAACAGGTCTGAAATTACCACAGCGACTAAGGTGTCAGCCATCTTTAAACAGCGAGGCCCCTTATTGTTCGGCAAAAGACTTGGAGACTGACACCGTGCGCCCTGCGGTGATGTTAAACAAAGACAATATCACATTGCGCACTACTAAGCCATATAGACGAGCATATGTGTGTGTGTGTGTGTGTGTGTGTGTGTCTGTGTATGTGTATTTGAAGCTCATATTTTCATCTCTCATTATACTCAGGAAGTCAGTGAACCGTGTGTGTGTGTGTGTGTGATTAGAAAATGTTCAATAAATTGGTTTATAAGTACATATCCTTGCTGTCTCACATCCTAAAGTACACATCCTTGTGTGCGTGTGAAGTGTGGAGGGCACACGGCCAGTCCACTGGCCACACACACTCGCCCGTGCCCTGCTGATCCCAGACCCAGAACTCCTTATGTTCACACGTTGTGAAACACTCCCAGCAGACTCTACAGGCATTTGCTCATTAAACAGCGTATCTAAACATTCACACACAGATCCAGCAGTAGTTCCTCATTAGAACCCGTCCTCAGAGGTGCATTACTCATCTTCAGCTGGCCAATAGTGTAACTAGGGCACTAATTATTAACAAATGTTGAGCAGACAGTCATTAAACTGTGATATTTATTCCTTTAATTAACCGGAGAGCAGGGAAAAAAAAGTGCTTTGAACATTATTCATGGTGAATTTTCCCATAACGCTCACAGCCATAACGCATAAAAAAGAACTATACTCTGACTCAGGACCAGTGATTTAGGGAACCACTCTATTCTCTCTCTCTCTCTCTCTCTCTCTCTCTCTCTCTCTCTCTCTCTCTCCTATTTCTTTCTTTTTGCTTTTTGCTATCTTTCATTCTTCCTTTATTTCATTCTTTCATCCATTTTTCTTGCTTTTATTTACTGTTCACAGCTCTTTCTTTCTTTCTTTCTTTTTGACTGAGCATATATCTCTTCCGCTCACTTTTTCTCTCTCTCTACCTCCCTTTCACTACCTCTCTTGGTCTGTTTCTTTGTCTACCTCTCTCTTTTTTTCTCTCCATCTTTCCCTCTGCAGTGCTCTGTGAACTTCACTTCATATCCACACACACATACACACACACACACACACACACACACACACACACACACACACACACACCTGTACCTGTACATTCATCTTTGTTTGTTTCTGCCAAAGATTAAAAATCCCATAAACAAACCTAATCACGTCACATCTACATGAGCTCATTCGCGTCCGAGTTTCAGCACGAGAGCTTTCTATTGACTTATCCGTAATTGCTGCTACATTCGTAATCAGTCCTCTGCAGCTCCTGACAAGTGTTAGTCATGTCATGTTGAGCGCTCGCTAACCCAAGTGTTGTGAATAATTCAGCGCCGAGCCAAGTGCTCCTACTGCCACTTTGTTCTGTCAATATTAATTGAGTTTTTTCCACCAACTGGTTCTATGCCAGGTTCCATCGCCCCGAGACACCAGCCATGAGAACGGGAGCGAGGTATGAATACGGAGCAGTGATTGGTCAAGTTTTAGCACTCTGACAGTGTCTCTATTCTCTCAGAGGAATTAAGAGGAGACGTGTGTATGAGTGTATATGTGCAAATGTGGGTGTCATTGTGCTCTAATGTAAAAAGTCTAACGCGTAACTCATTTTCACGTAAGGTCACATACAGTATGTGCTGAGAATTTCACACGTTTTTAGCCAGCTTCCTACACTGAGTTAACCTTACAGGTTTTATTTTAAGTGATTTAATTCACCTTCCTATTTGTTAATAATCTTAACTGCTAACTTTACGATACCTAACATTTATGAGAGGATTTATCAGGCTTTATACGTCATATTCATATTATATCCTTCACAGCTAACACTATTGAGCTAGCTAACAACTGACATTATTTCTGAAAAGAACTTTATAGTAAATGTTTATAATCATCTCTCCATACACTAGCCAGCTAACAAGCTAACATGACATGACTTCTGAGAGGATTAAGTCATAATTATCAAAATTATAGGGTATGTCTCAACCAGCTCCCTAGTTCAGTAGTCAGGACGCTGATCAGGGAGTCGGCCATTTTAAGGGCTGTCTCAATTGCAAAATCCTTCCAGTCCACTGGAACATTCACTCCCTAAATAATCCCACAATACACCACAAAAACCAGGGTGCTCTCTATGTTCCCTTGGAACATGACTGGAAATGACATCATGTTTCCTGAAGCCTCTCAGCTCGAAAAAAAAATTGGGGATGAACTCTCAGCCAACTTCCGGCTACAAATGTAATTAGCTTGTCATCGTTGTTGTAGCTCTCAAATATTACCTTACGTTAGCGATTTTTAACTTTATTTGACGTTCTGTATATGGTTTGTGTGAGTCTTATGACTTTTAAGTGTTTAATGATTTATTTTTATCCAATAGCCAGCCTATGATCCTGCTTGACATATTATGACAGAAATATGTGTGATTAAGATAACAAATTTATATGACATATACAACTTAAATATTTTTAATAGTTGTTTTTTTTTTTTTTAAATTGTTTTTAATTTTTGGTGACGTTTTACAACGCGAGTACATAGTCATGTCTCTGGAAATTCAGTTATCAGTGTAGTGGGACAGGGTCCTTACCAGTGCCTGAACTAATGTACACGATATACTGATTCACTACCTACTGAACTAGGGAGCTGGTTGAGACACACCCATAGTCTCCACTGCTAACAGTAGCCACCTAGCTAATGTGCTAATCTAACAGGATTTCTAAGCTATATTAATAAATGATTGTCATCTTCATTGCTAATGTTAGCCACCTAGCTAAAGTGCTAACCTGACAGGATTTTATGTCATATTAATATATGTTTATAATCTTCATTGCAAAAAATAGCTAATGAGCTAACCTGATAGGATTCCTCACAGGATTTGTAAATCATAATCATAAACAATATAATCTATACTTCTAACTCTACCCAACTAGCTAATGAGCTAACCTGACAAAATTTCTGAAAGTCATACTGATAAATGTTCGTCATGCACAATGCTAAAACTGGCCAGCTAGCTAACAAGCTAACCTGACAGGATTTTGGGACTTTGAGTCATATTAATAAATGTTTATAATCTTCACTGTTAACGCTAGCCAGATAGCTAACATGAACTAACTAAGTGACAGTATTTTTGAAAGGAATTATGTTACATATATAAATGTCATAATCCTCAGAGATACCACTAGACAAATAGCTAATATGAGTATTTAAAATTGTTATAATCTTCATTGTTAAGACTAGCCAACTAGCTAGTAGTATTCCTGAGAAGTTCAAGTCGCATTCATAAATATTACAGTATTTACTGGTTTTTTGTTTACAGTTAAGCCAGTAGTGAAGGGTGTCTTAAAGGTTTGCCAGTTAGTCATTCTTATTTCTTCCTAAAACTTTGTTTTCATGCTAATTCTTACATAGTTATAGCCACAATTCTCCATGAAGGGCCCAGTACTTCTTAATCCCAATCTTGTGGACCCAATGCTTGGCTTATCGCTCACTTGGCACACTAAAATGAGGGTAAGCATGAAAAAGTCTAAATATCTAGGATTGGGATTAAGAAACACTGGTGTAATGGTTCACTAAGAAGGTATCAATACTGTAAATCCATAACAATTTGAACAGACAGTTACATGAAGAGCTACCAGGACTGATGCTGCAATAGCTTTTTGGCCACTGCAAGGGTCAAAGGCCCAATATACTTGTGTCCAGGACAGTTTATGGGGCTCATAACTGCAGGTCATCACAAACCTAAAACAGGAAGTAATGTGGCAAGTTGCACCAATCACGTTACTTTGCGTGTAATGTTGTGAACACACGGTGCAGACCGCACCACGGTTCTTGGAAGCAAGCCCCAGACCACTGTTTTTTTTTCAAAAGGGATCAGTTTGCTGGAAACAGCTTTTCAAAGTACAAACACTTCAGTACCTTCAGTTAGAGGACTTAGAGGATGTAATGTACCTTTCAAATGCACCTTAATGGGGAATAGACTTTTAAAGTTTGCATCTCTCTAGTACCATTTTTTTTATTCAGTGCATGGCACTTGCTGTTGTAGCTACATATAGCCGGCTGCGTCCTGATGCACAGTCACACTGGCCCCTTGGCAAGGTGTCTGATGTCAAATCATCTCTGTCTTGCTCTCTTAATCGAGTCAGCATCTTGAGGATGAGTGCATTATCTGCTCCTGAGCACCTCCTCTTTAACCTGCCCCATGTAACTGGATCTAATGGGGAAAAAAAAGATCTGTCAGAAAGCATTAGGTGAAAGTGTACAGTTCATCCTTTCACCAGATTGCTCATGGTGGTGATCTGGATTTTATTTTAACTCACTTCTGGATCCGAGTATATGATTTCTATTACGGCTATGTAATATGATGTATACATTCAAAAACAAAAGTTTGAAAACAATTTGGAAGCAGTGAATGAGGGTGTATGTGAGAGACCCTGCAATGGACTGGCATCCAATCCACTGTGTATCCCTGCCTTGCACCCAGATGAATAGCTCAGTATACACCACAACCCTGACCAGGATAAATTGTCTATTGAAGATAAATTAATGAATTTGGAAGCAAAATGGAAACCGAGATCCTTGTTCTAAATCGTTTTCCACCAACTTGAGCGATGACTGCCCCACAATGACATCATTGTTAAAGTAAAACTTGTTAACATCCTGCACATTCTTCTGTTTAAAACAAAGACTTTCTCAGTACTTTTGTAATAAAAAAATAAAAATAAATAAATAATAATAATAAAAAAATTAAAAAGGGAGTGTTATGAAAAAAACGTGATTTATTTTCTTAGTGTCCTCTGTGCCTATGTTTATGTTTAGATAACGTATATTGCGATATAGCACCAAAACATTTATTCGAAGAACTTTTTTCCATCATTTTTAAAAAAAAAATATCTCGTCTTTATCGATAGACCAACTTTTCCACCTCAGCCAAGTTAAACACATTTTATTGCAATATTTTTGGCTTTTTATTTATTTGTTGGTTTGGTTGGTTTTTTCATTTTCCGTTCAGGTTTTTTCGGTTCAGATTTCGTATTCACATTTTTAAAATTGACATAAAAGTGATGGAATACAACAATGTAAATTCGATACCCAGATACTGAAATACCTTTTCTGTCTACCACTAACAAATGCAAGCTAGTTTATTAGGCGCTAACTAGCCTGCTAGCTAAGTTAGCTGACTATTATGCTATTCGGGATGACAATAAAAATACCAGGATCTATGAATATACATAGGGTGTAGGTTCAGAGATGTTTTATTTTAGTTTTATTATATTTTATTAATTTTAGTCTGTGTTGGGCATTAAAAAGATGTTAAACAATTTATTATTCAACACAAGTCATTAGTAATGGAGAAGAATTGCTTGTTCATGGGCATTTTAAGGGGTATTGTGTCGAAAGTTCTGGCGCGTTGTACATATTTGATGTAAATGTTTATAAAAAGCAATATGATTTGAGCAATTTACCCAGAGAAGACAGGAGATGACGGATGCTTTTTTTTTTTTTTTTTTTTAATTCTCTGCTCCTGTTTGTTTGTGTAGGTATCAACCAGCGTCTCAGTGTCTAACATCAAATTAGCATTGATTTATGAGGACTATTATTCATACATGACAATGAAGCTGCTCAACAAGACGACACAAGTCATTGACAGGCTATTTGTTATGGCAACAACAGTTTACTTTGGAAAACACTTTAAAAATCCTGGAAGATGCAGGAGTGGCCCACCTGTCTGCTCTTGCCCTGTATTCAGATAGATATACAGTCATGTGAAAAAATAAATACACCCCATGGAAGCTTTTTTGACATATTTGGACAAGCAAACATTTGATCATCTTCGAAACAGTGACTGTTAATAAAGTTGATATACTTGCACAAAACCACAAGGAAAATTATCTTTTTCAATCATTTATTCATCAGAAATATCAGTAGATGTGGCATTCTTCTGTGGAAAAAGTAAGTACACCCTTGGCCTCAGAAGCTAGTATTGCCCCCTTTAGCAGAAATAACTTCCTGTAGGCGTTTTGCATAATTGTCCACCAGGCTTGCTGGAATTTTTGACCACTCTTCCATGCAATATTCTTTCAGTTGCAAAATGTTTGAGGGTTTTCTTGCATGTACTGCCTTTCAATGGGATTCAAATCCGGGCTTTGACTAGGCCATAACATAACCCTCCATTTCTTCTTTTTTGAGCCATTCCTTGGTGGATTTGCTAGTGTGCTTAGGATCATTATCCTGTTGAAAGGTCCACTTTTGGTTCAACTTAAACTTAAACAGATGGCCTCACATTATCTTCAAGCACCCTTTGATATGATGCAGAATTCATAGTTGAATCAATGAATGCAAGCTGTCCAGTCCCTGAGGCAGCGAAGTAACCCCAAACCATAACATTTCCACCACCGTACTTCACAGTTGGTATGAGGAGCTTCTTCTGAAAAGCTGTCTTTGGTCTGCACCAGACATGTCTGCCGTTACTGTGGCCAAACAACTCTGTCTTTGATTTGTCTGTCCAGAGCACATTATTCCAAAAGGCTTGTTCTGATTGTAGAAGCATGCACTCTCACACCAACAGTTGAAAGACATACTAGCAGATCCTGTGATGATATTTTGGCTCTTGGAGACTTCTTTTTGCATCAGACAGCCTTGCTCTTGGACTGAATTTGCTGGGACGGCCAGTCCTGGACAAATTGGTAGTCATTTGAAATCTGTGCCATTTGTAGATTATTTTCCTTACAGTGGAATGATGTATTTCAGATAATTTGGTGATCTTTTTAAATCCCTTGCCAGACTCCTAGGCATCCACAACCTTTTTTCTGAAGGTCTTACAGAACTCTTTAGATCTTGGCATGATGACACTCAATAGCAAAGGGAACACCAGACACTAGATATGAGAGGGGTATAAATAAGACAGGTTCCACCTGCACTCCCTAAGCAGGTTCTAATCACTGGCACCCAATCTTGAACACCTGATTCTAATTTCATGGAATTAATTTCATTGAAGGTGTGAGAAATGTAGGGGTGTACTTACTCTTCCATGTGACTGATCTGTTTTTTGTTAATTTAAATTGTGAAAATGACTACAAAATGCCAATTTTATGTGTCATTTGATAAGAGTGTATCACCTTTATTAATAGGCACTGTTTCAAAAAGGATCAAATATTTGCTTTTCCAAATATGTCAAAAAAGCCAACAATTTCCATGAGGTGCACTTATTTTTTCACATGACTGTATTTATATTTTATATATTCAATATTTGACATCAAAGGTCAAACACTGACTAGATCAAGCTATTAGTGCTAAATGGCACGCAGCTACTCAGAATGTAGATGTACTGGCATTTGCCACACCTTGTGTCTTAGAGAAGTTATTAACAAACCACCGCCTTTCACTCACTCTCAACTTTCATTGGCAGCTCCATGTGCATAAATCAAATGCTTGGCATTTCTGATTGTTGTTGACGTTTCACCTAAATGATCAAGTACATTTATTTTTCTTGAGAAGGTCTTTTATACTTATTTTTTTAAATTTTAATACATTTTCTGACCTAAGTTGAAACAGACAATACTGGTCATCTGTGAAGATTTTCATAAGGTCCTGACCAACATTTTGTCAAACTGTAAAATATTCTCAAGGGCTCGGTGGGTTTATATGATGGATGGTAAGATGTTATTTAGGAATAGTCTTGCACTGCAGAATACTGCTGTAGAATAGAATAATACTACACACTCCACAAAGTGCAGCTGCATGTGTTGTCTTTTTTAGTTTTTCTTTGACATACTGTATCTGTGGCCGTTGGGGAAAATCCATCAAATGTCACTGTGGCTGAATTCTGGAAAGTGACGAAAAATCAGGTTTTGACCAAAACTGAGTTTCCTCATGATTTGATCTGAGCAGTTCATTACCTAAGCAATTCAGTTTGCAGTAAGATACTGGTTGACAAAATGTCCTCGAAGGTACTTTTCATCATCATCAAAACAAAGAAGCACTCTGTACAGGTGACAAATTTTTAAAAGTTTAAATGTCCTATAAAGACATTAATAATGACACATTTTGTTGACAAAATTGACTGATTGATGCAATGCAAATATTTCAGCATCATTGTAGAAGTGAACAGAGATCATAGGAATGAAGACAACAATGAGGTGTGTTGGCACAAATCACTTCTACCGTAGTTGATGATGCAGAGACTGATGTGGATGATGCTGATTATCAAAGTGAGTGCTCATTTTAAGAGAAACATGTAGTTCCATTTCAGGAACTATATGTAGTAGAAAATATTAAAATTTGACTATGGGTCATTCCATCTCAAGTGGTTCAATGCAGGTTGCACGTTTCTAATTTTCCTAATTTTTTTTTAGAGATTACCTCTAAGTATTGGCATTGCAAAACCACCAGTTTTATTTATTTATTTATTTATTTTTATTTTCACTTGATTTAACTATTATGGCCATCTTTGTGTCATGGCACGTAACAAAGTTTGGTTATACAGCTCTTTACGGAAACCTCAGTGTCTCGGCTCAGGATGAGCCTAGCTCCTTGGAACAAAAAACTCTAGAGCACATTACAAGGTACATGTACATATATAAACATTTTGCACATTCTTGTTCCTTAGACTTAAAATTTAGGTTAAGTCCAAATGTAATGCTCAAGATTGCTCACAGTTCCGCATTTAGGGTCAGTTTATAATGAGAAGGGTTCGAGTCTCAGTCTTATTATTTTTTTAAGGGGTACCTAGGCAAATATAGTGTGTAAGCAGAACATTTCAGGTTTGAGACTAATCTTATTTTTTTCTATGGAGGTGAGAAAGTGCAAATTTTTTAAAAATTTCCCTCACTTTTGGGTTGAATATCTCTGGTGGGGGACCAGATACGAACCTGAAATTTTTTACAGAAATAAGTCCTCTATAGTAGCATTCTGCTGTAAAAAATTGTGAGTTGAAGTCACAATGGGCCAGATTTGAAGAACCAGCCTGAACTATCATGTTGGTACAGGTGTACAGTTGGTATGCATGAATAGATTTTATCCAAATATGGAAGTGTTCAGTCGGGTGTTTTACAAATGAACAGTGTCATAAACAGAGCTATGGTGTTGTTTCTCCTTTGATAAAGGCAATAATTGACTACAGCTCGGAAGTCACTTAATGCTTTTATCACAGGAGAAACAGCAGGAGGTTAAAGGGAAGGATGTTCATTTTACTTTGGTGGACACCAAAAAACCTACATGTCAAAGTTACTACACCAGATCAGCACTTGATCTGATCTTTTCATTTGCAGGCGTTGGCCATGACATAGACAACAGGCCACATCCCTTGACAGCAGGACAACAAATAAAAACATTAATTTAGTGTTCTGTTTTTTTTTTTGTTTTTTTTTTTTACTTACTTACTTACTTTTTGTTGTATAAATTACACAATAATGCAGAAAGTCCCTAAAAGTCAAAACCTTCTTGGGAGGAAGCACAGGTCTTTGAACATCTCCTCATTTTCACATTTGCTTGACAGAATGAGAGACACCTGCACCTCTTCCCTTTCACACATGTATGAATACATACACTTATTAAAATGGATATAGTGTATAAGACTGACTCATATATAAAAACTAAATATCCTGCCTTTTGAACACAATGGATCTTTGTACTCTTGCTGGCATGTTTTGCTGGAACTGATTCAGTGTTTATCTGTAATAGAGATGGATTTGTCATATTCCTGTGTAGGGCTGTCACAAGTACATAGCTGGACTTATTATAATTGGGTGTGATACAGTATATCCATGTACAATATCACAATGTCCAATACCAAACTGTTACTGTGGGAAAAACACTAGTTTTTCAGTGCTGCACTTCTATGTGAATTTGGTGGTGAAAATAATTTACCATTGCTTTTGTGTTTTGTTGTGCCACCATGTCCTTCAAGAGCATGGTGCAGTTCTCTCAAAAGAGCTCAAACACGCTTCAGGGCCAGGACAAAC
Organism: Cranoglanis bouderius; assembly: GCA_023630585.1. Lineage (NCBI taxonomy): Eukaryota > Metazoa > Chordata > Actinopteri > Siluriformes > Cranoglanididae > Cranoglanis > Cranoglanis bouderius. Next base: position 16,868,439 of record CM042553.1, read on the forward strand.
CAAGCTGAGACCAAGTATGGCATTTGACAAATTAGTGTGTCTTACAGCTTCAAATACCGTGTGCGTACTCTGTCCAGGTGCTCATCAGCCACAGAGCACAAAGCATGACAATTTCATCTAGACTCAGAACCAGTGTGTGACCAGTATGCATATGTGCATACAAGATGGTTTTGTTACTAAAAAGTGGTTCTGATCAAAGGCATGTGTGCTGTGTGTATAGAGACTGTGCAACAAAGTCTGACATTAACACCACAACCTGCCAAGTAAGAGATAACAGTCAATAAGGAAGTCCAGCAGGTGTTATCTCTCTTATACCATGGCTACCTCTGGAGGTTTTGTTTACTTATACCTGAATCATATGAACATAGGAAACTCACTGTCTTTTTTATTTAGTTAAAGTTCTAGTATCATTATGCACTTGTTGTTATGACTACATCTTTAAGAGCGGTATAATTTTTGTTGCTTTAAATTAAAACTACTGTACGTGCGCTGTAGCCTATCAGTTGTTTCTTTTTGCGTAAACATGTCATGTATTTTTCTTATTTTCATTTAGTGATGCAATAGCAAAGCTTGAATATATACCTAGCCTAACCCTTTATTTATTACAGTTGTCCTGGTTACTTTCACTTACTATAGAATGTTAAAAGTGTAAGCTAATATTAATCCCACTGGCCCAAACTGAATTTCGTATGAAGCAAGCAAGGTTCAAGGTTGAATTTCGTTTGATTTCCATACCAATCACTGCATATATGGGTGGACATCGTGAGAGGGATTCGAAAGTGAGGCCCTCTAGTGGCTCGCTGCAGTACAAATTTGAACCCTGCCCATTCTCATTTTAGTGAATGGGACAGATGGCAATCTTTCATTTTCAGTTAAATTAACATAAATTATTTTCCGGAATAGTGTTCTGTTGTTTTCACAAGTTCACTTGACCTTGATATCTCCCCCCAATGTTTTTCCTTATGATAAATGCCAGTTCTGTAGCAAAGCCATGCCCTGTTCTGCTGTAAACTGTTCTAACAGGCTCTTAATGGGGAATTCTTTTCAGTTTTTCTGGTATGTTGCTCATTTTGATGTCTAAGCTGTAGCTCATTGTACTGATATTATAATCATGATTTACTCTATGACCTTAGCTAACACTGGAAGTAGTTTGTTAAGGTTAGCCATTCACTCCTTTTTAAATGAGCTGCACTGACAAAATGAGCGGAGTATAAAAGAACACTTTTTCATTCAGATGGGTAACTTACTGCAGGTGTCAGAGCTAGATAAAAATCATGGACAGCAGCATTTTTCCCCCCTGAAAAATAGGATGTGTTGAGTGTAAATGTTGACTGCTGTTTACCAGTTTAGCAAATGATAGCTCAGTCAGTCAAGACTCAAAGCTCTAAAATCTTTTCCTGACAATGGTAAAATCAATATAGATGCAAAAAATATACAACTACAATTTAGCATTTTATATATTTATTAATAACTCTGTACTTTCCACTTTGAGTTGCCGACGCGCAATTCGGTGCAATAGCGTGCACACACATCTCATAAATTGGGCAGGTGAGAGAAGGACCCACTCCTGACCATCAGACCCATATGTGGTTTTTTAACATTCCACTCTAGATTGAGTCCCCCTTTTGCTGTTATAATAACCTCCACTCTTCTGGGAAGGCTTTCCACTATATTTTGGAGCGTGGCTGTGGGGGTTTGCTCATTCAGCCACTAGAGTATTAGTGAAGTCAGGCACTGATGTCAGGTGAGGAGTTCTGGTGCACAGTCTGTGTTCCAGTTCGTTCCAAAAGTGTTCAGTGGGTTAGTTCCACTGAAATTGTAATGCTACAGCATACAAAGACATTCTATACCACTGTGTGCTTTCAACTTTGTGGCAACAGTTTGGGGAAGAACCACATATGGGTATGACGGGCAAGGTGTCCACAAAGTTTTGGCCATAGAGCGCATACAGTATACTCTATGTTCTATGTAATTTAAGAGTTAAAGATGGTAAAATGTCACAGGGCCTTTTTTTTTAGGTCTCAATTGTCCAGTTTCTGTGAGCCTGTGCCCTCTGTAGTGTCAGATTCCTGTTCTTGACTGACAGGAGTGAAACCCGATGTGGCTCTCTGCTGTTGAAGTTCATCTGTGTTAAGGTTTGACATGCTGCGTTTTCTGAAATGCTTTTCTAACTACCACAGCTGTAAAGATTGTTTATGTGAGTTACCATAGCTTTTCTGTCAGCTCAACTATAAGCACTAGTCTCAGCACTAGTCTGGCCATTCTCCTCTGACCTCTATCATCAACAAGATGTTTCCACCCACAAAACCAGTGCTCACTGGATGTTTTTTTTTGTTTTCACACCATTCTGTATAAGCTTTAGAGACTGTTATGCATAAAAAATACCAGGAGTTTCTGAAATCCTCAAACCAGCCCGTCTGACACCAACAACCATGGCATGGTCAAAGTCAGTGAGATCACTTTTATTTTTCATTCTGATGTTTATGTGAACCTTACATGAAGCTCCTAACCTGTATCTGCATGATTTATTTAGAAGTAAAAAAACAAAAACAGACTATTCCAAAACTACAGAGGTACCGACCTCTGTGTCTTCATAGCTCACCATGACCATGAACACCAAACACACTACCGTGTCAGTGTCACTGCTGTAGAATAAACCACGACCGAATTAATATCTGCTCCTCTGGAAAATCTTTCTTTCCAATGCTAAGAGCTGTGCTGTGCTGGAAAACCTCCCTTTTCGATTATAGATTTTGCTGGTTCAGGAATTTACTATTCCTCAGAGCACATACACGATGCATGCATGATCATGAGAGCGTGACAGAAGCACATCCAACAACTCTTCCCTCCAGACATGTGTGAATAGACACTCAGATTTCAACAGGTCAGAGGTATAAGATTGGGACATATTTAATAGCAGGTGATGTAAAAGTCATGCAAACCCAAAGCACATCGCTGAAGGGTGATAAAAATGATTTCTGGTTGTTAGGGTTTTTATAATAAGACACTGCAGTGCTGTATTTTCTTTCACCGTGACATGCATGCGTTAAAATTAAATGAGCTAGTGCTTATGTCCAGGGCACAATGTGCATTGCAGTTGTGGTTAATGTCCCAGTACCTAAAGGTTCAAGCACAAGCAGAAAATGATAGTTATTCACCTGCCCATTAACACCTCCAACATGATTAATGCAACAGTCGATGCTTGACTGAAGCTGTGACAGGTAATCATCGCTCAATGTGCTTTCTAATTGCTGACTAAGCACAGTCAGAGCCTGTGTCTCTCTCTTGGGCTTGTGAGTCAGTAAGATCTCAATGTTTAGAGGTTTTTTACCTAATAGCTGCCAAGATCCTGTTCTTTCTTATTATATGCAGCCTTCATCATGGTCTCTTTCGTTTCTCTCTCTCTCTCTCTCTCTCTCTCTCTCTCTCTCCTTCTTCGTCCATGTCAACATATAAAAACAACACTATGGCTGAATATTTAAGAGGCAGCAGCAGCACAAGGGCTGATTAAAAGTATCACTCTGGACCTCAAAGAGGGAGCAACATGAGCATACAGGAGCCCTTGTGGTCTGTTTCATGTTGCTTTCTATTTCTCCATCCTTTTCTCCTCCTCTTAATCACCCCCAACACACACACATGTCCTCACCCGTGAAGGGAAGGGTTGAATCTGAGCAGTAGTGTATTTTTAGGCTTGTGGAAACCTAAAAATGTCTAAATCAAAGTGCTAGTCTGCTTTTCTTAGACATTCATTTAGGAGGTTGTTGATTTTCATGTTTACAGGTTGTGAATGAGCAAAATCTAAACAGTGAGTGACAATTATCGGGGTCCAAGCACAAAAAAAAGTGACACAAGACAGTACTACTGCAACAAGTGGCATGTTACTTTGGAGAAAAAAAAAACCTGTTTCACATCAGCTTAAGACATTATGAACAAGATCTTGAATCTGCAGGGAGTTAATTGATTAATTAATTAGAGAATAAGCCGCAGGCTAGCAGCCTTCATGGCCTGTCTTCATGTAGAAAAGATGGTTTCAAAATTGCCTTACGCTAAATAAGCAAGCTAAGCTTGTATATTACTGCCAAAAGGAGGACTTGTGCATGTTCGGACAACAGTTTTATATTCAATAGTTGTTGCCAAAATGAATAATCCTCTTGTGAAAATGTGTGGATAGATATTATGTCCTCAAAGATAACATTTCTCTTTGAATGTTTAGTCATCATGTCTAAAATACTTGTAGTTTTAAAATATATATTGTAACTTTTGTATTATAAGGTTCTGTCTTGCATTCATTTTTAACCTTCTAATACTAAGGTCACAATATAGCATTATTTATAGATGATTTTGTCCTAATTTATAGATTGCTTCATCTCAGCTCTTTCAAAGTGTCTGATTACTTCAGATATTCCAATTAGATGATGATAGTATCTTTTCGTACCTGTTTCTGTGCCCAGGTTCATTTGGGATCTTTTACAACAATGTCCAAATCAAATACATTAGCTTTTAAATGTTTTTTAATTAATATTGTACTTACAGATGCATGTATTTGGAGCAGTAAACAGTTACAGACACAGAGAGTGACATTGCAGTGCAGTCCTAGTACAAAGCCAGACCAAGAAAGTATTTAAAGACAAAATGTAATAATACAATCGATCCAAAGGGAAATAAAATAAAGCAATCACTAAAACTTTATTTAAAAAAACAAAACAAGACAATACAGTTAAATATTTAATTTTAGTTTCCAGATTTGTGTACATACTGTTCTGGTTTCCACAGATTTCACCCTGCTGTAGAAAAAACTCGATTCTAACCCTAGAATCTAAAAAATGAGACAAGTTACAACCACAGCCTATAAATGACATTCTATTTACAAATTATAACCTGCCTGACGTGTATCTCTTGTTCGATAAAGCAACACAGGTTCAGAGTTGCCAACATGTTATTATGAACAAAGCCTTATTGTGCCCATTTGCCTAATTTTTTTTTTTCTTTCCACTTTCATGGGATGGGGGGCTGCATATCCTGCACTAGCTGTCGAATTAGCTTTTTGAAGTACACGTTAAATCTGTTGACATGCAGATCAATTTCATTGTCAGCCCGAATTGGAGCTGCATATTATCCCACTGCACGATGTACTGCTTAAATACACATGTAGGAAGCAACAGAGCAGCGTCGGGGATTGCAAATGGAGCTCTCTTGTGCGCAGAGCTAATGTTACTGCCTCCATTACAGGATCAGAGGGGCTCGTTAGATAGCCCCGTTAGAGCCTTTATATTTCCCATTCCTCAGCTCGCTTTGTATCTGCGCAGGCCATAAAACTGAATATATGCATGTGGGAGCAGGCCATGTGCATTCTAAATCACACTTTTAACCGGATGCTTATCATCAGACCACAGACACGTACAAGCATATACACAGTAAAAGCCAAGCACATGCTGTGTCATTTGCGAGCCTGTGGTAGACAGCATGGCATAATGTGCTAGGCTTACTCGTTAATTTCCTGATGATGGGAGCCAGTTTCACAGTGCAGACTCCCAAAATCAATTAGAAAGTGCTTTTGCGGCGTTTTATGGGACACACCCAGTCGTCTCTATTAAAACATAAAGCCAAAGGACGAACAAAACTTCCCCTCGGGGAGACTTCAGAGGAAACAGGGGTCAGAGGTCGTAAAGTCAGAGCAACAAGACAGCAGGACATCTAAGACGCGAGGCCTTCTCAGCAATGAAGCCTCTCTGTGGGGGAGAAAAAGGGAGCGAGAGACATTTAGAGCACTAATGAGCAGACGGGGCGGTTGAATGAAAGGTCACTATGAAAGACGAGGCAGGAAGAGGAAGGTGGTACGACTGGAAACAGACAAAAAGGAGAAGTTTTTTTCTGGATCCTGTAGGGCTGGATAATTAATTTTTTAAAATAGTAATAACAATTTTTGCTTGCTCAAATAAACATTAAACATAATCGACTACAATTACTGGTGAGTTTAGTTAAATCCCAAGCTTATCCTTTATATACCTGTCTATTTGGGCACTTAATTTGGCAACTTAAGTTTAAACATTATGTCAGTATTTACTAAGGGAAATTAGTGTGTATTCTGAATCGGGTTACGCACATGTTCACGTTGATTTTCTGGGCTCCTGATGATCAGATTATGCAAAATTACAAACTCATTTTTCACAGGTGTTTAACTTGGATTTCTGATCACAAAATCCATTTTCCAATTACACAAATGAAATAAAACCCATTTCATTTAGGCCACACTCACTTTGGGTTTAATTATGACTACAGATACAAATATTTCGAGCACCAAACAGACACAGATAGTGTCACCGCTTTACACTCCTTATTGTTACACGGATGAAGCAATCATTTGCTACAACTCACTTTAAGTTATTTGATTTCATAATTATATTGTAGGGACAAACATGACATATAATGATCTGTAATATAAGATGCAGCCTCCTCCAAGCTCCTTCAGACAATAACTGAATTATTCGAATAACTGAAAAGAAGAGTCGGGTCTGCGCCACAAGCTTACACAAACTTCATTTCCCAGAATTCTCAGCCAAACAACTCAGCAATGACCTGTC